>QLNU02015360.1:279462120-279479084 GCA_006491805.2 Dysdera silvatica
AAATTCAATCAAATAATTTATAAAATTATAAAATTATCAATAAATTCAATCAAATAATTGATAAAAATTATAAAATTATCAATAAATTCAATCAAATAATTGATAAAAATTATAAAATTATCCAATAAATTCAATCAAATAATTTATAAAATTATAAAATTATCAATAAATTCAATCAAATAATTGATAAAAATTATAAAATTATCAATAAAACTCAATTAAATAATTGATAAAATTATAAAATTATTAATAAAATTATAAGATTTGAACCTGTAATCAAATATGACTCCAAACGGGACCCAGTATTCCCCGAAGAGGATTCATGCACACATACATATATAAAACATATCATTTACATGTCGTTTATATATTAGTAATTCTCTGCTCTTCTTCCCTTCACGAATTAATTAATCCTTTGCCGTGCTCTTAAGAACTTTCAAAACCTGAATTTATTACTACCTAAGCACACAAATGCACGCACTACCATGTTATGTGGAAAATATCGTTGTTTGAAATACGTACTGCATTTGTAAGTCTTTACGATTCTTTTTATTGTAGTTGAATTTTATGTTTTCAATTTTATTTATGCTTCAAATGACAAGAACTCGTGCATTCGGGAACTTGGTCTATTTTGATTATATTCCTTATTTTGTCAGTTGTATAACGGAGATTAATTTTTGTAGAAAAATGCAATTATCGTGAGAGAGGGAAGATTCAATCTAATATATTGTAGGTTTAGACATAAATCTCAAGGAAGGTTGTACTTTCTGCGTATACTAACAGTTTCTCACCTCAAAGCAAAAGAAAATATACGAAAACCATCTCGCTCTGAAAAGCTTCCATATTTCAAATGCCATCCGAAACAGCACGTACTATAAGATTAGGTAACTTAGCAAATTTCCGCCTCCAAACACTTCCTCAATTCCAAAAGCGTCTTTCGGATCGTATATATGACTCTAATGTTTATGAAAGGAGAGCATTATTTTTAATATAATGAAGAATTTAGTTTAAACATTTTATAATAAAATTACTATGTGTTTTACAGTGGTATATTTTTGCGTGAAGAAACAGTATGATATTGGGAATCATTTATTCTTGTGCGTTTTTACACGCAGCAATGGCCAGGAATTGAAGGCGTCTCAAAGAAAAAGTTACAAATTAAGATTTTATAATAATTCACAATTTTTTGACAGAAATCTAAACATCCTTTTGGGGTTATAAATCGGTAAGAGATGTTTATACATTTATTTTGAGTGATATGCTAAACTATTCACAGTTTTCTAAGACGCAGTTTTAAGACGCAGTTTTCTAAGACAGTTTTCTAAGACACAGTTTTCCAAATAACTGTGACTTCTTAAACATAACATTTATCGACGCCATTTTACCTACGTTTTCAGCTGTGTCCAGTCAACCAGATGACGTCATAAAATGAATTTTCTCCTCCTAGTAGCCCCCCGCTTGAACCACAATGAAGCAATTTAACCAGTATGTTCTTATTATAATTATTTATTTTATATAACGATACCAAACACAAATCAATTTCCCAAAATTTAATTTATTTAGTTTCACTGTCAGCAATATATATGTATTACTCTCCACGTTAATTCTAATCATTTTCATATAAAGTACTCCCTCCAAGGATCTTTACGTTAATCAGCCAATGTGTCGGGGAAACACACAACAGTGTCAGTATCCGTGCTTACCACTAACGATAATTTTGATGTTGAATTGGCATGATCAGCTTTTTTTTTAATAATCTTTTAGAAGGCTTTGGTGGGAACTAAAAGAGTTAGAGTGCACAAAGGAACGAAAATTGTCTCTGCGTTCGAACTAAAGATTTTACTGCAACATTCTCTGCAAAAAGAAAACAGGCAGACACTCAAACACACGCACTTCGTCCACTAAAATCTCTATTAATGAAACCAAGGACGAGACAAAACAGAGAGAAGATACCGGTTGGCAAGGCAACGAGATGCCAGGGATGAAAGGATCAGCAGAGGCAGAGCCGGAAAATTTAATGAGAGCCTCCCACCAAATGAGAACTAAGCTCAGGTATTAAGAGGAGTAACGTACTGATTTATAATTAAGTACTTCTGTGTTTTTATCTTTTGCGTAGCCGTTCTTCAAAAGCAATAAAAAGTATTAAACCCTAAAGTAACAGCAGTTGTGCCTAATTTCGATAATTCGCCATAATTTCACGAATTTTCTTCACATCGGATATTAAAAATTTATTAAATTGAGGATTTATCCTTTAAGAAATAAAAGTTCCTTATGCATTCTAGGAGAAAATTACAACTGCTCTGTTTAAATATAGTATTTACTGTAACAACCACTGCCATAATCAGTACTGTAGAACTACTGTAATCCGATTACAATCCTTCGTGGAGCAAAAATCATAAAATTTTAATCAAATTATTTTCTTTCTAATCTGCTTAGGGGAATTCTATTAGCAGAAGCATTTCATAATTTTAGAAATCACCCTAAGTAAAGGAAAATTTACATTAAACAGAGTGCATCAGAGAATTTATTAAACAGTGAATATTTAAATATATATATACAAGGTGGTTAGTAAAGTCCTTATACACGCAGATAACTGTCGAACGGAGAGAGCTATATGTACGAACGTAATGCATAGGTATGGTAAAGTGACTATGCGTTACAAGATGAGACTGCGTGCAGCGCCCCTAGCGGAAAAATCCAGAACTTAGAACTGCTATCTCGAAAACTATTCAAGATACGGGGAAAAGTCAATTACAAAGTTGTTAAGCACCAGCTAGTTAGTACGAAACGATTTTTTTCCATCACGTTAAAGAGGAAAAAATCGTGATTTAGGAAGTTTAAGTGCTACAGGATGCCCCTGCGTGACAGCTTTCCCTTCGTACAGCTATACATAGAGGGAAAGCTTCAGGTAGGAGCGATATTTTCATTGCGCACACAACTTTAAGGGTGGTTTAGTAAAGTCATTATACACGTTGATAACTGTCAAACGGAGGAAGATAGATGTATGAACCGTATACGAGGTTAAGTGACTATGCGCAACAAGACGAGATTGCGTGCAGCGTGCAGCGTACAAATACAAATTTTATTTTCATACCATTTTTACATTTACATTTTCCATTCTAACATCATCAGTTGACATTACATACCTAGCGGAAAAATTCAGAACGTAGAGCTGCTATCTCGAAAACTATTCAAGAAACGGAAAAAAAAAAGTTAATTACAAAGTTGTCTCGTATCACTGATGCAGTACAAAATGGTACATGAATTGCGGGAATAGAACACGTCAAACGCTAATATGTGGGTATTTGGTTCGGCAAATGTGAACAGCGTATTACTGTATGTCATTATGTGTGCTCATTACGTGTGGCCACCGTCGGCCACAATACGCGTTTGTATCCGGTAGAGCGTTTCTTCTTGCACATTCAGTAGCATTGCAGACGTGACGCTTGTACAGGCATTGGTAATGCGACTGCCGACATTGTCCACAGTCGTCGGTTAGGTGTGATAGACCTGTCTTTTGAGATAGCCCCAAAAGACGAAGTCCAATGGGGTAAGGTCCGGTGACCGTACAGCCAGCTCACACTACCACCCTAGCCAATGACCTGTTGGCGGAAGGTTTGGGATAATAATAATTGTACTTCTGTTGGATGGTGAGGAGGAGCGCCGTCATGTTGGAACCACATGGTTCTCCGCTCACTCAATGGAACATCATGCAAAATATCCGATAGTACGCCATGTAGCAGCTGCAAATATCGACGTCCCGTTAATGTGCCCTCGTAGAGCACAGGTCCAATGAGTCTGTTGTTCAAAATACCGCACCACACATTAACAGACCACCACCACACCTGATGTCGGACTGGTCGTCTCCATAAAGGATTTTCGAGAGCCCAATAATGTCCGTTGTGTCTATTTAACACCCCGTTGCGGGTGAATTTTGACTCTTCCGTCCAAAGGACATTCGCTAAAAAATTCGGCTGCATATCTAAGGTGTTCGTAACGAAGTTTCACCAATTAAAACGTCGCTCAGCATCCCCTGGAACTAGTGACTGCAGCAGTATTCCATAGTAGGGGTGAGCTCCCACTTGCTGCAAGATTTGCCGCACACGACGGCCTGTTAGGCCACACATCATACGAACTTCTCTTGAACTGCCCCATGTGTGGATCAGAACATAAGCTAAAACGTCCTCTGGTTGCACACTCTGACTTACACATGCGTGGCGACCTGAACGGGGACGAGGTGTAACGCTACCCGTCTCCTTCAGCCGTCGAACCACATTAGTGATGGTCATTGCAGTCGGATGGGGTCCCAAAATAAAACGGACGGCATATTGTTGTGCACTTTTTCTTGCATTACGACCACATTCCCCATATAACAGCACCATCTCGCAATACTCGTTGTTGGAATAATTCGCCATGTACTATGTAACTACAGACGTTTAATGCACGGTTTCACTTCTCACACTGTCTTACACTCCTTGCCTGGCCACTATTTTATGCTTACCGATAACGTATGACGTAGCGTACACATTTGCATATCATGCGCTTTGTGACACCATTATGTGTGCAATGAAAGTATCGCCCCTACCCGAAGTTTCTCCTCCACGCAGAGCTGTACGAAGGGAAAGCTGTCACGCAGGTGCGTCCCGTATCCCTTAAACTTCCTAAATCATGATTTTTGCCCTATTAAGGTGGTGGAAAAAAATCGTTTCGTACTAACTAGCTAGTGCTTAACAACTTTGTAATTGACCTTTTTCCCCATATCTTGAATAGTTTTCGAGATAGCAGCTCTAAGTTCTGAATTTTTTGTTACGGGCGCTGTACGCAGTCTCATCTTGTAGCGCATAGTCACTTTACTATACCTATACATTACGTTCATACATATAGCTCTCTCTGTTCGACAGTTATCTGCGTGTATATAGACTTTTACTAACCACTCTCTTTCTCTCTCTTATATATATATATAGTCCTTGTTTTTGAAATTATAAATATTAATTTTGATTTCTCGAAGACTTTCATAGTGCATTTAAAATTTTAAAAAATAGCTTTTCCAGTGCAGACAGTGTAAAAAAATATAAACAGAGTTTAATTACTCAAAAAACTTGACGTTTCGGTTCGTCTTTTGCGAACCTAGAAGGTTTAGAGAATTATACTACGCTACTGATGGGCGTCTCCTTGAGATAGGATCCAAAGGCGCCAAGTTCACGGACTCTTGCGAAAAGGCAAATTTGAAATACTCGATAGCGGCGTCCAATTAAAAATTTGGCAAAAGCACCAAAATTTCTGTTATGCTCTATTTATGTTTGATAATAATAAGCGGCAAGATCGTAAATCCTTCTCTGGATATTATGCTGCTCTAACACCAACAGTGTTTCGAAAGATCCAAACATCTACTACTAGAAAATTGAACCCCGGGCTAGAGTAAAAAAAGAAGCAATCATTAGAATTTTTTCAATTCACACCCGGAATTTCTTTACGGTAGGCAAATGCGTTTTCTTTACGTCACTGTAAAAATGAAACTCTAAACAGCAAAGGAGGAAATAAACCAATTTCATCGTTAAAATTATAAAACCATGTTAGACGAGAAAAATGTCATATATATATATGAAAAACTGAAAAATGAGGCGCATCCAAAGCTAGAGAACTTAAAATCAATTTTTTAAACACATCGAAACATTTTGATGATGATTTTCATTAAGATTATGGTCGGGCGAGTACGCCGGCCACTCCATACGCGCAATCCCCTCACTCTCCAGGTGGTTGTCGACGATGGCAGCTCTATGGGGATGCGCATTATCGTCCATGAAAATGAAAGCAGAACTAATTGTTGCAGTTTACAATCTCACAGTGGGGTCTAGGACTTCAACCCGATACCGTACAGCCGTCACAGAACCCCGTCTGTAGATGTGGAGGTCGGTGCTATATTCCAACGAAATCCCTGCCCAGACCTTGATGCTTCCACCTCGGAATGCATGATATTCGGCGGCCGATCGCGTGTGCCTTTTTCTCTCTACACCCTTACACGTTTGCCATTGGGTTGCAGGGCAAATCTCGACTCATCCGTGAACATAACGTTACTCCAATCAGACACATTTCAATTGACATGTTGGCGACACCACTTTAATCGTGCCCTTATGTATTGGACGCATAGAGTAACACAAACTCGTGTTACCCGAGCGTAAAGTCTATTCATGTGTAGCCTTCGGCGCACAGTATTAGCAGATATCGGCTTACAAATAGCCACTGCAACCATAGATGTCACACGTGTGGAGGTCGCTCTTCGATTCCGCTTGGCTACAACAACAACATATCGCTCTTCCTCGGGGATCGTAACTTTTGGACGACCGGCCACAGACACCTCGGACAACTGCTTGGCTGGTTCGGAATTGTTTCCATAATCGTGACAGGATGAAATGATGAACGCCGAAGAAAACAGCAACATCTGTGATTGATTGTCCTGCTTCAATGCCTCCGACAGCACGACAGCGCTCAGAATCTTCCATTCATCTTCTGGAAGCCATAGAAACACGTCTGTCTTGAAAACAAATCGTACGAAAGTTCTAAACACCTTTTATCAGCACTTACGTGCAACTCCTGTAACCCTTCACAATACTGGCTTCTTATACGACTGCCTTTTTTGCATATTTCTCTACACGAAACCGTGATTGGCTGTTACCTAACATATTTGCATGCTTCCATCTACCTCTGCAGCGAATTGCAGCCTCTCCAATTTATATTGGCTTCTGGAAATTCACATTTTCCTCTGGTGATTAACTTTTAGAAGTGAGCGTATCTAGACGTAGGGAAAAAAGATGAATGCATTTACTATATGAAATGAAATTAGCTTGCTGTTTACTTTATCACGGCACTACAAATGGCACTACATCCTGCATTGTGTCACTTATTTGTTTCGTTACTGGTCGGGCCCGTTCGAGTTGACTTTAATTGTTTGGGATTGAAATTTGACTCTTGCGGGTTGGATTCGAGTTAACCAGATTTTTCAAAAAGTCTACAATATTATGTATAATTTAAAACTGCACACTAATCCAGGAAATGTTGCTAATAGAATTTCTCTATTTTTTTCTCTTCAAATTTAGTGTATGAAGTCTAAAAAATTTCCAGCTTTTTTTTTTCTGACTGGCTTTAATGCCTGGATGTGACTCATTTCCATTACTCTGAGATGTATTTGTGTGTATCTAATCGTTACACATACATTTCGTGCCGCCAGAGAACATTTGCACGAGTTACAAACGTTGTGATGTATCGGTGTCATTAAAAAATGACTTTTTTTTTTACATTTTCACATTTTCGTGATTTGTGAAAAAACCTGACGTGATACGAATTTTTCACGGACATTTTCGTAATCTGCAGAGAAAATATGTTCCGATATAACTCTTTATTTCAAAACAACAGAAAAAAAGTGAAAAAAATGTATATTAGTGTTATTCGTTTTTGCCTTTTTGTAAACAGACATTTAAAAATTTCTCTGTGTTCAGATATTTTAGTGGATATAAACATGCTGAATCGTCTGTGATATACCGATATAGAGCGAGGTTCCACAATTTACAAATACTTAAATATAAACTGCGTATACGTATGTCTAAAACTATGTACATCCCTGAATGTAATTTCTAAATCAATCCTTGAATTTAACTATGTGATACGAATATATTGTTATAGAACGGTGTCCATCTTGAAGAATGGCAATCTCGATATTTAAATCGATCGGAAATTACCTGATGCTGAAAGTACCTTGCCAATTTGCTTGAAATTTAGAAAACAGGTTCAGAACAATATTTAAAGCATACTGTTAATGGTTAAAGTAACGTTAGCACGGGTAAATGCGCATGCGCATCTTTGACTATGAAGTCTGCCGGATGTTTCTTTAATCGCCAATAAAATAAAAATAACGGTTTAGAATCAAATTAAAATATTAATATTTTTGCATCTGTGAATTTTGGAATTAAAAGCAAGCAGGTTATGCTTGAAATACCGGCTTGAACTTGTTTTATAAATTTTGAGTAAATCGGTATAAGATCGCTATCAGACACTTTCCCTGTTAGTAATAAGTTTGGTGGAAGGAAGCATACCCTCCGCATTTGAAGGAAGATTGTTCACACCTTATGCAAATTATACAACCTTTATTAATTTCTAAAACCATGAGATAAAACTTTACATAAACTAACCGTTACGCTAATGTAGAAATGATAGCCATACTGAATTCATGCGCACTATACAAGAAATAGTTCCCTTCCTGCCGCCTGAGCACTTTTTAAGAAAACTTACTGAATTAAACAATATTAGTTCGAAAATAATATTTTTGAAAATTGTAAAATGCTGTGAATTTAGTGGCAAAAATTTGTGAAACATCCAAAATGAATCGGCATTTTATTTTATAAAATGCAATCAATTTTATTTTAAAACTGACTGACTGAAAAATTTGTAAAACATTCAAAATGAATAGGCATTTTATTTTATAAAATGCAATCAATTTTATTTTAAAACTGACTGATGTGAACATATTTTTTGTGTATCACTATCGGAGATGTCGGAATTGTTTACTGGTACACAGTTTTGGATGATAATTATCATAAAAACAATAAAAACATAAAATATTTCTACAACGTGAGCATTTTATAAATGAATTGTTCGAACAACTGATTTTCTTTGTCTAATATCATCTGGAAAACAAATACCATCTACATTTTCAAAAACGCTTCTTTCGTTTGTTAACTTTGCAACAAACCAAGAGTACTGTAATGTATTCTTAAAATTCGGCGCCGAAAGTTGATTGTGAATAAGTGAATGGATCTTCAAAGCATCTATCTGCTCGCATGTTTAAATGACTATTTTTTTGTAAGCTTTCAACACAATTTTGTAACCTTTTAATGAAATTTTTTACTTGACGGAAGAAGTACACATCACGAGGTTGACAGTATGGGGTACAATGAGGTGGAATTACTTCAACAGTAGAAGAAGAGGTGCCGTCGTCATTTGTAAAAACATTATTAAAGTGTGCTGGATCTACTTAACTACATAACAGGCTGGATGGCTACACCAAAACTTTTTCTACTTTTCAGCTTTTTAATAATCAACAATTAAAATTCGAGTAGAAATTATCACTGCCAATAAGCATACAATTAACATAACTACATAAATATGAATTTTATTAAAGTAAGTTTATGAACAAAATCCGATTGTAAGCGAAGTATTTTTACTAATAAAAATACATAAATGAACATGTAAAAAGGATATATATTAACAACCGATTTCCGCGGGCATCGAACGCAAAAACACGAAGCGCTAGGCCGGTAACTTACCAACTAAGCTACCTATTAGCTTGCAAAGGATGTCGTATTTTAAGCTCATATATCGGATGCAAAATCTTTAAAAATCCATGTCTCTGGAAATAAGCCGCATTGGCACGAATGCCGAGACACGTATTTCCTTATTTTGGCTATACTTTCATCAAAATTGCGGGGTACTCACTGTGGGTTCCCCTTGTTAGCCACGTAAGCAAGAAATCTAAATCATTCACACCGTAGCCTCTGCAACTGGAATAATATATTGTAGATTTCGTTAATTAGCAGTAGTCGGGATCATTGGCTGATTGCGTTCTGTCGAAGCGTTTGGACGTTGGACAGATGTTTTCTGCAATTACTCCAGAACAAGGACTTGAAATAATTAAACGCGGTAGCTTTAGCTTTACATAACCCCCGGGAGATAAAGCTCAAAGCGTTATTTAATTTATTTATTTTTCAAGTATTTGCATTAATCAAACAAGAATTTTATGCTCATCCGTTCGAATTCATTCATTCAGTAGCAACAAAATGTTGTGGATTTAATTTATGGTTTTAATTTTGAAATAGCAACTTTGTAACTTCATGTATGCAATTATTGCCATAATGATTATTAAAGTTAATATTTTCATTTTTAGAAGTATTTTACTACTGTGCATTCGCACTCAGTTGGCGTGTGATACCGTTAGCAGACGGGTTAGTCCATTGCAGTTTGGGAGGCCGTCATGGGGCTGGTTTTCCGCTCCGGCCAATTTCTGCAGGCGCCCTTCCCTAAACTGCAATGGACTAACCCGTCTGCTAACGGTATCAGGCGTCAGGTCTGCGCGAACGCACAATACATTAATTATACTTATAAAATTAGCATACGTATACAGGTGATTCCCCTTTGTTATTTTGCATTATGTGGGGGTTTCTGGAACAGAAATAGAATCATTTATGGAACTGAAAAATATTGCCAATAAACATATATAGTCAGAAAGCTAACGGACAATTCAGTCTAACGTAAGAAAAGCTAAACATTTTGATTAAGCAGCAGCACAACTTTTTTCTTTACAAAAAAAGCTCTAGTTTGAGCTAAAACGTAAGTGTCAAAATCATTATCCAATTCTGCTATTAAAGTACATTTCTTCAATGATTAAAAATTGAAGCATTCGTTGTGCTTGAGTCTAGAATTTCGACTTTATCGTTAATCCGACAAGCTGATCCGGAGTTTTGTCTGTGGGGGAAAAAACTCGGCCCGAGATCTCCCGAAACTTCGCCGTTTAATTTTTTGTACTGCAATGTCCTCAATCTTCTTATAGCAAATAGCCGAGGAAGCTATATTGTTTTTTTCTAGTAATTAAATAGGTATGCAAGATTAAATAGAGCTTTCATAATGACAAAGTATGTGCGTTATACTTCTGTTGGTTTGTTTTGTAGATAAAACAACTGCTATCCTCAATAATGACGACATGCGGATCAGTTTAGTTAATCAATTTCAGATGTCAATGTCAGCCAATATATGCTATATAGTTGCTCGTATGAGATACACATTGTCTTTTTATTTCTATGTATATTTTTTTTTTTACTTTGCAAAAATAATTTGCATCCAAATAGTAGTGATTTTTCTTGGATGTCTTCTCTCTGTCGAAAAACGTTAGGTCCATGCCCGTATCCAGAGGGGGGATCTTAGGGACCGATACCCCCAAACTAATTTTTAATGGGACTTGGCTACGGCCTTGCATGCTGTGATTGTATCGATACATGCTGTAAAAATTTTTGAACCCCCACCCCCGCAATTCAATCTTGGTTATGGTCTTGGTTGGGCTCACAAGAGTAACACCTTCTTAGTGCATCATTTTTTTATCGAAAGTGTATATAAGGCTGCGCGTGTCAGAATTATTCCAAATTAGCTCAATATATTGCTAATTTAATAAATTTCATGAATTTTGCCTTTTTTTATTAATAAAATTTTAATTTAAAATTATATAAAGTTTTTAAATTTTATATATTATAATTAAATGAAAATTTTGCAATTTTGCTATTATAATTAAAATTATAATTTTAAAATTTTATATTATACTAAAATTATAATTTTAAAATTTTATATATTATACTAAAATTATAATTTAAAATTTTATTATAATTAAATTATAATTTTGGGTATATTATACCAGGTTTTATAAAATTTATATATTATAATTGTAAATTATAATTTTAAAATTTTATATATACCTAAAATTAATTTTAAAATTTTATATATTATACAGCCATAATTTTAAAATTTTTATATATATTATACTAAAATTATAATTTTGTTCTTGCAATATATAATTTTTTTTCAAAAAATCTCAAGAATTTTTAATTAATAAAATTAAAATTAAATTTAAAAATTTCAATTTAAAATTCTAATTTAATTTCAGTATGAAGCTAAAATATTTCTTAATCAGTTTTATGCCGTCGCTTAGTTTCCCCGTTTGATAAATGTGGAAAAATAGATCAAAACTTTAATCGAGTTGATATTTTTTTCTTAAAATACAGATTACCCCAATAATGTTTCTGACGACGAATATTTAATAACATCTATATTTTGATTATGCGTGTTAGTGAAAAATATTAATACAAATTTTATTTTACTTTTGTTGAGGTGAGGGAGGTTGCATTTGGGTATTCTGAAATTGACATATTATTCAGAAATTTATTTTTTAGGATAATCTTTGAAATTTGAAGCACCTGAATAAATTCTTTAAATCAAAAACACAATATATTTTTTTAAATAAAAGTTTTCGCTGTTGGAGGAGATTAACTGTTTGCTTAAAATCCATACTGAATTTTATATAACATCCTAAAAAGGATTGCATACGATATATGCAAGAAAACATAGGACCTATACAATACTAATATGCCTCTTCGATTTTAGGGCGTTTATAGATGTTCGACAGTATAAATATTATGCCCAAAAAGACAAGAAAATAGTCAACGACATTTAAAAACTAATTATAATCGGACAACTGTAGCAGCATTCATACGTAACACTATATCAAACAAAGATTTGCATTTTAATAGTTAAAATTTAATTCTGATAATATTTGATGAAAATAACAGGTAACAGATCGTAATTTCTGAAACACTATGAGCAATGATTGGGATGAAATTTCGATTTCGTGCAGTTCGTCTTAACAGAAAACCAGGAAGTTCCAGTTTCTGTTTCTTCGTACATTTTTGCGTCCCGTGGAATCGGCAAACAAACAAGAAACCAAATTGACTGAAAGCTCTTCCAGGATGCGGAATCAAGAAGAAGAGCAGCCTCCTATATTTCCATATTTTCATTACGTTGGATAACAATCAAGCTCTACCATTCCAATTGAAAATTGGCAGATAATATGTTTATGTCGACTGAAAATGGAGTCGCAAATATGCCAAAAGATTGATGATTTTTACGGAAATCAATAAACCTTTTCTCAAATTCCTGTATCAAATCGAAAGCAAGGCTGCATATATTTCATTGTTTACAGGATCGCGTTCAGCCAACGTGTGAAAATTCATAAGATGGGTTGCCTTAATAATTTGAGATTGCCATAGTTTCCATTTCATTTCGAACGTTGTTATAGTTTGAAGCATTGTATTGATCACTTAGTTTTTACCTTGAAGACACATGTTTAAACTTATTTAAAAAAGTGGTCAAGTTTACTAAAAATGCCAAATCTGTGAGCCAGTTTTAATCAAGTTCTGGCACAAATTTTGTTTTTGATTCCATAGATGACTTGATTTCATTTTGCAAATCATTTTACAATTTTAAGCTTCTCCTGAATTGTTCCATTGTCGTTTACAAAGTTCGTTCTCGAGAACCATCCAATAAAAAAAAAAATCTCATAATACGAGATTCGTATTTTATGTAAGTTTAGGATTTTGTGTTGGGCTGCATTCATAGCTCTCCTGAGACGCGGCTTGGACAAGCCTGTCTTAAATCGTTTTTGAAAATGCGAAATCACGTAAGTCGAAAAAATTTTTCTCTTTCCTCATATATATGAAAATACGCAGAAAAATAAGACACATGCAACTAGAAATAAAATGATAATAACTGTAAACTAGAAATTAATTATAAAAGGAATACAATAAGCTAAGAAAATATAATCATCAAAAATTTTTCAAATAAAATCATCAAATTTTTCAAATAACAGTCGGTAATGAATTTGAAAACTATATGTGTGTGAATCAATAATAAACGCGAATTATAGTACAGAGCATATTCTTAGCCAATATGAAGTATATTTGAATAAAATTAGAATTCTATAATTGTTTAATTAGATGCGAATTCATTATTTATTGGTTATTGCATGGCGTGGAGGCTGTTTAGGACAGCGGTAGCCAACCGGTGGTCCGCAAAAAAATCTGATTTGCATTTTTAATGTTTTATTAATAATAAAATAAAAATAATATTCTTAGAAATTCTCATATTCTGAATGACAATTTTCACCTTCATATTGCACTACATTCACGAAATGTGCTTGATAGGACACGTGCCTAAACATTTAAGTACTAATTTCAAACTTTCAGTCCTTTCGCTGCTGTCCGGGCTGGTGGGTGTTGGTTCCGGCTCGCTTGGGCGGAGTGACTGGGATATTCACCAGGCCGCTAGATTGCGGTGGATTGATGTCTGTTTGTGCTATTCTGGGCCCGGGCTCCGCCTTTTCCTCGCGCATCGGTCTTTGCTTCCGTGATCAGGCGATCGTCCTTTGTTCTGCTTCGGACTGCTAGGCCACCGTCTCCTTTCGCGGAGACCACCGACGCCCTGGGAAAGCGTCACGGTCCGCGGATGAGACTCCGGCTGGGCGGTACATTGCGGGATGGTTGACGGTTTGTTCGTTCTGGTTGCAGGGCTGGTTCGCACTCCCCCCTGCCGCTTCGCGGCGCTTCACCCACTCAACGATGCCCGGTGGACTCCTGTATTAGTTTCGGCCGGCCTGGGGTGTTCTTTCGTGTCATCCATCTATTTCAGCCACTTCTCAGGGTGGATTGATTGTGGATGGTTCTCAGTAGACGTTAGATGACGACATCAGTATGTGCTGTGCATCTCTGTACGCCTATACAGATCGACAATCCCCCCTAATACTTCCCAGTGTCCCTTCATGGTCCACTGGACATCATAACATCTGACGTTAAAAACTTGTCTGGGATCACAGCGTCGCTTTCGGCGTTGCACCCTTCCCATCAAATCCATGCACACTGAGTAAAGTGAAATGAATTTCTAACTTTCTGTTAAAATAATTGTAAATTTTTATATCTAGAACGTACTTAAGATAATTATCGGCAATTAGTGAAAAACACATCGCTTGCCGCAATGCGGTTACGAGGAGAAGCCCCGTATTTATCTTTTTTTAAAAAAATTTACATTAATGTTCCGCGGGATTTAAAATTATGAATTTAGTGGTCCGTGAGGTCCGAAAGGTTGGCGACCGCTGGTCTAAGGAATAAAATTTAATTGACTATAAATAAATTTTGTTTAAAATATGAGTACTAAATAAATTATAACTCCGAACTCTGCTAAATCAAAAACTTTATGAGTTAAATATTGTGACCCCCGATTAAACAAAATGTAGAGTATATTAAGTATTTGTAGCAACGTAATTAAGCCCAATTTATAATATTTAGTCAAGTGTTTCCACACGTTTCGAAAGACGCATATACACTATATGCCCAAAAGTATCCGGACACTTTGGATTTTTTAATTTTTTTCGAATTTCTAAAAAACTACTCGGCCAATTGTTCTCTAACTTTGGAGATATATAGAACATGCGTGAAACTTCAAAGTCACCGAAACTTTATTGGAAAGTATGCACTCAAGCATGCTCTATATATCCTCAAAGTTAGAGATTAATTGGCCGTGTAGTTTTGTGGAAATTTGAAAAAAAATAAAAAATCCAAAGTGTCCGGATACTTTTGGGCATATAGTGTGTCTGAAACGCATCGAAACGCTCCACAACATTATAGAGCAGGGGTGGGCAAATGGGGCTCTGAGAGCCTCATGCGACTCTTCGTTAAGTGCTGCTCCTGTCGAAAATTTAAATCTTTTTTTTTCTCTCATATATTTTATTTCTTATTTTATATTTTCTTACATGTATATTTTATACAGCACTTAAGACTTTGGTACAATATGTAACCATATTAATTAAATTTGTGTATTTAAGGGGACTTGGTGGTTTTAAGTCATCGAAAACAATGGAAAAATGCACTAAATTTAGGAACAATTTGTAAAATAACTATTCACTTGATTTTTATAAAATTTTCACAACTTATAAACTAGATAATTATCTCATCAATAACATAGTTTATAGAAAATTGTAGCATATTTTCATTTTTTAATAATAAAAAAATTAAATTGATTTTTCATATGATTTAAATATCAGAAGTTTACGACGCGCATGATATATTCACTTAACAATAACTCAGAGCTAAAAACACAGTTTTATAATAAGAAGGAGGGTTGTATGTAGAGATTGAGTGAGCAGTATTTTAAATTTATAAATATATTTATAAAATATGAATTTTTAAATTATTGATTTTCTCAAATATGGATATTTACGTGATTTTTTAATTGTTTTATGTGCATGATTTTGTAATTTTAACTAGTATAACAAAATTAGCTCACTCATTTTGTGTAATATGATTATACGAAGGAAACTGCCAAATTTTATTTGAATATAACAAACAGCAAAAATTATATCATGCGCGCAAGATCCAATTTTGACGTTCAGAGAAAATTGAGTTTAAAGTCAAGCTTAAGTATAAAAATAAATATGCTTCACAACATACCATTAAAATCGACCAGCTTCATATAACACTCCTTCATGCTGCAAGTTCTTTTTTAATTTTTTACAAAACAGTTGTCGTTGAACTTTACGAGCTGCTTTTGTGGACATCGAAGCTTGCTTTTCTGCATTCATCACTCACACTTTATCTGCTGCAATTGCAGCATGTCTTGCATTGACACCTGGCATAACCACTAGGTTTTCCATAAATTGGAGACGACCCTGACTAACTTTGTTAAATGCGATGACAGCTTCGTAGGTTGCTATTTCATCAATGGGCCGACCACTTCCTGAAGTTTTTGGGCAATACTTCCAGATTACTGAGTTGAAGCTCTCGTTTGCGTTCTACGTTCCATTTCCTAAACGTCTTTTTAAAAGTTGGGGATGTGCTAAATCTTTAAATATTGGTTTAATAGCATCCATAACAGCAGTTGGCACTGAATTGTTGTGTTTAAAATTATGGTGTGAATTGTTGACAACTGCCCTTTGGTATTTACAGTATGAAGAAACGCCTTTGGGGCAAAAATCGTGAGTGGGCTCCTCATCTGTGGCACGTGAGTGATAAAAGATAGCCCATACAGCCTTTCTCATTCCATCTAGAGAATTTTTATGTTCTCTTATAGCATTTCTAAAGTATGCGGAGAAGCGGTCAATAATTTTATTAGTAAGCCTGCGTTTACCGCTTAACGGTCTGCTGTCCGAGTTTTTGTCCTCTTTTTTCTTGCTTCATTTTTCTAAGCAGGGCGCCCATTCTTTTGCCTATGTGGTTAATACATTCTATTTTTTCAATGTCTACAGCATTGACATATAGTCGCAACTTTTTAATTTCAGGATAAGTTTTCGTATTTCCATCACCTACATACTGAAGATATCGTATACC
>QLNU02015360.1:279494061-279510078 GCA_006491805.2 Dysdera silvatica
AAATAATTCAACGTATATCTCCCGGGTTGAATAAATTGTTATTTTTATTAATGTAATTATTAAATATAATTTTTTATTGTTTGTTTGTTTGTTTTTTTAATAGTTTTCGAGACGCCGAAAACGAGAAATACATTGTTATCATTATGGTGATTAATCTAACCCTCAATGATATTATTACTGACCGCAAATTACATTTTCCAGCTCCACAGTGTGTGCGCATTGAATTTACAATTATTTGTTTATAATCCCTAGCTACATGTTGTTAAGGCGAATTAAATTCCACGTTTTTATTTCTGTAGTTGCCAATGTTATCGTCGGCATTACTATTATCATCGACTGTTAACTGCATCTCGTGGTTTCATTGAATTTACTGTTACTGATTTATATTTGCCTGCACCATATTTTTGCCTGGTCAATTCGAAATAATTTTCTAAATGGGGGGAAGTAATTTTTTCAGAAACGTTTTCTCTTTATAGCTGAATATAATTGAAAAAAAGGTAAAATATAAAAATTCTGGCAATTGAATTACCAAATAGTTGAAGTTGGCCGTAGTTCAGCACTTTTTATTTCTCTTTAAAAAAAATGTTAGTAATTTAAAAGGGATATGACTAAATTAAATTAGTTTAGTCGGAGCGGCACTTTGCAGTTAAAAATCGAATTAAAGAACTCAAAACGTGACCGAATGAATAAAGAATGAAAGACGAAGGTTTTTATTAAGATATGCTTTCCACTAAAGCGCGAAAGAAAGAAATTTAAAAAATTTCCCTCCAAAATGCATATTGAATTTTTTTGTTAGTCTCATTTTATTCAATTTCTATTTTGTCCGATAAAATTTTAAAATGACAAAAGCGCAGACAATTCGATTGGTTCATCTCTGATACTGCAATAGTGGGTACAGAAACTGTTTCAAAATACAAGCGATAAAAATCCCTATTTCTGATACTATCTCATAACTATTTAGTTTTACAGAAGCTAGTTTAAAGAGATTGATTTGCGACACTTATATATTCGGGTTAGCAAGATGTCTTGAAATGAGTGAAAAATATGTAACCCATATCCCCAGAGAAATTAAGAATAAAGAATTGTAAATACGTGAACGATGTTCTGAAAAGGTTTCCCGTTTAAAAGATAAATTTATTTCATGTGTATGATAATTGTGCATGTTAATTTCGTGATGTGAGGTGGAATTCTATGGGACTGAATATTCCAATAAGAGGAGAATACTGGAAGATGTCTATATTTGTACTTGTTTCATTGGAAAAATATAGAAATGGTAGAAACTCATCGCTAAATGTGTGCAACGTGCTGAACATACATATTAGTGTACATTACGCCTTCTGCAGTCTACTAAAAAGTGAATAAATGTTACAAAATGTACTTTAAAAATGTAAAATTCGAAGGTAAATTCTATTACGCAGTAAATCCTTAATGTTGGTAATTATAGCAAGGTAAACATTTAAAATATAATTATGGCATAATATTGTTAATGTTAATAACGTATCAAATTTGCTGTTGAATATGATCAACAATTAATAACTTCAAAGTTTTACTCTGTTTTGGAAACTTAAACAAGTGTCACATGTTAATATTACCAGTACACTCTATTGGCTATTTTTGGGGTGGTGGCAGTATATTACCTACAAAATGCATTTTATATATTGGTCGGTGGGAATGAAATGTCCGATAAGAAATAGCTTTGGGAATGACCTCATACAGCTAAAAGAATTCATATACAAGCTTCCCGCATCTTACGTCGCAGAGGTACTATAAATAGCTATCACACGGGTGAAGAACAAGTTCGAGTTTGAATTTGTTTGACCGTAAAGTGCTTCCAAATTTGACATCAAAAACTAAGATTTGAGAGTTATCTTCATTTATGAATTTAAGCTGGGACATTCTGCTGCTCAAAACATTAACAAAGCAGTCGGGGATAATACAGCCAATGAACAAACCATTCGGCGATGGTTTGCGAAGTGGAGATATGAGCCTGAGACATGAACCACGTGGTCACCGAGAAGTTGAAGTTTCTGACAATGTTCTGCTAAGTGTGGTTGTAGCTGAACTGCGGAAAATATGTCGTGAGACATCGGCCGAGCTAGGTGTCCACCCCACTACAATTGTTTGTTGCCTGGCTTCATTGGGTAAGGTCAAACAGATGGATTCTTGGGTGCGTCATGAATTGGAAATTGCCAACAAGATGAGACATTTGGAAGTCTGTACTTCGCCCCTTTCCAGGAATGAAAGAGAATCTCCACTGCAGCGAATCGTTACCTGCGACAAGAAATGGGTCCTTTATGTCAATCGTAAACAATCTGCACAATGATTGAGTAAAGCACAGTCTCCTGGATTCCATCCCAAGCCACCCTTACATCCCAGGAAGTTTATGCTTCTTATATGGTGGTCTACAGCTGGAATGATTCATTGCAGTTTCCTGCCAAATGGACAAACCATCACTTCAGAACGTTATTGTGATGAATTACAACAGATGCATTGGAAATTGATGGTGAAACAACCAGCTTTGGTAAATACGCATGGCGTTCTCCTTTTGCAAGATAATGCCCGTCCTCATGTCGCACAACGGACGATGCTGACACTGCGTGTGTTTGGCTATGAATCATTGCCTCCTCCCACTACTCCCCTGACTTGTCTTCTATAGATTATCATCTGTTTCGTCACTTGGATAGTTTTCTGTGTGGCAAACGGTTTACCCAAAATACGGAGGTTCACCGTGCAGTTGATGATTTCTTCGCATCCCAGCCACAAGACTTTTTTAGTTCCGGGATCATGGCCTTGCCAGTCAATTCAGAGGGAGATTTTTTCCAGTAGATAAGTTACTATATTTTTCAGTTATTGCCATCTATGTGTGATGATCATTTTCCGTACATTTCATTCTCACAGACCCAATATATCATTTGTTTTATAGATAGCAACATCCTTGAAAAAATTATGTAAAACATACTCCCAGAAAAATGGAAAACATAAAATTTTTCATTATTATTATTTTTTCTTTCCATATCCATACATAAGTCTCAGTTAGCACAATCCTGTTTAACGTACTCGAGTACTTTTTTCTGACTTCATAGCAAAATATTAAAATGCACGGCCTCGATGACTGTTTCTATAATGATAAATAAAATTTCTTTTGGCCAATAAATAAATCATTGTTTTTATTTTTTTATTTTTTTTTAAATTTTCAATCTCGATCCAAAACAGATTTATACTCAGTGTATTTATTTTAAATCAGACATTGGTATCTTCTGATGAATATCTGTATTTATGGTATGTAAAATAATAAATATAAATCAAGCACAGTCATAAGGGCATTTTACATGAACTTATATGTTAAAACTATGAAATAAAGCATTTTAAATCATAAGGCATATGAAAAAAATATACTTACGTACTTACTATAATACCTACTTACTCTAGCGTATTTACTGTAACATCAATTTGTAACTGCATGCATGGTCAGGGGCCGATTTTGACTATCCTGGGCCCCGTCCAACTTGCCTTTTTTCCCATCTCCCTCTTGGCATAGTTTATCATAATTAATTATAAATATTTTGTAATATTTTAATGTATCCATTACTATGCTGAGAAATAAATTGAATCGAATTGAATTTTGGGGCCCCCTGACGTGCATATAAAGTTTGGATAAAATCTGAAAATTTTACTCACCCCTATTCCCATTTAAAAATGTACGTAAGAATATGCTTTCTGATTCCATTTTCATGCCAACGTTGGATGTCAAAGGGTGCACTTGCATAGCTGAAGTTGTGAAAGTTTTGGTACAAGTAGCGAATAAAAGGTATGTAGCATTGACGCACTAATTTCGTGTTCTTTGGAAACACTGCAGTTCACGCCTGCAGCATTCGTCGTCACCCCACAGCGAATCCTCGTACCTCACATCGTTGAAATCAGTGTTAATATAGAAAAAATAGTAATTTATACAGTGGCGGCTCGTCCATTGGTGCACATGAGCATGTGAACCTCCGAAGAGAAATTTAAAAAAAATATGGGATATAACAAGTTAAGCACACTAAAATATTAAGCACGTAATACGAAACTGTAATAGTATAAAATACGAAATTTATTACGTGTAAGTCAATTATTACTTTATTTGGTTGGTGACCTTATTAACTGGGATGCAAGGAGCAGAAACTTAGTTATGTCCTTGCCATAATCTAGCACTGGTCATGGTCTTCTTTGTTTCTATTCTTCACAAAAATGCACGCGTATATCAATAAATAAGGATCGTTAATCTACAGATATACCTATATTTATGTTCAAAAGATTATATGTATATTCAAGAGATTATCTATATGTATATTCAAGAGATTATCTATATGTATATTCAAGAGATTATCTATATGTGTATTTAAGAGATTATCTATATGTATGTTAAAGAGATTATATGCGTGTTCAAGAGATTATATGCCTGTTCAAGAGATTATATGTATGTTTAAGAGATTATCTATATGTATGTTTAAGAGATTATCTATATGTATGTTTAAGAGATTATCTATATGCATGTTGAAGAGAGTATATGTGTGTTCAAGAGTTTATCTATATGTATGTTCAAGAGTTTATCTATATGTATGTTCAAGAGTTTATCTATATGTATGTTCAAAAAATTATCTATAGGTATGCTCAGGAGATTATCTATATGTATGTTCAAGAGGTTATCTATATGTATGTTCAAGAGATTTTCTATATATATGTTCAAGAGATCATCTATATTCTGTTTGCTATACTCCATATAGACTAGAAGTAACAGTGAAATGAAAAAGTCATCCAGTAAACCTTATAGACAAATTACGACACAGTTGAACTGGGTTAATTCGAATGTGAAGCGACTAAACATTTAGTTCAAATTATCCCAGAATTTGAAGTAGGAAAGTTTTATATAATTCATTTTAAATTCATCAGAACGCTGGAAAAGTTAAAAGTATCCACAAATTTAAATTAAACATGTTCTTATTATCCAAGTCACGCTGTATAAAAGGAATCCAAGTAGCAGCACTTATATTATCTTCATAATAAATTCTGTTATGAAATCTTCAAATTCTTTTTTCGACTTCCAACAGATATTTTATTTCGTTATAAAAATACATTTGCAGAACATCCGTTAAATTGCTTTGACTGTAGTGAGAAACCTGTTTTTTAGACTACGATCACGTTTAACGCTCGAACCTGCCCGATAGCGAAAGGAAGGTAGCGTATATCAACGCTTTTTACACTTTTCTAATACTCAAACGGGAATACTAAAGTTGATGTCAATGAGAAATACAATAATTGATAATCGAAAATTGGAGGACTGAAGAATGGAATGGGTAATCAATAGAGATGACTAGCTGCAGCGTTTCCTGGTTATCGAGTGTTTTTGTTCTGAAGGAACATTCTAAATTAATGATGCAGATTTCAAATAATGGCATTATTGTATTGGCTTAGTGTTGTTTACTCCGATAGACATAGATGAAGTTCAAAATTCAATATTTCAATACTATAAAGTCATTCATAAGTGGGGGACCTTTTTCATTCTGATCTGTAAATTCTAATGATTTATCTGTATCCAAAGATTGACATGTATTCAATGATTGATCTGTATTCAAAGATTGATATGTATACAACGATCGATCTGTACCCAAAGACTGATCTGTATCCAGAGATTGAACTTTATCCAAAGATTGAACTTTATCCAAAGATTGAACTCTATTCGAAGATTGATATGTATCCAATGATTGATGGATCCATGGGGGAATTAGTGAAATTTTCCCCTCCCAAATCCATAAAAATGGGGTAGAAATCCATTATAACGAGCGTCGTTCATAAGAACCAACCGCATATAACGACGAAATTTTTACATAAAGTTTGATTTCCTATTTTATTTTTTTAAATGCTCGTTAAATCCGAGGTCCAAAAAAAGATTTGTTCGCTAAAAGCGGTTAAATTGCATTGCGCTTAACCATTATACTACACAAATTCCATATTTTCCTCCCTGTATCCGGAAACTCGCTAAATGCGGACTCTTTATAAATAGGTACTACTGTATTTTACATCCCCTCCAATCCCTCTTTGGATCTGCACCTAACTAAATTATTTGAATGATAGAGAATAGAGGTGTGCAAAATATAGCTCGCTGTTCAGTTATAATTGTACAAAAACGTACATCGATTCGATCAGTATTTAGTTTTTATATAGCTTTCATAAGGAAGAATTAAATGAATGTCAAGAGGGAGAATCAAAAATATATTCCTGTACTAACGTATTCAAGTTCCAATTTACCTGCTTCAATGTCAGTCAAAACAACTGCATTTTTTATCTCAACGCATATATCCATATCTCCCATATACTCAAACGAATAAATTACGTTTACTTGGAAATGCTTTTATTGCCATGTTAGTGCCACTTTATTAATGCCATGTTGTTTAGTACCACTTTGTGAGAAAATATGGGTAATTTGATAAAAAGAAATTTCGAAAAAATAATTTTCCTAAAAAAAAACAGTGTACGTTACACAAATGCAGGAACAACTTATTATTTACAGTAAATCAATAACTGAGCATTGTCCACATATATCCCAAAGAAATTTTCTACAGAAATATAAATATCCCTCAAACTATCTCATACAATAAAACAAAAAAAAATGTGGGGAAAATCAATAGAATGCAATTTCCAGGCCATCATCTGCGTAGAAAACCAATTTTTATTGCTCAGAAACTTAACGTTTCGATGCGAACTATTTGGATCTTCATCAGAAGAACTGAATTATATGTAAAATTTGAAAATTACCGAATGTACTTAACAGTTTTTGTACATTTGGCAATTTTAAACTCTTATTGTTTGCTTATTATAATGCTCTGTGACAGACTATGTGAAACTAACACGCCATTCTATCAGGGTGAATAAAAAATCAAAGTTGAGGAAATACAAGGATGAGACCTTTAAAGCATAGTCAGTAATAAGAACAATATGGCAAACTAAAACTTTAAACAATGCTATGGAGAAATAACATCAATTCAACGACCTAGTACAGACATAAAGAACAATCGCACATATTTCAAATAATTTCAAATTGTACGAAATTCAGGGATTCCGATAACAAGTTGAAGATGACAAAAGAGCCTTTTATCTTAACGTAAGAAAACAAATATACGTATTTATCTATGTAACTACAACGCCATTAATTATATTAAGTATTAATTACGCCGTAAATAAATAAAATAAGAAATGTTTTTCATTTAATCTGAAGAACTTGTTTGTGAAAATTGTATTTCGAAATCTTCCGATGAATTTTTTTTTTTTAAATGAAAACTGACGAGAGAAAAGAACGGTGACACATGCAATTTCAACCAACATCTCATTATGATTGGCTTTGTTTTTTCGAAAGAAAATTATCTTTGCAAACAATCCATGAGGTTTTGTCGAAATAATATTTGTTCTATTTCACATTTTAAATTAAATGCTGTCTCGTTTGCGTTTATTATCCTATTCTCACATCTTTTTTGAGGATATTCGATGGTACATCTGATGTAAGTGAAGATGCACACATGACAATGGGGATGTTGGCAAACCTAATTTATAGCCATTCAAACAACACGATAAATTGAAATTAAATTAGATTTCTTTCCTTGTTTTCTTACCGCTCGTTATCTTGGGAATCCTTGTATAATTTACCTTCAATGCAATTGAATTCTAAATAATTGACTACACCTTTGGCTTTAAAATATTCCAATAGATCGTGTGGAAAAGTGAATCAAATAAAATAAACGAAGAATCCCAAATCTTAAGACAGAATTTTTAATTTCTTTATGAAATTGTTTGGACATTATATTTGTGGCATAAATGGAAGGTTAATGTAAACATATATTGCTTACGGGGATAGAGTAAATCAATGGGGTTGCCCAGAAATCGGCTAAAAAAGTAACTTCTATCGAATTATAACCATTCGTACAATTAGTAAAGGTCTGGGGATGGTTTAGCCCTCACTAAAAAATGAAAATTTCAACTGAATGCTATTTGTGAGCGATTAGTGTAGGGCTATTGCTTCACCCCATAGATCTCTAGGCTACATACGCCAATATTTATAACCATAGATTAATTTTCTAAATAATGCGTAAATCCTATTTGATTTTCTCTTATTTAAAAGAACAGTTAAGATAAAAAAAAAGCTCGACATAGCAATATTATACTCCTAATTTACAATAACGAGCAATATTATACTAGAAGAAAAGATTTCGTTTCGCTGTGGGGTTATCTTAGAGGAGTTATAGCAACAATGCCTTGCTCTCAGTCGAGGCATTCTTAGCAACAGCCATATCCCTGTTTTCGATTAGGTAGCACAGTGTGCAAACCGAGGCACTACTTTGAGACATGTTTTCTAAAACGTGAATTTTCTAACTACACGCTTTCTAAAATGGCTATTTACTCCATTCACTTAAAACCCTGTTTCTGAGCGAGTTGAGAAGATAATTTAGTAACCTTGTTAAATGGTCTCCCCTGCTTTTTTACACCCGGCCGTTCTTTCCAAAAATTCCGTCGTTAAGTCGCTCAACAGATGTTATTGCATTGTTTAGCAGTTAGTTTAGAATTTTCGTTTCTTTAATGGGCTCCATATTGTACGAAATTTATTTGCCTCCATTTAGAAAAAAAAATCAAACCCCACCATATGTCGGATTAAATTTAGTTTTAAATCTTTCCGCCGTCTAACGCGCTAAGATTTTACGAAGAAAGAGATTTGGGAAATGTAATTGGGTTTTAAACTGATAGAAAACAGATAGATTAAACATCACAGTTAGCTTTTGCATTCAAGTTTCTTTTGCGGCGTTACATTACTCAGACAAAGCTTTTTTATATCCCACTGCTGACATTCCGGACAAATATATTCACCAGACTCTCACGGAAACAAAAAATAGTCATTTTGATTACTATAAGAGCTAATTAAAATTGTGAGGGGGGGGGGCATGCACCTGCCAGCGACATCAACACACATATGCAAATGTAATTACTTGCACGTAGCATCTCCATTTACGTGTGAGAGTGTGACACAGTCGGCATAAACGCCTACGAGAAAGAGCTCATTTGTCCACAGAAAAATACGTTAAAAATAGAGCAAAATATTCAGTAGTATACGAATCTCCAACTCGAGGATGAAACTACTTGAGTAAAGAATTGTTAAACTTCTCATTACGAGCGATTCTGTTATCGTATCTTGTGTGGCTTCATTATCAGTAGGTACGAGTCAGGCTCTGCGGTGGTGTAATGGTAACGCGTTCGTCTAACGAGCTTCTAACCTGGGTTCGACTCCCAAATGTGCTCTCCACAAAGCAAAAATAGTAATTACGCTTACCAACAATCTGCTGCTCAGTCTCGTCGAAGAGTTGGAAAATTTTATGTCCTGGTGCAGCATGACTTTGTCTTCCTTGCTCCTTGTAGCAAACAAACAATACTGTGCGAATTGCACAAACTTGTTTTGTCTACGCCAGCTGGGCTATATATATATATATATATACAGGGTGGTCCTAAACTCTACCGACAAAATAAGAGGAGTTGTTGTGAACAACTAATAAGGCATATTTGCCCATATCCCCGTGTCCGCAAAGGGGCCGGTTTGGCTGTAGAGCGTAACTACTGTTTATGTCCATGTCTTTGCTACGTAGCCAATTACATGAATTAAATACAATTTTTGATACATAATTTAAGTAAATGAGCTAATAATACAGTAGAGACAAAGAAATCCGGAATTCCTTTTCCTGATCTGTGTTACTATGTAGTGAAAATAAGCCTAAAACTGCCTTTTTTAACACACTAGAAAAGAGTTGGGAACTGCCAAGTATGTGCAACAGGTGAAGAACATCAAAATAAACATTTTTTGTTCAGTGAATTTTTTTCCAAAAATTAGCCGTTCGGGCACTACAGTGAATTTACTGTTTGTGCTCACCACATTCAAGGTTTCCACAAACGGCTACAATGCACCATTTCAAGAATTTTTAAAATTATTTGGTGAAACTCCAGAACTATTCCGGTCGCCAAGCTCCTTTTGACGCCAAACTCACGCTATACTCTTAAAATGAGACCGAGAATTCTAGGCACTTTGCCTGCTCGTGAATCACAGTGCACGCACAGCCTGGCTTGTATCTTGGAACGGTACTAGAATAGAGTAATAGACACTGGGCGCCGGCCATCATTGTTTCATACGCTAGGGAATTTTTTCAAATCAGTATTTTTCCTTAATCAGTGAGAACCTAGTGGGGGTGCCCCCGCACCCCCCGCCACAAAAGAAACATCAGTACAGCACGAAGACGCACTCTTTTGCAATTCGACAGTTTGTAATAGTAAAAAAAAAAACTTGCCTCTAAATATAAAGCGGTCGTAACATCGATCAAAGGAAAGCAGGACGCATTTACCCAACAAAAAGAAACACTAACGGCAGTGCCGGTTCTGGGTTGTTGACCGCCAGCGTGCCACATATACTTCGCCGCCCCTCCCCAATTGGCGGATTTACCATTTTGCCACCCCTAGGCTATTTTTGCCTCCCCAAGGCTCCTTTTTGCCGCCTCTTCCTACCAGTCTGTCCCTCCAATCAGCAGTAGAAACATAAAAATTGTTACATTCAATATACGCTACAAAAGTTTATATTAACAGTAAATATGCCGAAAAACCAACTCATAAATTGAAACATAAACATTAAACAATATTAACTTATATTGAAGTATTATCTCTTCTTGGTATATAATAAATCAAATTCAATTTTATTGAAATAAATTTTAATTTTAACAAAAAATAAAAGCCTATCGAACACTGGTATTTAAATGGAAAGCATGACGTCTAGCTTTCTTCTCGGCAAAACATCTGATTATATCATCGTCTGGTATTGATTTTGTTCTATCAGACTTCATACACAAAATTTTGTCGCTCTAGTCTATAGCCTAGTATAACCTATTGAGAAATACAGCACTGCCCCCCCCCCCTCACAACCCCATCCTGTTTTGTTCATAAGTAAATATAGTTTTCTAGATTTCTAAACCAACCCTTGGGATGAGTCAGCCACTATATTTTATGACCGTTGTATTGAATTAGCAAAGGTGAAAATTAATCTGTATTTTAATTCTGAACAAAACTTTACAGAAATATCATACCAACGTTAACTACAATCTGATCCTGGTTTCGTAATTTAATGAAAATCATATTAATATTTCATAGAATATGTTTAAAAAAAATTATCTTTTGTTTCAATATTCGGCAAGCACATTTTTTTTTAAATAGAAAACATTCTAAAGTGATAATTGAGGAATGGAGGCCAGACTATAGCTGCAACTCTCTTCAATATTTGCATATTAAAAAATGTAATAAAAGCTTTAAAATGATACAAAATCTGAGAAACTCTAAAATAATATTAATTTATAAAAAACTCATACATGCGTTACATAAATATTGATTAACAAAATAATAATTAAATTATTGCAATGATAATTATTATCATTTAATTAAATTATTGCTGCCTAGGTGAATCATTCTATGTTCAGCATTATTTTAAGATGTTTGTAATTTATATGTGATTCTCCTGAATGAAATTTATTTTATCTTATTTTATACTTTTTTTAAATCGTCAAAATTCTATCGTTACTTTGAAAAAATAACCATTACATGTTTGTTTGTTTTTAGTTTCAAAGACAACGATTTTTGTTTGTTGTTTATTTGTTGTTTTGCGGCTCAAGGACTACAATGGTCATGTTGCGCCGGGTATAACAATTTTTAAAAATATTAAAAAATCTCATGTTCTTTGTGAACTCAAAGCAGAATTGCTTATTGAAGTTTAATGATTTCATTTTATTTTTCCAAATTTCGCATTGCGGCCAAAAAAAAATAAAAAATAAATAAATAAATAAAAGTATAAGCCGCCCTATTGTTTAAACCTCATGTGCCGGAAATTTACTTTTAAGCTCATATAAACCGCGGCTTGGCTACACGAAATTACGATGCATGTATATAGTAAGCCTATGTACTATACGAAATTTGGTCAGTACAATAAAACCTAAATTACCTTAAAATATACCAAGGGATTGTGCATATTTTTCTAATTTTTGAAAATATAATTGTTTTTAAAATACTATCATGCCGTAATACCATGATAGTGAAGGTTTAAAAAAATTTTCATTAAATGGTATGCAAAATTTGGAAAATCTCTTGGTCGAACACAACATTATACACTTCATTTATAAAATGTTTTTAAAGGTATGAATTGGGAATTATGAAAAAAGTTACGAAAAATAGGCAACAATATTTTTAGTCACAGGCCTATTAGTATCTTTTAACCATAAATAAAACATTTATATAAATCGAACACTACGCAGATTAAATCAAACAACAATATCAATCAACGTTTATTGGCGTAGTGATAAGAAGTATAAGAAGGCGTATCACTACGCCAATAAACGTTGATTTATATTGTTGTTTGATATAAATAAAACATTTTTCATTTTATATCTTTCTAATACAAGTACATTTGTTTAGTACTTATGTATATATTATTGTTAATATTTATGTTTATATTAAGATCAAAATTTAAAAAAAAACTAAAAAAAAAGGATTTTGATACCCACGCCCCATCAATTGACACCCCAAACCTGGAATTAATTAATTTTTCAAAATTTATTCAAATCGAAATTCGCTTCTATTTACATATTTGTAGTGTTTACTTAAGCTAAATAAAACGTGCATAACTACAATGTTAATTTTTAAAAGAGGAAAACAAAATACAATTTGAATTATAAGAAGTGAAATAGTGGGGACTGGGGGGGGAGATGTACATAAAGCCCTTTCCTTCACAAACAAATTACTTACTAAAAGAATTCTCGTTCTTACCAACAATATAAATAACCTAATACAATAACAACATGCATTACCATCAGACATTTCTCCATTAGCCATTTAATTAATTTGCTTATTTAGATAACTTATCTGGACTCAGTAGTGTAAGGAGGCTGTCGTATGCACCCCCACCCCGCGAACAATCAAAATGACATTAGTTCTAGCTTTAAACATTTCGTTAGCATAGAAACATGTTATATTTTCAAGGGTTAGGTGCCTCCGTGCACGCACGCACTGCACACCCGGTAGAACCGGCCCTGCCTAACGGTCACATTTCGAATTTAGTAAACTTCATGCCAAATTATCAGTGAGTTTTATCAAAATCGCGACTCACGAAATGTCAATCCATGATAGCGTCATTCGAGAACAATTAGCCGAAAAGGAAGGTAACGCGCCTTTGGCGACCGGGATAATATTAGAGTTTGGCCAATTATTTAATGTCAGCGGAAGTCAGGCTCTCTCTGGCTACTTCCTAAAATAAGTTAAATTCACCGGAATTGTATGACCTGATTGTATAATCCATTGTCACAACTGAAGTGGCGGATTTTAAAAATTTTCTTAAAATTAGCAGCATAGATCCATACCCAGTAACGGATTAAGGGTGATGTGACCGATGCCGTCACACTGGGTGTTAAGCAAGGGGGCCGAAAAAATGACCTAACGACCCTGAAGTGCAGAATAGGCCAAAAGCAATTTCATAATCTAAGAGCTAATTCTTAATTAAGTTTCAATAAATCAAATTGATAATTAAAAGTAATCAATATTTAGCAAGGAGTGGCGCCAAATTTTGGGCTCACACAGGGCGTCATATGAACGAAGTCCGTCTCTGTCCATATCTAATATATTGGAAATGCCTAAAGTATTTGTAAGATGAAAATAGCCAAACGTAAATACTAGAGACAATAAAAACGTAAAACTAATTTCTAATCTGTTTTATACTATTACGGGTGCTACGATATAATGTAAAATGAACCAAAGTTTTTAAGGTTAAAAAGTAATTTGCTGAACGGCTAACTATATTGATGGAAGGTAGTAAAAACACGGAGAAAGGTAACCAAACTTTAATTTTATTCGTATTATAATTTTAATTACCGTGCCGAATTACAAATAAAGTTATAATGAACATAATATAAACGTACTCACTCAGAAAAAGGAGTATTTTACCATTAGTTTTTATAAATTCGTCCAAACTATTAATAATGAAAAGACGTCGAGATTAATGGTTAAATCTATTTATAATTATTTAATGAATCCCCGATTATGGGAGATTAATTATGGTCATAGAAAAAAGCATCAGATTGTTTTATTTCTCACCAATAAAATAATGAATGCTTAATTTAATTTCTTTCTCCCTTTTAGCTATACAGTGAAAATCGTTTATAACGACGCCGGTTATAACGACCAACCGCATATAACGACGGAATTTTTACAAGAAGTTTGGTTTGCTATTCTACTCCATACTAAATATATCGGTTATAACGACATCGTATATAACGACGAACCCTGCTAACGACATCGTATATAACAACGAAACCTGCTATAACGACGACGATTTTGTAGTCTACGTAGATTCTAAATAGGGAAATTCGTATCGGATATAACCACGTGACTTGACAGTCATAAATCGGAACCACGTGGGCTAGTTATTAAAATTTATACGTTATTCTAATCTTGTTTATTTACAAATGTCCGAGAAATTTTTATTACTGCTAAACCTGAATATTAAAGATAATGAACCTTTATTAAAAACTAAAATAAAACAAAAAACGGCGTTATTTATTAATTGAATATCACGAAGGTCATATTCTTTAGGGGCCTATTTTATTTTTTCAGAATAAGGCCTATAAAACTCTTAAACCGGCACTGTTCGGAAGTCATTAGTATAATATAATAAATATTATTCATTAGATTTGTTTTCTACATTATATACTTTAGTATTTTCTAGAATTTTTTCAATTTAAAAAAATAAAAAGTGTTACGTATTTACTGTGGCTATAAATATTATTTAATATAAACGGAAATTAAATTCATTATAATTAAATACATTTTTATTTAATTTTGAAATCAAAAAGTTTAATACTTTTTACTATCAAAATAATTTATAAAACTCTAGAGTGTATTATATTTTAGGCTACAATCATTTTAAAAAAAATATTGTTTATAACGACTATCGGTTATAACGACCGAATTTTCGCGGTCCCTTGAAGGTCGTTATAACCGATTTTCACTGTAGTTTATTTTCATAACTTAACAGAAACTATTACTAACTTCTGATAATTGTTCTGTATTTTGTTCACATTATGTGCAATAAATCTCCGGAGAACGATTCGAAAAAATGCAAGACATAAAATTAAACACAACGAAAAGATTTACAAATCTCAGCAAACATGTACGTAGTATTTATTTGATAAAAAATTAGAAGACTGGGATTTTCAAGAAAATCCATTTCCTAAATTGGTCATATTAAAACCCGAAATCTGGAGCAATTACTGAAATATGCGAAAATTCAAGAATTATCTAAATCGTCAGCTAAATGAACGTGATTTGAGTTATTAATTGCGGATACCAGATTATCGGTAATTAATAAGAAGACGTTGAAAATTTAATTTGATGACTTTTTTTTATGGAACGCGAAAACGCTCCCTAAGCCGTCCCAAAAAGTTCAAGTGCAAAAAATCTCAAGAACTCTATATGTAATTTAGCGAGTGCGATTTAATAAAAATATCGCTTCTAATTGCAAAATTAATTAAGTTTTGATGAAGGGGCATAATATCAAGATATATATATATATGACTTACCTGTTCCTTTAAAAAATACCGTTTGATATGCAATTCTAAGTTGATTTAAAAGTGGGGCGGGCTTGGATTGGATTGGATGTTTGGATGTTTTATGGCGCAAGAGCATCTGGGCTATACTGCGCCAAACATGGTAAAATCAAAGACTGTAGTAAAAACCAGTACTTTTTAAAAATTTTAAAACGTGCGTATGGTCAGCATGGTCATTTAAAATGTCAGACAGTGATGAAGAGTTAAAAGTAAGAGTGCGGGCAAGTCTATAATAGGGGCATTGAGTTAAAATGTGTAAAACACTCATGGGTTCATTGCACACTTGGCAAATTGGTGCTGGTTTCCCTTCCAACAGATGTCT
>QLNU02015360.1:279510175-279541732 GCA_006491805.2 Dysdera silvatica
AGCTCCTAAAATCTTAAAAGAAGAAGTAGCATTTGCAATAAAAAGTATGAAGAAAGGAAGATCCCCTGGCGATGATGGCATTACATTAGATATCTTAAAAGAAGCTGGAGAACATGTAGAAGACATACTCGCAAAATTCTTTACCAAATGCCTCAACAGTGGTAACATACCAAACCAATGGGATTCTGCAACAGTAATTCTTTTGCATAAAAAAGGTGATAAAGAGGATTTGAAAAATTACCGACCAATTAGCTTGTTACCTGCTATTTATAAAATCTTCACAAAAGTGCTAACACATCGCCTGCAGAAAAAATTAGATGCAGCTCAACCAAGAGAACAAGCTGGATTTCGAAGTGGATTCAGTACAGTGGACCATATTCAAGTATTAAGAGAATTAATTGAAAGAACACATGAATATGAACTTCCATTGTGTGTTGCATTTATTGACTATGAGAAGGCCTTTGACTCTATTAAAACATCAGCAGTCATCAACTCTTTAAGATCAACAGACATTGAGGATGTGTACATTGACATGGTGAAACGTGTGTATAAAAATGCAAGTGCAAAATTTCGGTTACATAAAGATACCAAAACTATCAAAATTGGTAAAGGTGTGAGGCAGGGAGATACCATTTCTCCAAAACTTTTTACTTCAGCTTTACAGATGATTTTTCAGCAGATAAATTGGAATAACAAGGGAATAAAAATAAATGGTGAATATTTAAATCATTTGCGGTTTGCTGATGACATTGTTATTTTTTCAACGAACCCATCAGAACTCCAAGACATGGTACAGGAGCTCTCAACTAGAAGTAAAGAAGTTGGACTCAAGATGAACCTACAAAAAACTAAGATCATGTTCAATAATTTCGTAGAGGAAACAAAAATACAAGTTGACAACATTGAGCTAGAAATTGCTGATTCATATATTTACCTTGGCCAGCTGATTTCAATGGATGGCAACATTATGAAAGAACTCAACAGACGTATTAAACTTGGCTGGAGTGCATTTGGAAGAAACAGTTTTATCCTGAAGGGGAAATTGCCTTTGTGTCTAAAAAGAAAATCTTCAACCAGTTTGTATTGCCAGTCCTCTCTCGAAGATCAGAGACATGGAGTGTAACAGTTGGAGCAATACGGAAGTTACAGACAACACAAAGGAGCATGGAGAGGTGCATGCTTGGAATAACTAGGAGAGATCGGAAAAGGAACACTTGGGTGAGAGAGCAAACTAGAGTAGAGGACATCATTGTTAAAGTAAAAGGGCTGAAATGGCGATGGGCTGGGCATATTGCAAGAAGAACTGATCAACGATGGACAACAGAAATTCTGAACTGGATTCCAAGAGACCACCGAAGACCTAGAAAACGTCCTCAAACTAGATGGGTGGATGAAATAAGAAAACAGGTTGGGGTGACTTGGAAGCGAATTGCTCAGGATAGACTTGTGTGGAAAGCATTTGGAGAGACCTTCATCCAGCAGTGGATAGATAATGGTTGAATATGATGATGATGATGATGATATATATATATATATTGGAATGGTAGTTCTGTTCATTGTGGAGTTAATTATTTACACTAGTTAAATATAGGTGCTTATTCCTATCACTTTAGCCTTGAGCAAATAAGGCACATCATTGCATGCAATAGTTAATTGGTAAATATGTTAAGATCATAATTCTGGTTTGTCCACAGGCAAGAATATGTCAACGTGAATATTACATATGAATATGGCATAGCAGTGTTGTATGTCACTATTCAGTGTATTATTTGTCTGAATAAATATTAAACATTAATAGTTTACGTATTGTCTGCTTGGACGTCAAATTCATTCAGCCTTTCTCTAAGGGGTAACTAGGTATATTACTGGTTATGGCGGAACAAGAAGGTCAGTTCCCTATTAGAAACGCGTTGGGAGAGAGAAAATGTGATACAGGCCCTATACGATCCACGAGCTCATTTTAACTATCGCTTAGCTGCCTCTTCTTGTGTGGGGAAGAGTAACACCTCATGATAGGGCTCCTCGCAAGCTGTCAAAAGGCGAAGCCTCTATCAATGAACTTATTCAGAATACTGATAGGCGGGGGCAAAACAGATAGGGAAATAGAAAAGACCCGTCTCTCGCACACACCACGGGTCAGGCAACAGATACAGTGAAAAGTATATGAACGCAGGTGGGAAGACACCAATTGGAAGGAACAAGGGGAAAGCAGGGAGCAAACCATACCGAAATTTTGAATAAGCCGCCACCCCACTACAATCACAGATTAGAAAGGGAGGGGTAATTAGTCCTGATAAACAATTACTCTCGCCAAGACCTACCAATTGTTAAAATCGACAGTGGATCCTCGACTTTTTTAGCGCTGTTAGACTCAGGGGCAGCTATATCATTAATCTCGCCGTCCCTATTAAAGGAATTAAAGAAAGGGCAGGATTTGAAAAGAAGAGATCTAAATGTACAATTGCCGGGAGTATGTAGCTCACTCGTGGAACATACTGGGTCATATTTAATCCCATTAAACTAAAGAATAAGGAGATGAATCACAAGGTTATTGCCTCAAAGAATATCTTATCCTCAAGCTATGACGCAATATTAGGGATAGATTTCCTAAAAAGATGGGAATTAATTTTGGAGTGCAGAAATAGAAATTCTTCAGGAAATAATGTGGTTATAAATATTAACTCATTGCATCAGGAAGTCATGCAATGGGAGAACAACAGAAGTACAGGAGAATATAAGGAGCCCGTGAGAGTACAATAGACAAAAAAATCAGCCTCCCAGCGAAAACCGCCAAACTAATCAACCTAAGGCAGACAAGCGACGGGTTAAGAGAGAAAGAGGTAATTATCTCCCCAAATGTTAGCTTACAAAAGAAAGGGATATATAGAGAGAGGCAACGATAAATGCAGTAAATAAAAATGCAGAAATCCCTGTGTCAGTAACAAACTCAACTGACCGCCCTGTTTATTTGGACAAAATAAAAACATATGCACTATTGATGAATTTTGTGTGAAGAATGTGATGCGAATTCTAGTCATAGAAAACAATGAAAGGCCACTAGCGAAAGAGGACTTCAATCTGAGTGACTTGAAGCCCAAGGATAATTTATTGAAAATTCTATTAAGGAACCGAGATGCCTTTGCACGCAATTTGAGTGAATTAAAAAGTTGTAATATTTTCCATTACAAATTCACTTGAGGAACACTAAGCCAATACTCTCGAAGTTTTATCCATTCCCGATTCATCTTAGAGATATGAAGCGTCAAATAAATGACCTTCTAAAAGAGAACGTCATCAGAAACAGCCACTCCCTTTTTCAGAGCCTTGTTTTCTCGTTAAACAAATACAGGTTGGTTATAGATTGCATGAAACTGGATGAACAAAGAATTAGGGACCCATACTTGCATCCCTCACTAAAAGATACATTTCAAAATTTGGGAGGTGCAAAATATTTCACTTTTTTGGACATTTACTCAGGGTATTATCAGTTCGTAATTGACTCAAAATATAGTCATTTAACTGCTTTTACGTCACCGTTCGGAATGTACGAGTTTAACGTAGTCTCTCTAGGATTGAAAAACGAGCCATCCTGCTTTAATAAAACGATTGGCCGTATTTTACAGGGTTTGGATGAATACGGAGTTTCAGCCTATTTAGATGATATTCTCATAGTGAGCAGCAGCATCGAGGAGCATTCAGAAAGTCTCCAAAAGGTCTTTCGTAGATTAGGAAAATTCGGCTTAAAACTAAACGCTTCGAAGTGTAAATTTCTGAGGAAAAGATTAGTATATCTAGGACATGAGATATCTAGAAATTGTGTGAAGCCCTCACAAAAGAATGTAGAAGCCATACAAAATTCCCTAGGCCCCGCACGGTAAAACAAACGCAGCGATTTATTGGAATGGCGAATTTCTTTCGAAATTTTATCTTTCATTTTTCCGAAATTGCACGACCACTTACCGACATAAGCAAAAAAGATAAAAAAAATTCAGATGAACAAATGAATGCGAGGGTTGCTTTTATAGCGCTAGAAGAAAAGCTGACATCGGCTCCAGTACTTAGCTTCCCGGACACGACCAAACTATTTATCCTAATGGCTGATGCCAGCTCTATTATCATAGGTGGGTTCTTAGCCCAATTTGGTGACGAAAACAGTCTGAAACCGGTAGGGTATTTCTCGCCTGCTGAGACGAAGTTTTCATCATACGAACTAGAATTTCTGGAAATAATGCCAAACATAAATTTCTTCAGGGAATATTTAATAGTAGCCCAGAAATTCTATATACTGAGTGATTGCAAATCACTTATCCATATCTTGAAACAGAAAAAATATCCAAATAAAATCCTAAGATGGGTAATAAACCTCTCGGAGTTTAAATTTAATGTGTACCACGTGAAGGGTTCGGAGAATTTAGTGGCAGATGCGCTAAGCCGTTGTATTTTAGAAGACGGATAATCCGACATAAAACACCCGCTCATTGCCAGATTCGAAAATCCAATTAACGCGCTCTCAGAATTTTATAGTGGTGGGGAGGATAACGCAAATGAACCGAACACTTCAGCAGATAAAGTAGGACCCCTTATATGTTCAATTTAACGAACAGAAGGAGAATAGCCGAATTACAAAAAGAAGATGAAGAATTAGCGGCGCTAATAAAAAATTTGGAAGCGGGAAGATTGAAGGCAAAACAGGTAAAATAGCTCAATTACTATATTGACGCAGACGAGGTCCTAATGTATCACGACTTAGAAACAACAAAAAATACGCGTCTATGGAATAATGAAAAAATCGTAATCCCAAAGTCTCTGAGAGCTGAGATAATAAAGGCAAAGCACGAAAATACATGTGCACATGGAGGCATTCTAAATAACTTATCAAAGATTAAAGCACGATTTGTTTGGGCAAATATGAACACAGGTATTCGAAATTTCGTATTATCTTGCGAAACCTGTATAAAACGAAAAGGTTTCAGGCATCAGAAGAAGGCACCACTAATTGATGCATTAGAAATTTGTGAGCCCTTTTCAAAATGGTATAGAGATATTTGCGGCCCATACCCAGTCTCAAATGGATATAGATGAATTCTGAGTTCAATCGATTATTTTTCGCGATATGTGGAATTAATTCCACTAAAAAATTGCACTGCTACGGACTAACAGCATCATCTTCTCAATAATCAGCAGACACGGGATACCACACAAATTGGTAACGGACAATGCAACGTACTTTCAAGCCTCAATTCTCCAAAATACGTTAAAAAACTTTAATCTAAAGCAGATATTGGCAAGTTCGTATTTTTCAAAGTCGGTCGGAGTTACAGAAAGGTCACATTCATCACTGAATGATCGATTAGCCGTTTTATGCACAAATAGCGAAGATTGGTACAACTGTCTACCTGCCGTGCAAATGGTGCTTAATTCTTCGATAAATTCTAGCACGGGAGATAGTCCCCATTACATAGCTTTCAGGAAAGATATGAGGCTCCCAATCGATTTCAATGAAAATCATAATGGAAATCTAGCAAGCATTCATCAAAATGTGTACAATGAGGTTTAGAAAAAATTTGAAACTGGCAGCAGAAAAGTAACAGGAAATTCAAGGGGGGAGTACAAAGGCAAAAGACCTCAAAATTGGGGATATCGTTTTTATGAACGCACCTGCATTAACCAAGAGAGTAGGTTCGAAACTGAAATATTCTAATGGTGGACCTTTTAGAATAGTTAAGAAAACCACTCCTGTAAGCTCTGTCCTCACAAGAATAGGTGACCCGTTAAAGACCCTACGGGCACATGTCAATCGTCTCATACCAATAACAATGCGTAGAGACTATTTAAATTTCAGGAAAAGACAGGCGCGGAATGAAAATGTAAGGTACACCTCCTCCCTATCCAACTTACGATTCTGAAAGCGAAGAAGACGAGGCAGAAGATCAGACTCCCCCCACCCAGCTTTCGATTCTGAAAGCGAAGAAGACAAGGCAGAAGATTGGACTCTCCCCACGCCAAGCGAAAATGTAAACCAAAGCGAGCAGAGCAGCCAGCAAACAAGGTGAGATCACCCCTCCCCCACCCCCTCGAGCAGGCACAATGAACATTACAATTTGAGGACCAAACTAGCGAAACCACAGCGTTATCCAGACACTTGCGTTAAAGCTATCTCCACACAGGGCTTAGGTGAATTTGGTAAAATGATTGAGATGAAATCCAATGAATTATTGGATTAAATTACCCGATTTATTATAAATAAATTGTCAATTAATGTTAATCGGAATCGGAAAGAAGAAAATCGTTGCAATCGTGATCAAAGCAACCGTCAATCTAATCAAAAGCAAATAACTGTGAGTACCTTATAGCAGCGCATGCGTGATTATAGGGATTTTTCAAAAAAAGCTGTGTGGGAAAAAATCGTAAATTTACCTGTCGGGGAGGCAGAAGAATGCCAAAAAATAAGGAGAGATTTTCAAAATTCGTTAAAAATCAGTCAGAGATAGCAATCTGATATTAATTAATGAGGGCAAGAGTACATGGATGCAGTTTGGTAGTTTAGAATTATGTTGATATAAGACTATAAATTAGCTTAAAAACTAAGTGTTAGCTTAATGGTGTCTATCAAGAGTGCTTAACATAACTTGAATACAGTAGCAACTCAGGCAAAAATCAGTTTAACGTAGTTAGCTCGATTAATTTAGATTTATATACTGCATATTATTTGATACATCAGCGAATGTGAATCTCTTAATAACAATGCGGATTTGTACGCGCGAATCAATATCTTTGTTGTTTCTTGCAGAATACGAGAAATCCCTTGCTTTTTCTACCGGAAAGAGAGCCCCGTTACTAGCATCGCTACTGCTGTCTTTCCTTTTCCCAAGCAAATCGTTTGTATGGTCTCCTGATGTACATAATAATAAGGAATAAAGTATTACTATTATTATTAAACTTCGTTTAGCAATCGTGCGAGATGAGATTAGAAAATTAAATGTCAGGTACAAAAACTATTAAAGGAGTATAGATCGGCTTAATTTAACATGGCATTTTAATGATTAATGCACGGCAGATGTCGGTTGATGATATAGAGGTGACTGTGTTAATACGAATATGCGGAATTGAAGGAGTCAACCCATACAGTCCAGTTTGTCCGGTATGCAGCACGAGCGGACTCCACAACCAGATCCTCCCATTCCCTCGCCTCTACAGAGGACATCATATTCCATGACGAATTGGAATTCCTTTGCAGAATATAGAAAACGAAAGTGAACAGAAGTGCTAGGCGCGTAACGGGTTTTCAAGCGATGCGCGTCGCACTGACGATGCGACAAGAACGAACTGACGACACCTGATAGCAGAGCCTTAGCGGACAAAACTTAGAGGAACTAATCCACTGAAGCTGTTTTTTACGAACTCTGATGGAGAAATTAGTGACCTTCCGTCAATTTGGTTGTACGAATTCGGATGAAGAAACTAACCCACTTAATTCGTCTTTCGAACTTAGACGAAGAAATTAATGACTCTTCATTTAATTTGGCTACACGAACTTATTTCTTGAGGGAATTAATGAATGCCATTTAACATGCATTCACGAACTTATTTGATGAGGGAATTAATAAATCCCAGTTAATCTGCGTTCACAACTTAGTTTGATGACGGGATTAATGACTTCTGACTTGAGAAAACGAAACTTCGTCTTTTGTTTTTTTTTCCTTCGTCGTTTTTCACGAACTCTCGCCTGAAGGAGAAGGGAACGACTTGTCAGATATTTCGATTCATGAACCCTGGTCGACTGAGAAATTAAACTTTACTTAATTACTGATTTCACGAACTCTGCTTGATTCAGACATTATTGACTTTTACCTACGTACTAAGTTAAGAATAGGACCACAAGGAAACCTACATTGGTTGTGAATTATTTATTTATGCCTTATGAAATACCATTAACTATTTATGCTTATGAAAAACTATTAATTATTAAATCTCATGAATTATTAACAATTATTTATGCTTATGAAATATTTGTGTATGCCTTTTCCGATCATGAAAGACTGCTTATGAATTGTTTGCTCATGACTTACGTATGTGCGAATTGACTGTCTATTAACTGTTTATTTGTGATACTTTTTCCTATGACTTAATTATGCACGATTCAGTGTTTGTGAATTACTTACGTACTAGCAAATTTCCAGTGAGATTGTAGAATTGTTCTCCAGGTGCGTGGCAGATGGCGGTCGAAGGGCACAACCCCGCTCATTTCCAACGAATGGTGGTGGGTAGCATGTTATGATCACCGCGAACTACGGTTCCATAACATTATCATTTCTAGATTTTTCGATGGAAATATGTAGACAAAGACGAACTACCATTTTGGCTTCCCACGAAGAGATTTGACGTCGGTGACACGCTGACGGCGGTATCGGCCATACGTAACCCGTGGGGAATACACATCCAAGTTTTTGCCTCGAAACGGAACGATTATGACACAAAGGATGCTGAAAATCTGCGTCCGGCCATAAGAAAGGAGAGAGGATTTCGCCGCCGAAAACATTACAAGTGACCACCCAAAAAGGGACATTAAATGGTTCTGGAAATGGTCGGGAAGACAAAGCTTTCTCCAGAACGTTCTTGAGGTTAAAGAGAGAATCGGTACATTGCAAGAGCTGGGAGAGATGTTCACTCTGGTTGAGCGAGAGTTGGAACTTCGCCGTGAGTGCAAGCGGTCGACCTCTGAGTGTCTTGTGAGAAAGAAGCTAGCAGTTTTTTTTTCTCGGATGAGGATGATCCGATCACAGATTTGGATCCGTGGCATCCGCTGTCTTCTCATAATCCGTCGACATAAGTTTTAATGCTATAATTATCATTCTAATTATAACTATTATTTGTTGTAAGAGTGTCTGCATCTGACTACGAACGTCAGCCTTCTTCTACAATCATCCTCCCTACGCCGACAGTCTGGTGGTATGTTTCGGACTAGCCTGGACGACACACATTTCCGCAAGCCGTAAGTCCCTTTGATTGTCTTCCGTCATTTGTCATGCAAAACTAGATACTAATATATAATCAGCACGTAATGTTATGTTGAGGTAGGGTAATTTCTCGGAAGGAAGTAAGCTGGGGAGAAGGTTTAGCAGCGAGAGTCAAGGTTAAATTAGGAAATACTAGTAACTATGTGCTAGATCTAGAATAAATGTGTTTTAATTGTAAATCCGTTGTCATCTTATCTTATTGTTTTATATCTGTTTTTGTATTACTTTAACATGCAATGATCTGCGTTCTACAGAGGATCATTACATTATCAAAAACTTAACAACGGATTTGTAGAGAAAAGGACAACCGCTTAGCATTTAAGCTGATCAGTTGGATGATTGATCGATTAGGAAAGGTCATATTATTAATATCAATAAATTGCCAATATTCAGCTAATGATGATTGTGGATAAATGCTGGTTGAAGTGTAGAATACGGTAGTGCTGTACACTTCTTCATCAGGAGGTTGAACCCAAGGATCAGAGCTTGCACCTTAGTGCATAAGTGAGAGTACGTTCACTTGTTGTTCTCACTCTAAAAATTAGACATTTTATAAAAAAGGATTTCTTCGTTATTCAGAAGCATGGAAAACAGAAATTGGGGCTATAGAGAATATGGAGGCTCTTTCAGTGAAATATCGACTTTAATAGTTATCTATTGTTTCGTTTCTCTTACGAGCACATGGCTGTTGCAGTGTGGCACGAAACGCCATTTTTAGCAACAGCTTACGTTCTTTGCTTGATTGTATTTGCGGTATCTAAGGTTCCGCTGTCTGGAGACAGAATATTGTGCTGCCATCTATTAGCAAGTTACTACAGTAACTTTCGGGTCCACACCTGGGTTTTCCGCATGGTATACAAACGCGTTACCAATAAGTACCCCAGTAGCGCAATGCTTTTCAGTGGTGGAACTCATTATGCGGAACGCTTGATTCATAATTAATTTTAATTAGATTATTTTCATATGATCTATGTTAAAATTAATTAATCGGAATCCAGAGCATATAATTAGAAATTGAATTAGATGAAATGGAAATTAGGGATTACCCCCAAAACTCCACCAAATTTAAGTACATTCCTTGACGTGTGGTGATATTTAAATGCGGGAAATTTCGTATAGTTATTCTACCTTTTCAGGAGTTCGGAGGCCAATTTAAATACGATCAAATGGGTTTTCATAGGTGGCTACGCAACACAATACGGATCATATCACTATATCTATAAGCAACACACACACTCTAGCTGATTGGCTGGCTCTAGACAGAGATTCCCTCTAGGGCGAGAACGAAATTTCCTCTTCATGTAATTTAAGAGTTTGTAGCGTAAATGGGAAGACAATTAGCTCTATAGACGGAACTCGTCTATTTCTGGAATCATCCTTAGAAAGCACTAAACTTTTGAGAAGCCCTGATGCGATATTTCGTTATCCTCCATCTTAATGCGATGTATTTATTGCCCCACAGTTTCTCTGCTTTTCTCTTAAGAATTCAGGAATGCGTGCGTCTCTCGGATAACTCAATTATTCACCATAGGCGCCGTTTCCATTTCCATATACTGCAAAACTATCTTTCCTGTAAACTGCGTTTTATTTTGCAGTAAACTTAAAAATAATAGAACTTGGGGAATACGCTATTAAATAATGCTTATCCGCAAATAAATATCTACTTTCGGAAAAAATTGAAGAATTTATTTCTTAGTCGCTAGAAAAGCTTTACAAAGAGTTGAAAAATAAAGCCGACTGTTTGTAAGTAATAAAACCATCGATTTCCGAAATTGGACAATGTGTCAGTTTCGACTGAAACGGACCTTCAAAACAAACCGATAGAAAATTTCTATATAGAAATCTTGAAAGCATAGACGTCGGTCACATTTCGACAAATGTCAATTTCATACGTACTATACTATAGTCAAACAAGAACATGATTTTTATAGATACCCTACAAAATAAATTTTGAAATTGCAAATTATTTTTATCCGACAGGTGCCAAACTGAAATTGATTATATGATTACTAATTACTAAACGTTTTTAAGAATATTATTTCCAATTTCATTCGTAGTTTTCAAATGCCGAAGTTTGGTGTTCATATTAAAATATGAAAACTATATTTACTTGACTCTTGTTTTGCCTCGAATTTACTTGAATGATCTAAACGATAAACAAAACAAGGCCAATTAAAAAATCCCATATACAGTAACTCTCCTTGATGGACACTCCCGAATAGCGGGCACCTCTATTTAATAGACAGTTTTTCTAATTCCCCGTCCTAATTCCTGTTATTCCCATCCATCCCGAATAGAGGATATACATTCAAGTTCCGAGGTGTCCGCTATTCAGAGGTCTTACTTTGTATATATAGCTACAGGATGCCCGTTAATGTTTGAACGAAAACCACACAGAGCTATTGTTTAAAGAATTTCATCATAAAAAGTCCTATTAAAATGTCAATACATTTTTGCGTTAATTGCAATTAAACTTTAACCAATCATTACACAGTTTGTACTTGCTAACGCGTTTTACGGTCAGTTTAAAACGAATTACAGAAGATTTGTTTTTACAAGTCAGTTTGTAAAAATCTAGGCAGAGTATTTAGTAATTTAAATTGGAAGGGAAATACGCAAGCGCAATTTTTTTTTTCGCAGCCAATTGGTGAATATGTGCAGGGCTGTCCCTAAAGGGTACGCGCTGTGTGCGCCGCGTACTCTCAAGAAAATTTGAAATATGCCGAGTACGCGCCGCGTACTCTCAAAGTCTCAAGAAAGTTTGTCTATTTGCTGGTTTTTGGGCAACTTTCAATACAGTTCAGCATTTTTGCTAATCATTTGCAGACTTGAATGGAGACAAATGAGGAAATGAGGAAAACCCCTTTAAGCCTCAAGCCTCAAAATAATATCCTGCGTATGACCAGAAGAGGAAGGAAAAACTGATGAAAGTGGAAACCACCAGCTTGGGCTTGGGTAGACGATAGACGACCAGTCAAATGCCAGTCAGAGTGACGCGATGGCGTCTCCAAGTCCAGTAACCCCGCAATTTCAATACTCTTTAATTAAGACAGCACCGCATACTCTCAATAATTTTAATTCGCAGTCCTAAGTATATGACATCATTTTCAAAGACTACTATTGCAGCCTAAATATAGCCAAATATAAGCAATCGATACAAAAGTTGGATCAAAAAATATTATTATTTTCTTGTAACATTTAATGTAACAATACTTAACATTTTCGTCTTAACTGATATTGCTGATATTTGTGAAAAGCGTTGAGACATATGGGGGCAGTTATAACGCACAGTAGGAAAAATATTCCAAAGATAAAATACTTATAAAGGTATAAAAAATAAATTTTAGATTGGAGAGCCTTCGCGTCAATTACATCGAACAATACTATTAAAAAAACAATAACTCCTATAGAAGTTTATAATCACTAACCAGTAAATCCTTAACAATCAATAGACATAAATAACTTCTATTTTATCATGGCATTCACCAAAAACAAGTACACATCACAGCATTTATTTCGTTAAACTAATATTTCATATCAATCGCCGATATAAACCAATTTTTTTGCAACTGGAGACATTTCCAAATTCAAAAATTTAGATTTTAACCTGTAGAATAGTAAAATGTGCGAAAAGAAACAATTGCTAATAAATAATCATACCTTTCAAACTATAACGTTTCAGACAAAACATTTTTTTAAATTAGTTAGACTCTTTTTGATTTATGTAAAAAACGTATGTGTGACGTCATGATTCATAATTTCTCTCTCCTCGTATCACACTTGATACGTGTACCAGTCTTTAACCGAACATGTCATAGGTTGTTGCAGTAACGCTTTGATAACTTGGGCAATTACAACGAATAAAGGCGTCATTGTGTCACTGTTTACATTTTTCCTTAAATAAATCCCTTTTGGGGATTTATTTAAGGCACTACCTATATAAATGCCGTTTAAAAATATATTGTCTGCCCTTTTACGATAGGAAATAATATGAATATACTGTTACGATAGTATTTTGATATCACGGGTAATTTGAAGGATCCCCCCCCCCTCCTCACATAAAAAGCAAAAATAATTAAACTTTCAAGGATGCATTTTTATTCCAGATTTTAATTAAATTTCTCCAATTATTATCGCTATCTAGGTTTGAAACTTCGCTTTTAAATGTTTTTTCCTTCCTTTTTCCTCTTTACGAAAAATTTAAAAATGTTTTTCAAGGACATTTTTCGGTACAAATTCGGCGCAAACTTACTAGTTAAAATTTTCTCGGTCATTTAATGTAAGTAGTTTTTTATTGTGTCGTTCATTATGCGTTTTTAATGGAATTCCTTTTTTCCAAACTTTAATTCGAAGTTTTTTTAATCACCTGAGTATTTTCTTTTGTAGAAGCCCGGAATGGAAAATTCATTTGTTTCTTTCCGTTTATTTGTAATTCTTTTCCTTTTGCGGATTTTTAGTTTTTCCGATTTTTTCTTCTAGAATAGTTTTTAGTTTATCCGTTTATTATGATGTTTTATGACCAAAATTGAATAAAATGTCTATTTAAAATTCCGGTTTAATTTATATAAATAATATCACATTCTTGACCATAAACAAATGCCTGAAGTTATTATTATAATTATAGTTATTTTTATTATCACTATGCAATTTCACAGTCCATAATGTATTTGACGGTGTGCATCCATATAATTATCGTATTCTTTCCGAGGACTTAGATAATTAAAGGTATCTACTTATGACGTCAGTTGTCCACAGAAATGTGTCTTTTCAGATTTGGTGGCAGTATTTGTTGTTTGTTTTCAATGTGTTGAAGTGATGCTCTAGAATTTTAGGAACGGCCTCACAATGCACCTACTACAATTGGAACAGCTGTAGATTCCCTCCTCCACAATCTTACCACCTCTATTTGCAAATCCGTGTTTTTCGTGAATCTCTCAATTTCTGTTTCGTTGATTTGTGTGTCATCAGTCACTGCAAAATTTATCAACACAGCCGGTTTCTTTTTCTATAAGCTTAATGTCCGGATTATCTCGGAATCCAAGAAAAGAAGACTTTCTACCGAAGATCTAGGCATTCCAGAAGAAATTCAACCAATCGACGTTGGAGAAAAGTTAACTCTTCGGAGAAAGCAACTGTTCGGAGCAGGCTTAGCTGAAAAAAAGAAACGTCACTGGAAATACTTGTAGACAAGCAGAGGAAAAATCATGACCTGTCATCGCGATGATGGATTGGTACTACACGTAGTGACGAAGGAAGATCTTTCTTACTTCGACAATCAAAGATAAATTTCTTTTTTTTTACATATATTTTTTAAAAAATATATATACAGCCCTTTCCCCTTTTTTTCATTTTTTTTGCTATATCTATTGACTTATGTTTATTTATTTTTAATTATGGATTTCGAATAAAATGAACTATCTACTAATGTTCTCACGAATCAGAGTAAACTGTGATTATTTTGACATCTCGGATTTTCATAATTTAAATAACCAGGTCTCTAATTCCCTTTCTATAATACACGTAAATATTCGCAGTTTAAAAAAACTTCAACCTCTTAATACAACTAATACAATCGACGAAAGCGAACTTCAAAATAATTGCTTTATCTAAAATCAGTTTACAAAATTCGGAAAAGAAGAAATATCTATCTATCCCCAACTACACATTGGAAGTTGTCCTCAGGGAAAATAATGCTCAAGGCGAGGTTAGTCCATGCATTCATAATTCTTTAACTTATTCTATTCATGATGATATTTCCCTTAATGAGTGCGAATCATTATTCGTTGAACTCTTGGCTCCTATAAATAAGCAAAAAAACACATCGTTGGAGTTACATAAACTCCGAGTAAAACCGCTGACATAATTATTAAATCCCTGGAGACTTCTCTGCATGAGAATCATCAACGAAACACTAATGTAATTTTATGCGGAGATATTAATATTGACTTGACCAACAACAATAACCATAGTGGTATTTAGATATTATTAGCTCACATGGTTTAATACCTATTATTACTAAGCCAACGAGAATTACCTCTTCTTCATCAACAAATATAAACCATATTTTATATAATGGCTTGATCAATGATTTAACATGCGGGATCGTAAACACTGACATCTCGGACCACTTTCCAGTATTTTTGACTCTACCCACAGATAACTTACAACAAAAAATCCCTCTTCTTATAAGATAAGTTACAATTATGATAAAATCAAATCTCTCTTAACAAACTCTTCATGGTTGCAACAGTTTTGCATGGTTAACGATGCTAATGAAGCTAACAATTTTTTATACCCAACATACTAAATACGTTAAAATCCGCTGTAAGTAAAAACAAGCAAAAATTTAAGCATATCACTCCGCACAATTCTTGGATTTCAACTGCCATTCTAAAATCCATTTGTAAAAAAAATAAACTTTTTACGCAAACTAAGAATAATCCTTCGAATTTAAAGCTCAAAAATAAGTTTAAAAAATATAGAAATGTACTTACAAACGTTATTAGGAACGCTAAAACAATTTACTTTGAAAATCAATTCTTCTGTCAAAAATACACAGCTTATTTGGAAAACCATAAACAATGCTATAAATAAACAGAAAAAAAACCTACAACTATTCGTAAGCGACTTATAACCTATAGCAATAATGAATCTACGGAGCATACATGTGACAAGGACATTGCTAACACACTAAATGACTTCTTCATCTCAATAGGTAATGATCTGAACTCGAATAATTCCGATATTACTTCTGTTAACACTAGTAATACGAATAACTTGCTTAACTCTTTTTGCTTATATCCAATTATATACAACGAAATTTTTGGATATACTCAAACACTTTGGGAAATAAAAAATCTCAGGGTATGATAATATTCATCCGAAAATTTTAAAGGAAAATATTGAGTCCTTTGCTTTAATTTTAACATATCTAATTAATCTTTCTTTTCAGTATGGTGTTTTCCCTAATAAACTAAAGATAGCTAAAGTCATTCCACTATTTAAAAAAGGGTGGCAAAACCCTTCTAGCAAATTACCAGCCGATTTCGTTACTTCCAGTTTTTAGTAAAATTTATGAAAAAGCCATCTATGTACGACTTTCGAAATACATTAAGAGAAATAACCTGTTCTATAAAATGCAGTATAGTTTTCGAAATGGACTTTCAACCCAATCTGCAATAATGGAGCTTATTGAAAAGATAAAATTTTCTAATGGTTCAAACATGTATACTTATGGGGTTTTAGTGGAGTTAATGCATGCTTTTAATAATATAAATAACAAAATTCTTATAAACTAAGTATAATGGATATAAGAGGCATGCCGTTGAACCTCCTATGTAGCTATTTGAATAATAGACTTTAATATGTTTCTCTTGGGGATGTGACATCCCATCAGAAGCCAATAAATAATGGTGCCCCACAAGGATCATTGTTAGGTCCTCTATTGTTTTTAGTATATATTAATGACCTTCCAGATTGTATTAGCTTCTGTGACGCCATTATGTATGCTGAGGACACAATTGTAATCCACTCAGGTAAAGACATTAATAGCATAGTAAGCGAAATAAATACGGATTTAAGGAATTTGGAAATTTGGTTAAAAAAATAAATTATCTCTTAATATTTCTAAATCTGTTTACAGTTTTCTGTGTAAAACAAAAACCCTTTTCGACCCCTCTCCTCTTCTCTTCCAAGAACAACCTCTTGATATCAAAGACTATATTAGCTATTTAGGCGATACAATCGACGCACATCTTACATGGGGCGCACATATTTCTACCCTTTCAAGAGAGCTACACTCTCTCGTTTACATTTTTGCAAAAGTAAGGTATTTCACTCCACTACATATAACGTATTATGCACTATTCTATTGAAAACTTGCAGATGCCATTGAAGCATTTGGAACGGCTAACACCACCACCCTCTCCCCACTTATTAATGTACAAAAGAAAATCATTCGAATAATGTATTTTGCAAGCTATTCTACCCACACGGGACCACTCTTCAAGCTCTGTAACCTTCTTCCAATTCAACAAATTATTACATTAAAGACAGCTCTAATTATGCACAAAATAGTTCATAACAATTTTAACGTTTCAGGAACTTTTTCAGCTCCTGACCACATCTACTCTATTAGGTTTCGGCTTAATTCGTCATTAACCATTCCGCCAGCCTGCACAAATTTCATGAAATCTAACTTATACTTTTTTTTTTTTTTGGTACAAAAATTTTGAATTATTTAAGTCCTCAACCATGTCCATCAGCATGACCATTGTAGTCTTTGAGCCGTAAAACCACAAAACAAACAAACAAACTCTTTAAAAAAATATCCGATTATATTTTATTGCCATGTTATAATTATATAAATTTAAATTTTAGTATTAATTTTATAATATATTTTTTAATATAATTATATTTTTTCATATATCAATCGAGAATGCAATTCTCGATTGATAGTCATTATGTTTCGAGTGTTGCTGTTCAGATCTTTAGTTTTGTCCGAGTACAGTTTGCTACTCCAGCAGTGCAACGGCCAAGTGGCACTGCCTATGTATTTATTGCTTGGCTAGGATGTTTTCGGCGTTGAGTTTTGATTTCAAAAATTTTCTAATTCTTTCTCTTCGTTGACACTCCCGATTAATTTGTGATTTAACTTCATTACGTTTTATATTTTCTGCTTGTAAAATGCCAAGATACTTATATTTTACTTCTGCTATTAAACTTCTTTTCTCGCTGCCACATTGGGTAACCTAATTCTTTGACTCTTTGGCAGCTATCCTCTTGTGATCATCAGCATTGCAAATTTCTGAATACCAAACTTCATTTAAATATCGTTTCTATACATTTGAACAGTGTTTACTAATAACCCCATTTCTGAAACTATTTTTTCGTGAAGTTTCGGGTCATCTATATAGAGAAGGCGAGTTAACTTTAAAATTATCTAGCTGATCTAGTAACACTGTCCTCTTTTTCTCAGTCTAAGTGAGAGTGAGACCATTTTTACGACAAACAGCAGTAGTGAAAGGGAGTCTCCCTTGAAAATTCTTCTGTGGATATTTATGTATCCCAGCTTCTGATTATATATTACACATTGTGCTTTCTATATATGCATCGCTTTGCTCATAAAGATTTTAACATTATTGCTTATCCTAGTCATTTGAGAATATTTTGCGATCCAGTTAGGTGGTACTGAATCGAATGCTTTCGTGCAATCGATCCACAGTATATTCAAATTTGTTTTTATTCCTTTACATTTCTTCACGGTTTTCTTATCTATGGGAAGTTGGTCTTTTGTGTTTCTTGCTTCCATTTTTGTTCAAATATGATCAGGTCACACTGTTGTAAATGTATCTATATACCTTCTGACAATTTTCCATTAAGAAGTTTGAAGGTTGTTGAAAGCATGTTATTGGGTGGAAATGAGATGATTTTATGCTTTCTTAAGGTCCTTCATCAAGAGGTAGGTTTGGTCTGTGGCGGCGATTATTATTATTATAAGATCGTTTTAATTTTATAATTTATATGATGCACTGTGAAGCTTTAGCTACCCATTTTGGTGATAATTTGGTATTGTTTTCATTTTTCAAAAATACAAGCATTTTACTAAGCAAACACGTAAGAGAATATAATAATCGAAGTTCCAAATAGGCGATCGACAATTTTCAACATGGTTAAAAATTGTGAAGGGGGCGTATAAAAATGTATTTCTAAATTTCTAAAATACTTACTGCATTTCGATGTTTATACGGTTATTTCGATCCAAATACATGTATAAATACATTCTCTAAATGTACAATTCTTTTATTAAATTCTCAATTTTTGTATAAATTTTTGGACATAGATGCATTTCATTTTTTTATTTATTAAAGAAATACCGTGAAGATGCAGAAAAAATCAATTTTATATCCTTAAAAAAATCCAGCGGCACGCTCTGCACTGCAGTGTGTAAAATTTTATTTTGTTTTATACGTATGTGCGGAGATGCAGAAGTTGCTCCTGTACTAGTGCGCAGCATCATGACGTCACAAGTATCATGGGAATAAATAATACTAGTAGAATTTTTTCTGTAAAATTTGCAAATTATAGTGTTCAGAGCACATATCTCGGCAAACCCAATATATATGTTTTGCTTCCCGAATGCTTATCAACTTCACTTCGCTACTATCCTGATGCGATCGAAAATGTAACAAGTAATGTATTTTTTGTAAAAAATATTTTTTTTTTCGTGTGGGACTGTCTTATTATTATTGCGATGAAATGTATGTTATTAAAAGTTTCCTCCAAATTAATTGTTGTGTATGTGTGTGGGGAGAATGGGATGGAGAATAAATTATTGAGAGAGACTTCTATAATTATAATAAACTTTTTTATGACGTAGTTTTGTATCGGAAATTCTGGCAATGTGTGTGCAATTAGTTCTTTGTGTTTGGCTTGTTAGCCGGTTTATTAAATTAGCGGGAAACGAAGGTAAAGGCCCAGTGGGAGTAGAAAAAAAAACCAAGAACTTTATGAGATTTATGATTTTGTGATTTACGGGAAATTAAAAAAAAAATGCGCCTTTTTTTGCGCTTGGTTTTTTCTCTTTTCTGGAAGCCAAGCCTGGGGCCACAGGATATGCTGATTTGGCAATAATGAATCCCATGATTAATGTTTCATGCGAAGGAAGTTGGAAAATAGAATTTTGTGTTTTTTCGTTTTGTTTGCTGAATAGTTAAGGCTGCAGTAAATGTGTACGATTAAAAACCTTAAAAATATATATTAAATTCGCAAGGAACGCGGTCGACGATAAAATTAGTAAATAATTAACAAGGTTGATAATTAATCTAAAAAAATTTATTCAACTTTATCACAGAATATGAATTGCGCGGGTTTTATAAAGTCACGTGTGGAGCTTATTTCGCAGCCTCGTGCTTAAATTTACATCATGTTTTTCCAAGTTACACTTTTTGTAACTTTAGGTTTTGTACTTGAAGCTGATGTCCCCATAACAGATTTCAAATTTATTATTGTTAATTAGTTTTATCATTTTATACTCACATCTCGCTTCAATATTAATAATTTAGTTTATATTTTGAACTTGTGTGCCAAATTATCTATGTTATTTTAGCTACTGTGTACATGTATAAAATATATATACCGGGTATATATTAGAATAGAGGGTATCGACTGTGCTTTAGATAATTTGGCCTTCAATATTGGGATGTAATTTCAAACAAGATAGTCGAGAATTTTCGACATATTAATGATATATCAAGAATATATATTATGATTATATCAATGATATATTATGATTATATCAATGATATATTATGATTATATCAATGATATATTATGCTTATGTCAAGGATATACAGTAGTGGACAAAATTGTGGAAACCTTTTGAAAAAAGTTTATTTTAGAGGTTTGATGGCTAATAACACCACTTTTTTTTGTACCAATACTATAAAATTATATATCATTAGAAAGGTAATTTAATAAAGATTGTAATGCAATAACATTTGTTCAATTATCTGTATTCTATCAAAAGTTATAGCCAAATAACCAGAAAAAAGAAGCACAGCTTGCTTACATTTATATGAAGTAGCTTTCCTTCATTTGAATGTGGCCAATGAGCATGAGTGTTTACAGAGCCAATCAGGTGTCATCTTGTTTTGGCAATGAGCCAATCATGTTTTCTCTTGTTTTGGCAATGAGCCAACAGGTTACAGGACATTTATCAGTGTGTTCTGTAATTGCTATCAAGTTGGTTGTTTTTTTTTTGTGCTCTTTGATTTAGTGTGCTTGTAAAACGTAATAAAATTAAAGAAATGGCGCAAAGAGTTGACTGGTCACCTAGGAAGCGATGTAAAATAGTAATATTAAGTGAACAAGGCTACAGTTATGAAGAAATTAGAAGAAATATTGGGGGAAACTTAACTAAAGGTGGCATTTCTAAATTTTTGAAGAAGTATAAGGAGACTCAGTCATTACAAAACCAGACTGGTAAAGGCAGAAAAAGGTGCACAACAGCAAGTGATGATAGAAGAATTAAAAGACAGTGCCTAGGTGACAGGAAAAAATCATCTCTGTGTATACAAGGTGAAATGGCGCAATGCAATGTGAAGTTAAGTGCAAGGACTGTTCGGCGCAGACTGCATGAATGTGGTCTAAATGCAAGAATTCCACGAAAAAAGCCATTTTTGTCTGTCAAACAGAGGTTGAAAAGATTAAACTGGGCTAAAACCCATGTTAACTGGACAACGGAACAATGGGACAGTGTAATTTGGAGTGATGAGACCAAAATCTCACTGTTTGGTAGTGATGGCGTAAAATACGTATGGAGAAGAATTGGAGAAGATTTCCATCCTGAGTGCATTACACCTACCGTGAAACACCCAGTTAGTGTTATGATTTGGGGTTGTATAACATCAAGAGGTGTGGGCAGAATTTGCGTGATCAATGGGAATATAAATGCCCAAAGATACATAAATGAAATACTTGAGCCCAAGCTGCAGCCTTCTGCATGTGATCTTTTCCAAGATAATGAAGCATTTATATTTCAACAGGATTCAGCTCCATGTCATGTTGCTCGTGTGTGCAAAAAATGGTTTCAAGATCATCATATTCAACTGCTGGAATGGCCTGGAAATAGCCCAGACCTTAACCCCATCGAAAATCTATGGAGCCGGCTAAAGAAGCTTGTTAGTCGGAAGCAACCCAGCAATAAAACACAATTAACAGAAGCAATAATTCAATCTTGGTTTCATATTATAACAGCTGCAGAACTAAAGAACTTGGTTCACTCCATGGGAAAGCGTTGTAAGGCCGTAATTAAGGCTAAAGGTTACCCAACTAAGTATTAACTGGTATGGTGAACATTTTTGTATATCTCATTTTTTCTATGTATATCACCTTTCTTCTTTATGAATGCTGTTCTATTAAAATACGATTCATAAATGTTATTGCATTACAATCTTGATTAAATTACCTTTCCAATGATATATAATTTTATAGTATTGGTACAAAAAAAAGTGGTGTTATTAGCCATCAAACCTCTAAAATAATCTTTTTTCAAAGGGTTTCCACAATTTTGTCCACTCTGTATACTACTGTATATATATATGTTATACTTATATCAAGGATGTATATGTTATACTTATATCGAAGATGTATATGTTATACTTATATCAAGGATTATATATATTATACTTATATCAAAGATAAACATTGTGCTTATATCAAGGATATATATTATGCTTATATCAAAGACATATATTACGCAATATGCCACGGATCAATATATTGACAACCAAATATAGACACGTGTATTTGATTTTCGTGTGTTAGCCTTTTCGGTATCTATCGCTTGGTCATTTGAGTTTGAGATTTTTTAAAAGATTTGTATATGTTCTGTAAAATTCCGTGATTTGTTAATGTATATAAATAATTAATATATGATCAAATAATTATCTCGAAGGGGTAATAGCTTCATCTACAGACTCTAGAGATCGGGATAAGTTTAGAAAATTTGAATCTGGATATGTAAAAAGGAAAAAAAATATAAAAAGTGAAGCAGTTGAAGAATTTAATAAAAGAAAACGAGAGAGTATCGTTAAAAAGAGACAAGAGTACGTGTTCAAAACATATCAACTTCTAATAATTCATTTGTCGCTAATGGTATTAAACTTTTCGAAGAAGTTAAAATATTCTCTAGAATGATGCAGCAGATAACTACAGTATGCTTGAGGCACTGAAATACACTATTAAAAGTAATTTAAATAAAATTTATCCAAAAACTTTTCTTGTTTCCACACATTCCCTTAATGATTCTGATTGACATGGCATTTGTCAATCGGAGTTTGTTTCGACTGAAACTAATAAAAATTTATCTATGATGTGTATCTGTGTGTGCATGTGTACATATGTGTGTTCTTAGGAAAGAGTATTCCTTGGCAATTATATTTGTGGAAAATAATGCTACCAATTAATTCTATTTCGTAAAAGTATATGATGAGTTTGGCGCTAAAAAATTCAGATAAATTTTATTATAAAAAGAAGAAACAACCAAAGGTAAGATAATTAACTCCAACCAGTTATTCGTGCCATGCGCTGTCCCTTTTGCGATTCATATATTTTTAAATTTCGAAATAACTGCAGTGGATGCAGAAAACTATGTAAAGGGCATAACGAAAGTGATCTGTAATATGTATTACCGATTTCGTGAATTCGACCTACGTGTATAGTCTGTTCGCGAAAAATTGTCCACCAGTCCCGTTAAAATTCAAGGCAGCTGACGTCACATACGGGTTGTTTCATTGCAGTAGGGCAGTGTTTCTCAAAGCTTGGTCCGCGGCGGCTTGTCAAGTGGTCCGCAGGATTATCACTAAATTTCAGAAAAAAAATAACAAGGAATTGCCGGCGTAGCTAACTTTTAGGTTTTGGTTAAATTTAAGGAATTTCTCATAAATATTACTTGTTATAAACGTTACTTTACGGCATTTTGTGAAAGATTTGAATCCTCTGAATACACCCGTGCTGTCGACATTGCTTTTGATTATTTAATTAAGTTAAAAATGTAATTTTCATTGTAAATTTGACAAAATAAGATCATAACTTATACTCTCCTTATCAAATAGTGTTACTCTAAAAATTATTTTGTTTCAGGTGGGTTTGGCAACCAACCCATATTTTAAGAACATGGTCGGAGATTTTAGAGATTTTCTGCCAAAAGCTAGTGCTTTTTTAAAGTAAAAAACTAAAAAAGCTTAAAATTTACCACAAAAGAAGTTAAAATTAACTACAAATTATATTTCAATGAATGAATAAGTCTCTCCTACCGGAACTCTAACATACGTAGCCCATATAAGCCTGCCAATAAATCATATAAATGGAGGGTTGCTTTGGTTATGTCTTTTCTGGGGAGAGGCGGGTGGGGGGATCAGCATGACGGCGGTCATGTAGGGCTTAATACCATTAACCATAATTGGCAACCTTAATTTCAGGCAATATATTTTTTAATGGGAAAAGAATTCCCCCCCGGTGGTCCGTGATAAATAAAGCAATGCTTAAAGAGGTCCATGATCGACCAAAATTTGAGAAACACGGCGGTAGAGGGAAGAGAGTCTTTCATAACTGGTTTTTCGCGAGCGAATCATTCCCGTCTGTGACGTCAGCTCCCTTGAATTCTAAGGGTACTACCCGCCGATTTTCCGAGAACGGACTATAAATGTACTTGATCCGAAGATCTCGTTATGTCATCGATCTCATCCCAGGATATTTATGGAGCCACAGACGTTGAAAATAAATAAAAGGTATCAAGTATTTATGAATAATTTTAATTATGAATAAGGTTTACTGCGAAAAATTTTTGCAATTTCAGTAATTGTTTATATATACATTTTTATTAGATAAATATTATCCAAGTAGGTCTGCAAAAATAAGTCATAATCTTCAACTTACACATTAGTATATCCTAGTATGGACATTTGGGTCAGTGATTGAACGTGGTATGATCCATAAATAAATATATATTTAATATGTTGCATTCCCCCTCCTCGTCACCCCTAATCAAAAATATTTGGAAAAATTTTCAACTATAGGGCTTCGCAAACTTAGGCCGTCTCTAGTAACAAACAAGTAGTTCGTTGCTTTCAAAGCTTAAAAAGCCCTTCTTGAAAGTTCTAAGAACTGTAACTTAATGTTTGTACCATGTTTCTAAAACTTAAGCAACCGTTCTTGAAAGTTCTAAGAACATTAACTTAATATTTTAACTAAAATTACAAGCAAAAAACAAAATATTTCGTCTTCCAGAACATGAGAAATCTAATAGATACATATGAACGTTAAAAAGCGTTCTAGTAAATCATTGATTGGCAATATTATGGGGGGGATACTTTAGTTATTCCTCCATTCTTTCGTGTTCTTCCTTATCACTGTCTCCCGCGACGCAAATTCTCCCTTGAGTCTATTGTTTCGTTTTTTATCGCAGAAGCAGATTGCACGCTCCCAGTTAATTTTTATGTTCTTACCTAAGTGAATTTAATTAGCATGGATGCATTTGAAATTTGTATATAGAAATGAGTTTTATTGTTATTCAATAATGCATGCTATCTACCATCATCACACATACATACCCAAGCTATATCATCACCAAAACTTTCATCGCTGCGTTAAAATCTCTATACATCTGCTAGATACATTGCGCGTGCCTAAGTTACATTTTTCCCTCTTCCAGGTAATATGACAATTAGAATGTTTGTTCATGTGGAAAGTAATAATAGAAATCTTGTTAAAAGCTGCCTTTTATCACCACATGAAGATTCACACCTTTAAAATATGAAACAAATTTAAGAAGCATTTGTCCGTCGCATACGAGTACATTGCGCGTCCATGTGACTTTTAGAGTGGAAGTGCCCAAGGACTAAGAACGCGTTTCTCCTAGAGATAGTTCCACTCGCCAACTTCCAATGTTTTACCGCCATTGGCGAAAAGTGGTGAACGCATTTGTACTTTGAACACTATTGAAAGGTTTCATCTTTTTCATTGATGAATTTCTATGTTGCCCATATAGCTACAATGATTCCTAACGTAAGGGGAACATCCTTAATATTGATTTGAGTATAGTGGAATACTTTTTAAGAAATAAAAATACTCTGAAATATAGTCGAAATTTTTGAATAAACACTTTTAACAAGTGTGTTTGATCTCACTATGAGACAATTTCATTTCAGATAAGGATTTTAGAAAAAAGGGAGAAGATTTAGAGGAAACAGACAGAGAAAATGATACGTAGCTATTGGGAGATACAGACGCTTATTCGTAAGTTGTTTTTGGATCAATTAACAGTTTTAAAATGTTTCATATCTTCAGAGATATTTTTTAATACCTTTTTTTTCCCATTTCGGATATTTTTTTTTAAAAAATGGTTCAAAACTTATATCTTTATTCATACATCTCTTTTGCAGAAGATAAAATATCTTGTACGTAAATTTTGGAGAACTCTAAGCATTTGCTTTTCTTAATTGGTTTCACTGCATAGCAGCAGTTCACTCTGCATTGTATAAGAATGTCTGTGTACATTGACACAACTCTGGTGTTTGCTCCCGAAGTCCACGGAAGGGAACCTCCATTTATTTGGTTTCACCTATTAACTCGCGTGAGTTTGATGTTTTAATGCTCGGCAAGAACCCATGGCGCCTAGAAATTAAGTCTCGCAATTACATTAGACATCGGCGAAGCTCAGCTGGTCCAAGCCGCTGGTGATTGATAGATGCAAGATTGTTCGGTTCCCCTATATCGCCTCGCCGAAACCCATTACCCAAGAAACAAGCTCTTTCTCCGCAAACTTCTTCCTGGGAGAGAGGCATTTAATTTTTAAAACTGTCTCATCAACGTCCAATCATTGGAATCTGACAAAGAAGGCCGCAAAGGCTGACGACGAACCAAAGCCGATTTTTACAATTTTCAGGCTGTTAAAAGGGGAGGTTGAATGCAATCTATCATATATATTTTTACGAATATTTTAATAGTTTATTTTCGGTTTGATTTAGTGGTTTTGGGTTGTAAACTACTCTCTAGAAGAATGTCGGGGGCAGCTACAAATTTTATTGTTGTTTATTTGATGGTGACGCTAGTATTAAGAAGTAACCAGTCGGAGGACACCAGCAATTTGAAACGACAAGGTCCTTTATTTAACGTTATAGAAGTTTGGAGTTAGTCCCTCCTCATTTTGCATAAGCTCGCCTTGCGGGTTATCGTATCCGTACCTCTATTATTAAACGATAATGCGTATTTTGAATGAAAATTGGTATAAATTAAAAAAAGTTTCATAAATGGTTCGAATAATGATTTTACAACAAATTGAAACTGTACTTTTGGTCCTAATGAGATGTCATAAAGTTCCCTATTACATGGCGTGGTGTTTTCAGGAGTTTAGAATGAGGTCGAAATGTTGGAGTGGCTTTTTACGCAGCGCCCGGTTCTAAGCCTAATTGAACACCTCTAAGAAGACTTGGAGCCATGTCTACCACTTCGATCATAACGACCTTATTCAAAACCACCCCTGGCGTAGTAGGAAGTATGAATATTCTTGTCGAAACTCGGCGAAGTATAATAGAACGTATGCTTAGTTGCCTTTCCATTATAAAACTGAAATGAAAGATGGCGCTTCTAATTATTAAAACACAAAAGAAACCCATTTCTTTTTTTAAAAAAGAAGAAAGCACCTGATTTCTTTTAATAATGTAGTGCATAAGAATTAGAAAGCCTTTAGTAACTGCTTGAAACTTGCATGCATATATCTATTAAAATTTAATTTAATTCAACGCGTGAAAATAGTAAGGAAAACTACAGACATTTGAACCAAGGGCTTATTCTCAGACTTGAGAACGTTTTGTAAGTTAGGAATAGCATTATTGCTTTTTTCTTCAGTGAGTTGACGAGAAAGTAGAAACAACAACTGTAGTCTTTGCATTAGTTTTTATGCAAGAAGATAAAGTATGTTTTCATACTCGAAAAGTAATTCTTTTGTGTTGTGAACTTCGATGTAATTAATTATTTTGTTGAAAGATAATGTACTGTTGACTGGTGTACAATAACATGGATGTTGACCAATTAGGTTAGCAATGAAGCATAGCAGAAAGTTATAGCTTGTTACGAGGCACTCCTCCAGTGAAATAACATACTACATAAATCATATTTAACAATTCGGTTACTTTGATTTAGTATTTTTGCAAGTCGAACGATGAAGAGAACTTCGATTATTTTATATTACGGAAAAATGTTTTTGCGTTGTGGCCATAGGTCTAGAGTTATATAGGTCCGTGTAGTCCGAGCCCCCTCCCCCCCCCCACTAATGATTTGGAAATACTTGCAATTTTACAAATATTTTAATGTATAAATTTTCATAATATGTGCTTGGGCCCTTCAATAAGTATGAAAACTCTACACTGATGGTTGTGACCTCATTGGTGAAACTGTGATAATGGGCAGGATGAAGCTTGAGTTGACGCATGTGTTTCGGTTTAGCTGACATTATGAGTGAGTTTGGACACTAGATTTTTTTCTTTCTTTTTTAAATGAAAATTGCGATAATTGGCATCACTTTTAATTATTCGTTGCTTTTACTATTTGGACATGTTCTGCTACTGTTGGTAAATGAGGAAGGAACAAAAACAAAAACAAAATATGCGAGCGTAGGTGCCTCATCCTGTAATTACGCCAGCTGCGTCTTCAGGAGAAAACACATCTGAAAGTAGTATTTGAAAAATTATTTTCCAGTTGAAAGTTTTTCTAAAAGTTTGTTACGAATGAAAAAACCTAGGCGCCATGAGAAGTTTTTTAGAATTAGAATTCACGAGATTTTCAAGGAATGTCTTTGCTTTTGCTTTTATTAAAATTTCGATATTACAGTATATATTATTATTATAGTTTTATTTTTATTCAAACGTAATTGCTAGAAAATTACTCAACAGTGATTTCCATTTACGGGCAGATATCATTTATCTTATGGTATGGTAGTCATACGTCCGTGAAATGTCATTCAGTGACCTGGTTCAAATCGTAATTTGATGGATTCGGTTACCTTCAATTCAAATAAAATTAGTATGATTTCAGTGCAGTTTCGGCAAATTCTTCTTTTTTGTTTTTGCAAAAATTTTGGATAATTTCTAACAACTCGGCCACCAAAATCTGAACATTAACCAGAATTTTTCATCTTAAATGGCACAATAATAAATTTACTCTTGTCAATTTATATGACGGGAAACGTTATGTGGAAACGCCACGGATGAAAAATTGCGGAGTTCTAAGGGGTAGAATAATAATCTTCATATAAAGTGTAATTAAATTCCCCAAAAGATAATTTCAGACAAATTTTCATGATAAATTACTAGAGAGTACGTCATTTTCGTTTCGGGCTGCCAAACGGATATTGGGAAGAAAAAGTAAAGAACAGAGAACCATTGGCCGTTGTAAAATTAGCGAGGGGGCAGGGGATAACTGGCTTGGCTATAAATTGGCGTAGTTTAATAACTAATGCACTTAAAAAGAATGAAATATAATTGGCGCCTAGTCTAGCCCTTGGTACTTATTTAATACCCGCGCTGTTTCTGGTGGAAATTTTGGCGATATTGTGTAGCGAAGAATTGCTGTAAATAAAATCTCAAGACACAAATCTTTTCCAGACCTATCGAAATAAATGCATCTACGCTTGGAGCGTAATTCCTGAGTGCCAAAATATATAGTGATTAAATTTTAAATTCATATTTATTGGGACGAGTTCATTCTGCCCTTACTAAAACGTAATGTATTTGGGCTACCATCATCTGTCATCATTTTCTCCGTTGGATTTCATCATTGCAATTATGGCAATGTTTTCATATGATATACAGTGCATTAAGAGATTCCATTATTTCCAATCGGGTGATTAGATCTCGCCTTAAATTGAAGGGTTCTGCTGGTGTTGCTGATGGTTACTGCACTAGCATCCCACATGGCCTTTGAGATTTCCGTTTTATTGATTCTGCTTCTCTAAACTCATTATTGAATTGTTTCCCTTTCTTCCCTGTGTTACTCTCTGAGAAGTAATATTTGGGCGCTAGGAAAGCCAGTCAGTAGAAATTTCTAATTAATGATCTCGACATCAAAAAAAGCTTGAACCTTGAAGGCAAGGAAGAAATACTCTGAAGACCGATCAAACACTTCCGAAGTCATTTTCTTAACGGCCATTTTCTGCAAAGAATGGGTTAACTGGCAATTACGTTCAAAGTAATTAATATAACTTGTTAATTCGTTTTTCTCGTGTTAAAACTCGTTAAGAACGCGCCTGGGTGTGCCCGTAATTAGGAAATGGATGCACTGAGAATATATTTAGCATCCCGGCACGCAAAACGTAAGTTGTTAGCGCGATTATCGGCCTCTGACTGCACAAATATCAGGCGTTCGGTTTTTCAATTTTACGCGAGTTTTTGCTTTGCTTTTGCTGGCACAGAGTGCCAGCTTGCGTGAGCCCAAATAGGACACCGTAGTTAATATCCAGTCAAAATTTTCTTGCTCAATTATTGCCTCTCATTTGTTCTTTCTTCCGTTTGGAGTGGCTCTTTGTAAATCTGTTATTAGATGACTGAAAGCAGCCATTTTAGTGCCTTGAGACTAAGTACTATAATTTTAATAATATACGGTCAGAGTTAAGGACCGACAAGGCCGGGTATGACTATTAGTATTCCACATTTTACTTTCATCTATAGCAATCATCATCAAAATGGAAGTTACAGATTTATAGGATTTTTTTTTTTTTAAGATCAAAAGAAAAAAGTTCTATTTCAATTCGTCATATAACCTCCCTCATCATCAAACATACGTCAATGAATGTAATGATATATATATATATATATATATATATATATATATATATATATATATATACTTAAAATCGTGATCTTCTACGAATTAATTTAAACCGCAATGATTTTACATACATATATTCTTAAATAAAGGTCAGTTAGTTATTTACTCTTTGGCTACTTGAAGTATTTACTCTCGTATACGAAAATATGATGAAATTAAATTGCTTATCTTATAAAAATTTATTGCATATATTTTAAAGATAATTTCGCGTTTTTCATTTTCACTCTGCGTTTAGAACATGTTGCACATAAATTAGTTTACAAAACGCATCACTTAATTTGAGCTCTAATTTATCATTTTGCGCCTTTTTTGAGCTCTCAAACCAACTAAACCTCCTGGTGCCCAAGAAAAATAAAACTTTTTGCAAAACATTTGTTTACACTTTTAGACTTAATAGGAATGCTAAAAAATGTTTGTATGTTATTATTATTCTTCTGTTATATTTAACCCATAATACCATGTAGAATTTCTCTACATTGGGTAACGACTTTTCTTTCTAGTAGCAGCTGAACGGATGTAGAGCCCTTTCTACGCGGGACATCAGGAGGTTAAGGGAATGTTGATAGTGGATAGTAGGAAAAAAGCAGTTTTTGTGGCCTATCTTTCACCAAAAAGAGATCCTACATCTCGAAAATAATTTTAAGAACCTTTCTTTATCGCCTCTGAATTTAATGCTGCGGAATAGAAAAGAACATATGAAGCGATAAGGGACACAAAAATTGAAGCCGAATTTTCAAAGCCGAATTTTCAATGTAACTTTCAAGATGAAGAAATGGTAAAGGTCGCGGGAATAAAAGAGACCTGATTTTTCTTTCCAAATTTGAATACCATTTTGGACGTGAAAAAATGTATTGCAAAGTGAGGAAGGAGAAAAAGGGGAATTCTGACATCTAATTTTAAATCGTTAACTTCGTAAGAATTTTCAGTCGATTTATTGACAATTCGATTTTTACGACAATCTTTCGTTATTTCCCAATTGCATTTGTATAACCGAATTAAATATCTCGTTTACTTTAGCTCATTACCTTGACGACTGTTGTGATTAACGTACTTTGCCTTGTTCGATGGAATTGATTTAGTCAAGGATTTGATTTACTATGATTTGTCGAACCATAAAATTCTTATTATCGCTAATATTATAATTTCAAATATTATT
>QLNU02015360.1:279544716-279560235 GCA_006491805.2 Dysdera silvatica
AAGTTGGCGATAATAAATAGAGTCCACATAATGGTATACAGATATGCCAAAAACTATCATTCACACTGTATAATAAGATAATAAATAACTTTGTATTTAGAGCACACGAATAAGGTTACAGTAGGAACAAAAGAGTTAATCTGTGCTCATGTCACAGAGTTCTATACATTTCAAATATAAAAAGAAAATTCCTACCGCTTGATGTAAATATTTCCTTTGACAAATTATTGCTGAATATTGCGTGCAGGAAGCAACTGCCGGTGCATTAGCTGAATTTGCATATGAACGTTCGAGAAACAAACCCGAGAAAGAGTAGGATTAAGAAGTGTTCATGGAAATTTACAATGCCGTCGTCACTTATTTATTTCGAACGAAAACTTCATCAATTTCTGAGGAGTTTGGAAATGAAGTCTACGTAGATACCATAGCTTCTTGCTGGCACATACGCCGCTGAATTTATATTATTGAAGTTGGTTGGCTTGCTTAGCTTCAAAGCGAATTTAATAAATTATGGAATTGTGAAATAAATTAAAAATTAATTCAAATAATTTTGATGTGCGGCGAATAATTATCGACCTAAATCCTGGCGTCATCCTTATCAGAAGGTGTTATTAATAATGCGAGTTGCAAATTAAAACGATCTTAAGATCTAAACGATCGTATAAGATTATGCTGTAAATAACTAGGTTAGAGTAAAATGCTACTAACGTGATATAACTTCTATTAGTTTTACCAGTCTTCACAATTCAGAAAATTTAGTGGGACTTTCTTAATGCTTGATGAATATCTTGGCAAGAACGACACAATTGTGATCATTAGTTTATTGTGGTACAAGGTTACAACATAGAAAACATCGTGCAGATACAACTATCTATTCAATTATCTCAGTAAGCATATAGTTTAGATAGATAGTTCCTACTATCACCTCAAGGAACACAGGTGGAGGACGTCTCTTCGGCACAGCATTATTAGAACCGTTAGCTATAAAAGTGTTAGAACTCATTAATTCAAGCTATGTATGATATCTGAACTAAATTAACTATATTAATAATTAGTAATATAACATATCACAATCGTAAAATAACACAATGGGCACAGTTTTTGAACTATAATGAACATGAAAAGAGCGTTTTTCTCGAAGGCTTTTAGCTCTCTTCGAAGAAGCTTACACAATACTGGCCACCCTTCCCAATGAAACCCTTGCACAATCCTCCTCCTCACAATACTGGAACTATTAAGACTAAACTAAATTTAGTTTAGTCTAGTTTATTTAATTTAGTATTTCATTTAGTATTTTTGTATTTAATTTAGTTCAGTCTTAATAGTTCCAGTATTATGTAACCTTCTTCGAAGAGGGCTAAAAGCCTTCGAAAAAACGTTTTAAAGCTATATTAAAGCATATAGTTCAAAAACTGTGCCCATTGTGTTATTTTACGATTGTGATATATTCAGCACAGTGAGTCATTTTACTTCCTAGTAACATAACATTTACTAACCTAGATTGGGTCATCCAGGAGCAAACATCCAGGAGGAACGAGGCTAGAACGCTTGACTCCCCAACTGGACCTCATAGAACTTAAATGGAAGAATATAGTTAGTTCGAAAAACAAAACTTTGTCTTGGTGTTGGAACTCCTGGAACTCTCGGAAACTCACAACGATAATTTTAACCCAATTCACTCAGTCATTAGTTCGAGAGTCAGTAACTCAGTCATTAGTTCGAGAGTCAGTAACTCAGTCATTAGTTCGAGAGTCAGTAACTCAGTCATTAGTTCGAGAGTCAGTAACTCAGTCAATAGTTCGTATACAATCACCGTAAACATTGAATTAACACAACCCTTTTTTTCTATGATTAACAATAGCACTAGCATTGAAACACGTTAAATCAGTAACTAACATTAGAACAAGTAATTAATAAATATTTTAGTTAAATAATATCAAAGTTAGTACGTCACCGCTTCGTAGCCGTTGGAGTCCTAGAACGTCTCGGAAAAGTAGCATTCACAACAATTATCCTGTCCAGATACGTGGAAATAGTTTCCTTCGGTAGTTTCCTTTCAGCAGCTCCGGGTTTGACAGGAAAACAAACAATGGCAAACTTTTATGTACTGCTATTCGGTAATCACAACTAGTAAGTTCCGCCTGCCTCTACAACTCCCTAATGGTAAACTTCTATCTGATCGCATGCTTTCATCCGAGGGTTCTTAGCTTTGCGCCTCAAGTTGTTCTCTTCATTACAACTAATCATGAAGCGGGCATTTTTCAACTTCGGCTACCCTCCGCCTCTGCTCCCCGGCAGACCAGAGTTAAATAGTCCAATGACATTATACAAACATACGTAGGGACCGGAATGACGTAATCCCATCTCCAACGCCCTCCTTCCCCTCGGATAGTTCGAAACTCCATACTACCCAGTTGGTTCGGTTTTTAACTTATTCAGTCGGCAAACATTTCCGACCCGTTATAATGCAAAAGTACGCACACATATGTGCGTGCGTACACACAAACACACATTTTCAAAAAATAAACAAAACGAAGTTAAATCGGGTGAACGATTGGAAGATATATGATAAAATATTATATACTCATATAACGTAATTATATATTATAATTTAAAATGGGGTTTACTTTAGAGAGCAATTGTCGCTATTGTTTATTTCTTAGTATAGTAACTCTGCCAATAACGGCTTTCAAGTCGGAAAAAAAGTCGTAAAATAGAAATCGTCGTTATTTGGGACAACGTTATTGAGAGAAATTACTGTATTTTGGTAGATTGAGAGAGAACTTCAGATTTTTCATTATTGTGTGAGTTTACTGTATTGACTTACCCCATTGGTGTTCGACAAATACGGTAAATTTCCTCGCCAACGTCGTGTTAATTAACTATTTATGCGCAAAGATATTCTGTAGCCCGGCAAATGTTTGATAAAATTATATAAATTTCGATTAACGCCTTTACTTTTAAACGACCATTTCCCTTCTTCCCTTGAAAGTCAGTAGCTATTGGGAGAAAATGCTTTTTCAAGCAATGAATGAATGAATTCGTGTCGATTTGCAACTTGGTACGAGAGTCTTTGGTACGGAAGTATAAATATGCATTTTTTGTTGTTAGGATAAACATCAGCATTTTCGAGAACTTCCAAGCGATAATTTGAGATTTACACGTATATGCGTTTAATAAGGCATCCCATTTCTTTTTTCAAATTTTAAATACACACGTATATGTAGTGTTTGAAGAAAGAGCTCTTAAATAAACTACAAAGGTTCATTTATCTATAATAAAGTAAATCTATGCAGCCATATACTGTATCGCTGAGATCACGAGAATCTTCTTATAATTTCTTTATGGAATTATTTCTCAAAAGTAGAAATTATAATACAATTAGATACAATCCTATTATAATAATGATTAAGGATATTTTAAGGTTTGATTCAGCTTTAGTTAGATAATCTTAATATTTAAAACTGTATTTTTATTTAAAATATAAATAATTTGTATTGTCCAATAGCTGATGGTAAAAGACCAAAACTGAACAAATACCTGGACAAGTTAAAAAAAACCCATCAAGAAATAAAGATTATGCGGAAAATGGAACGAGATGTTTAATTCCGTTATAATAATATATCTTGAACAAGAACAAAAACTATGGTCCTAACTTAATTGTCACGAAATCGATTACAACTTTTATGAAATTGATGATTTAAAATTTGATGTCGGATTTCCCCTTTTTCTCTTCACTCCGCAATATATTTTTTCGCGTCCAGAAATTTATTCGATATTTGGAAAGAAAATCAGGCTTTTTTTCTGCGAACCTTATCATTTCCTAATCTTCAAAACTGCATTCAAAATTCGACTTCACTTTTTTGTGTTCCTTATCTCTGCACATGTTCTTATCTATTCCGCAGCATGAAGTTCAGAGCCGATAAAGAAAGGTCCTTAAAATTATTTTCGAGATCTAAGATCCCTTTATGGTGAAAGATAAGCCACAAAAGCTGCTTTTTTATTCTTCTTCTTCTTTTCCTTATCAACAATCCCTCACATTTGTTCTAAAGCTCAAAAAAGGCGCAAAATGCCAAATTAAGGCGAAAATTAAATGTAATGTGTTGCAAGGAAACCTCCACGCAACATGCTCTAAAGCAGTTAGCAAACTATCTTAAAACATATTATTGAAATTCATAAAACATACCTAATGTAATATAGTTAGACAATGACTGGACCGTAATTCAAGCCTTTATGATTGAAATATCATAATAAATTTAATTATTAAAACAAATACATTACCTTTCAAAGCTCATATTTACAATGGATTAAAAGGCATATGCATACGTTGCCGATATTTTTTATTTAGTAATATACTTGAGGCTTATTGGGTTGTAACCTACACCGCAGTCAGGTAGTCTATGGTTATTTGTTGCAAGTGAGAGGGAAACCTGCATGTAGATGATCCCATAAGAAGGTTGCTGGTGATGAACAATAGTATGTACACACAACGAAGAAGGCATTTATTAAGACGCACGAAGAAACACATTACAGGAAACAAACGTAGATATTGGTAAATAACATCGGCTAGTTGCCGGGAGATGATGTGCACATTATTGGATGCGTAGATGTAAGCGAAAGGAGAAAGTACCTGTTACATCTCCGGAGGATGAAGAGCTAAGAGGGTGTTGTTCTCTGGTTGAAGACAATTTTGGAATGGATTTTGGGGTTCATCCCTCCATTTACTATTGGCGTACAAATGTCATGTGATTGCATATTAGGCCAGGATTGGCTAAGATTTTACATCTGGTATTTGAGTAATGTGTGTTAACTGTTCTAACTAGAAGTCATAGTGTTACAGAACAGAACACATTTGTATATACTAAAACTGTCTTTTGGTTTAAGCTTTTGCGTTAGGAGAAAACCAATATGCCTTACTTGGAATGTTCACATGTCCTTTGAGGTTACGCTAGAAGGGATTTTAGTTTAAATTTAAGTGGCGTATAACCGCCACACACTAATTCAGTTTTTTGTGAAAAGTATATTAATAAGTATAAGACGAATATTCACCATTACGACACATCCCAAGCACACATTTATATTCTCTAATATGTTTTTATACATTTTCAACTCTAATTATTAAAATTAGAGATATTACGTTTGCCGTAAAGCAGTATATTCCTCAAAGTTAGTTTTCCAGAAAACTGCTTTCTTAGTGTAGAAGTCCATTTAAAATGTAGGATTGATTCACATAATAAAAAACGTAGCTAAAAACTAAATAAAATTTTTTCAGCAAAGCGTTTTCAGATCATGAACTCTGAAAATTTGCGGAACAAAATAATCTTTTTAAGACGACATGAAATTTCAAGATTTTCGACTTTTCAAACATGTATGAATATACTTTACAGATTACAGCAAACAATCCGATTGTACGACACGATCATGTTACTGATATCTAGGTTGTAATATAGGATCTTTTGAGAAAGATTACAAATTGATAAATTAATTAGTTGAAAATGATAAATTTGAGGCTGAAGATGCATTTTGATCCAGTGGTACTGTACTTGAAATATAATGTAATTGAAAGGCAAAGGACTGGTAGAAACCAAGCGAAGAAAGATCTCGAAGTAGGAATATATTGAGCATGTGATTTTATTTAAGGAATTGATGCCCTTGTTTCTAATTGTCTCCAGCATTTCTATGTGTCTCTTGGCCACTAGGGACGTAAATATCTTCCCAGCAAAAATAGGGTCCCAAAAAGGGTCAATGCTAGTAAACACATCCTAATAGGCTGGGAAAAAAAGGAGATCCGAATTGCCTTGATCCATTCTTGTCAACTATTCCCGAAATAAGAAATGTCATCTTGTCGTTATTGTCCAGAATTCCTAAAGAATGCATCCATCATCTTACTGTATCACTGTCAAGGGAAATAGACAATGGACCTTAAGGGCGCCAATCCTTTCAAGTTATTAAACAATATGATAATAAAATATCACTAAGTATAAAGGAAATGACATCTTCAAATCTTAGTTAGTCACTTTATTTTGTCAGGAGAGTACCATGCAAAGTATTACCTAACATACGGTACAAAGATATCATTACGAAAAACTACTTCTAATTTAGACGAACATCGGAAAATTTCATCGGTCTAATAGAAGTAAAATAAAAATATTTTAATCATGGCCATGCTTTAGTAAGCTTTTAATGAAAAGCAGCCTCGCCTAAAAGACTAATCAATGCCAATTTCAAATGTGGAACTGATTTCAGTTGTAAGATATTTATTCTCGAATGGAAAAAACGATTTGTCAGGAAATAAAGCTTTATTCATAATTCTGCCAGTTTCCAATATAGGAGCGTGAGGAATGATTTGACTATGGGAGACAGTAAATCTGAAATATATTAGCGGTGTATTCTCACGATTTCCAAAAGCCTGCAAGAGACAAATTGAGTTAGTAGAGTAATAGGGTATTTCCTAACTATAAAACATATAATCAAAGAATATGTCCATTTTAAAAGAAATTGACAAATATTGCTTTGCTCATTTGTATTTTTATGGTTATGTTTCAACAAGGGTAAAAAAAGTCATGATGAGTCGAACTTTCAGTTTCCGAAGAATCAGAACCTCTGGAGCCAAAGAAATCAAACCTCTGATTACGGTGGGCAGAAATACAGCACGCGTTTCACGATCCTATTGGAAGTCGAACCCTATGTTAATTGCACGATAGAAGAATACCTTACCATTACGACATCCTAGGGCAGTGAACCTGCATTTTTCCAAGGAATCCGAAACTCTTAAGGGCCAGGGAACCAACCGCGGAACTACAGTGAGCAGTTAGTCGATAAGGCTTGTTTTGCTTCTATACGCCGTTAGGAGTTGAACCAGATTTAAGGGTAGACGAGGTGAAGGTAACTGACAGATTAGTAGATATCCGTAAATTTCGAACTCAGTTTCTATAGGGTCAATCGCGGTCGTATGAAAAACCGTTATCCAATGTGGGTGCGTATTATAGGATAGATATATAAAATGAAATGTGCAATATTGAAAAATGTAAATGAGAATAATATAATGTGGAAAAGAAAACACTTGCGGCATTAAACACGATATCCACATATCTTGTGAAATGCCTTTATGTAAAACCTTGAGTTGCGTTTGTAAAAATTGGAAATTTTTACGCATTCATCTCGTTAGACAAAGAGGAATATAGAACAAGCACATATGGATCTAAAATGTATAAACACCTATTGAAGTAATTAAATTTTGATGAGGATTTTTTCTGTGTCGATAAGATTCAAATGGATATTGTACTCAATGGATAAATATGTCGAATATATTCCACACAATATATAGATAAATAGATCGAATATATTCCACACAATATATCGATAAATAGATCGAATGTATTCCACACAGTATATAGATAAATACTCGTAGATCGAATGTATCCCACACAATATCTAGATAAATAGATCGAACGTATTCCACACAATATATAGCTAAATAGATTTAATGTATTCCACACAATATATAGGAAAATAGATTGAATAACGATCGAATAATCATTTATAACGATTTTATGTCATGCATGGACTCCATGAATAATTTATTTGTGAAAAATCTTAGTAAGAAACAATCGTGTCATATGGAAGCAAAACAATTTAGTGAAAACAAGCAATGTGCAATTCAACTATCTGAGAATGTCGTTCAGACGGCATCTTCACCACAGCCGAGCGATAAGGACGACTTTACTTCTCTGTTGGAAATCACTGGCATGACAGTGTTGATTAACCAACTTGCTGATAAGATTGCTGGAATTGAATCTAACATCAAAACTAAGTTTGAGGCATTGTAATTTAAGATCGCTTCCTCGGCCACGGCTGATGCTGCCACTTTCTATCTTACACGGCAACGTATCTCTTATGCACAAATGGCATGCTCCAGCAAACATCACCCACAACATGATAGCGATCAGACTACTTCTGGCCACGCATTGTCTTCTCAAGCGTCGGGACCTAATGCCCACTCTGTTGATGTTTTGCCACACCGTGACCGCCCTGGCTGTATAAATCCTGATTGTGTGATAGCTAGGCCTAGTGCTGGTGATCTTAATCGTGACCGTGGCACAAGATCTGCCACAAGGGCAGCGATTACGGGGACTAGAGACATTGACAATATTCGAGTCGTGCTGTCTACTAGAACGAGTCGTGTTTTAGTCAGCAGATTTCAACTGAGAGTTATTTCTGCTGATATCCATAATATTATTGGATGTGAGACAAAAAACAACGTTTTAAAAGCGTATTTATGGCAAGATTGAATTCAATCTACGCGTTTCGGGCGATAAAAGTCCGCCCTTCTTCGGGAGTGAACACCGTGGAATGTTGTTCACGTGGATAATAGATAGGAGGAAATTACGAATTTGGCGTGTACTTAAGGCTAACCCATCAGAGAATAATTTTTCAAAATATTTGGACATCACAGCAATCTATAGAACCTGTGTTGAGGCAACTGAATTGCGAAAATTGGCTGGGGTATGTGCTTCTGAGGTAATGGGCGCTGTTTCTATAAGGCTATAAATTCAAGACTTAATGGGCGTTGTACTATTCCTCCTCTTTTGCGTATTGATGGTTCCTTGGCCTATGAGGATAATGATAATGCTGATCTTTTTGCTGATGATTTTTCTGAATATTATGTCTATGATCCTTATTTTGTTGTTCCGCCTGTTTGTGGAACAATTTATCCTGATCCAACCAATTTATTTGCACCATCTACTATTGGTGTCATAATTAGGTTATTATATGCTCGATCATCTCCAGGAATCGATGGTTTGCCTGTATGCTTGTTTAAACAAATGGGTACTCCTCTTCATCATGCTCTGTCTGTTCACTTCACCAAATGTTATTTGTCCGGCTGCATACCTAAAGAATGGGGAAACTCTATTGTTGTACCTATATTCAAAAAAGGTAATAGATCTAGCCCTGGTAATTATAGACCTATCGCTATTAATAATGTGGTACTCAAACTTTGCCGGAGATATTTAGCAAGAGCTCGTATTCCAATGTTAGAGGGTTTGGGTTTCCCAATGAACAGTTTTTTTTCTGTCCCGTAGATCTACTGTGGTTCAGTCGTTGCATTGTGTTAACAATTGGATTTCAGCAATTGAGAATGGTACTCCTATAGATGTGATATTTATTGATTGGGAGAAGGCTTTTGATAGGGTTATTATGCGCTCTGTTCTCATTAGGAAGTTATCCTCTCTCGGTGTTACTGCAGATTTGTTGACAAATCGCACATTTAGTGTTAAAATTTCTGGTTCTATGTCAAAGAGTGTTACTGTTAGAAGTGGTGTCATTCAGGGTTCTGCACTCGGTGCCATTCTATTTCTTGTTATGGTATCTGATGTACCTTAAATATTGCTACCATTCTCCTCTGACTTATTTGATGATGATTTGAAGTTCTACAGAAGTGTTCAATCCTTTGAATCAGCCTATGAGTTAAAAAATAGCATGTAATAGACTGGAGGAATGGTGCGAGTTAAACAAGTTGGCCATTTCAATTGAAAAATCATCTGTCTTACATCTTGGTGAATTAAATATGGACTTAGATTATATAGTATGTGGTTCATTATTGGGCAGTGTTGGTTATTACATTGATTTAGGTATTACTATATCTGGTCGCCATGATTTTTCTGACCATTCTGCTAGAATCGTTTCAAAGGCCAATAATAAATGTTATATGTTGTTACGTGCATTTTCCAGATGTAATCTTGCTACTGTAGTTTTGGCCTTTAATACATATATTCTTCCCTCATTGGAATTGGCATCTCCAGTGTGGAATCCTTATAAGCTTAGAGATATTAGGATCATGGAATTTCCTCTTAGAAGATTTACAAAACGTTTACCTGGAATGAGGGGTCTTTCTTATAGCAACCGTTTGGCTCTTTATAGGGTTCATTAATGTGAAGGGCGTCGACTTGTAATTGATTTGAAGCTATTCTATAAATTGATCCATGATATGATATATTCTGATCACGACCGCCCTCTGATAGTTATGGCCTCTCCTCGGGTTTCAAGGGGCCAGTTCCAACTGTAAGGTCAAATTCCCGTTTTTATTTCTATATAAATAGAGTTGGACGCATTTGGAATGTATTGCTCGCTGAGCTTGTATGTTTTGCTAGCTACCGTGAATTTGCATCTGCTCTGGACATGACTGACTTGTCTCAATTTTTACATTTTTTTTCCTTTTTAGGATTTTTAGGTAGGATTTTTATTGTGTACTATTCTTCATGTACTTTTGTTCTATCTTGTGATTTTGATTTATTAATCGATTTTACTCTCAGTATAAGTGTTTGTATCCATCTGAGTTTTAATAAATTATTATTATTACATATTCCACTTTCTTTCAACGTCCTCTTTTTTTAATGGGAGAGGCACCTTGCCTTACCATTACCTTTCTGAATCATCTAGGCTTAACATGAAATATATTTTATACAACAAATAATTTATTCTCTTCACCATTTCGGATAAGATATACTGCGATAGTTTAATACATATATCACATTTTCTTTCGCATTTAAGTAAAAAGAAAAATTCAGAAACATAGCGATGGATGACATTAGTAATATTGCAAGTTCTGCATTGATAGTATAAATGATGGTGCTTTATCATAACGTAATGTTCAATTATGCAGTCTCCGACGCTCCTAATGTAAAGAAAATTCATCACGAATTTTAGTGTAGATTATATTTATTGTGAATAATCATTTTTGTCACCCATATTATCAGTTCAAACTATAGATTTATATATAGAAGAATAAGAGCGATTTCCCTGAATCAGAGTCGAAAGGGGAACCTCCGTTTGTATCAGATTGCCTTAACCGCACGGCATAACATTCCGTATTCAATAGGGGGTCCCATGGGTTAGAGCTATGTCTCTTTTTCTTCTATATATAAAGTTTTATTTTAAGTTAATAATAACGCGGAAGTGAAAAATTGTTTTTCGTTTTAATTCTCCACGAAAAATTCCAAAAATCATGCCCCGGTGTCTTTATGTATTGACCAGATTGGCAATTATGTTAACTGTGCGAAGGATAATGATAGTGTATAACACCTTATTTTTATTGTATACTTGTTTCCATTTAATATGAAAAATAAGGTAGTAAGTAGAGACGGAGGTTTTGTTGATCAGTGTTTCAGTATTTTCATTTTGTGTAATTATGCCTGTTTACATTCGATGTATTTGCATGTGCCCCGTAATCTAATAGCTATAGTCAATGGATATATCAAAGAAAATATAACAAAAAATAATAAACAAATTATTGTAAATGTGTATTACTTCATTCTTTTTTGATTTTAGAACGTCCCGAACAAATCTGGGTAACGATACTTTGTATGGAATACCTTGCCAATGGAAATTAAATCAGCAAACTCTGCTACTCAGTTTAAAAATTTACTTTATTCATTTCTAACTAATGCATAACAACTTTACCAACTTCGGCCTTGTTTCTTCCCGCTGTCTCATTTTCCCCTAAACGACACCGCGGGTCAGCGGGAAGCTTTGTCCGACTCACAGTTTTTTCTCATTACTGCCCCGGCAGGATGTCCTATATATTTTTGTGGTATTATATATTATTGCGGTAACTGTAATTGGTGATTTATACTGCTTAAAAAGTTTCAATCTGACCAAAGATGAAAGGAAAGGGAAAAGGGTACAATATTATTGTTATTGTTTCAGATTGGTTTCTACCCTATTCTGTCTATTTTGTTCTGTCCACTATCATTGTGATTTGTATAATATGTAATCACTTGTGCTACTATCCAATATTGATATTTATTTTGTATTTAATTCTTGACAAAACAAAAAAATTTTCAAGTTTCAAAAAAAGTACGTAAGAAGGTGAATATAAAGAAGCTGAAAGAAAATGCTGATACATTTAAGCTGGAATTGAAAAAAAAAATTTTTCGGTCTGGAAGGACTAGCAGAAAAGGTGCAACCTCAATAGCAAATGAAATTATTATTAAGACAATTATTAAAGCTGCTGGGTAAGTTGATTACAGAAAATAGACAGCGCAATAGCATATCGTCCGAAAGCACGAAGTTGCTCATGAAAAGGAAGTATGAAAATGCTATTTATAAAATTTCCATGTAAGTGTTAACACATTGTTTGCAGAAAAAAAATAGCAATATGGTTCAAGAAAGAGAACAAATTATAGTATATAATACTGTAACGTATAATACAATAGTATATAATAATATAGTACTATAGTATACAGTACATAGTGCTATAGTATATAATACTATAGTACTATAGTATATAATACTATAGTACTATAGTATATAATACATAGTACTATGGTATATGGCCTGCAAAAGGGTTGCTGGTATCTAACTGGAAGGAGACCCACACGCTGAACGTATGTGACGATGTGTGGACCCGGCCAGGTCAGTAACTTAGTGTACTACCCCGCTTTCAAGTGGTGCAGGCTGGGCTTTCTATTTATGAGGCAAATTAATATTTGCTGCACGGATAGAAAGGCGGAAGGGGAGGGTTAATTTACCAACCCATCTAGTCAGCGTGGGGGAAATGATGACAAATTCCTCCACTAGTCTCCAGGCCACTAGTCTCCAGGTGCTAGAGTTCTCTTGATCAAGGCAGATAACGTGTCATGAAAGCAGGGGGTGCTAAGAATCACAGGAATGGACCAGGCTGCCGTTTGTTATAGACGGCTACGTATAATGGATGATCCCTTGCTTTCAAAGCAAGACTTCAGGAATTGGAAGAAAAACTTGAAAAGATCAAAGGAAACATTATAGGACTCAGTGAAGTCAGAAGAAAAGATGAAGAGCTAGTGGACCTTAAAAGCGGACATTTGTTTTATTATAGAAGAACGGAATATGGAAAAACGATTGGTGTTGGCTTCTTGATCAATAAAAGAATTAAAGACAACCTGCTTGACGTTGAAAGCACATCAGATCGAGCAGCGAGGCTTGTTGTTCAACTAACCCAGCGATACCAACTTCAAATAGTACAGGTATATGCACCAACATCAAGCCATACCGACGAAGAGGTTGAAGAATTTTATGAAGAAATCAAAGAGTTACACACCAAAGGGAAACAACATATCAAGCTCATCATGGGGGATTTCAATGCAAGAATTGGACAACAGGAACAAGGAGAGACATCGGTTGGTAAATACGGATATGGGGAAAGGAATGAACGTGGCGATCAACTCATCGAATTTGCAGAAGCTGAAAACCTTAGCATCATGAATTCATTTTTTAAGAAGAAACCGCAAAGAAAATGGACATGGAAACACCCAAATGGGGGAACTAGTGAAATTGACTATATCCTGGCAAACAAGAAATCAATTATTGAAGATTGCAGTGTACTGAACAGATTTAATACTGGAAGTGATCATCGAATGGTGAGATGTAAAGTGCACTTAAATACTAAATTAGAACGACAGAAGCTCATTAGGAAACAAGTAAGTAAGAGGGTGGATCTAATGAAACTGAAAGTAAATACCGAGGCATTCAAGTTGGAATTAAAAAATCGCTTTTCTGCACTGGAAGGACTTATTGATGAAAGTGATATCTCAGAAGCAAATGAAAACATTGTTAAGACAATAATTGAAACTGCTGGGGAAATTGGTGGTGTAATATGTAAAAAGCAGAATAGCAAATTATCTGAGAAGACGAAACAACTCATGAAAAGGCGAAGACTTATGAAGGTGGACAATCAAAATACCAGTCGCAAGATCGAGTATGTAGAACTTTGCAAAACTTTGCGCAAAAACATGAAAGAAGATATAAGAAAATTCAATTGTGAGTTAGTAAGGAAGGCCATTGAAAGCAACAAGAGCCTTAGGGTTGTTAAAGGGAGTTTGTCTATTGGGAAGAAACACATCATTGCATTAAAAGGAGAGGATGGCACTGTAACAAGAAATAGGGAAGAAATACTTAGAAGAGTTGAAGAATTCTACAAAAAACTATATGAAAGTAACAGTGGATTAAACGAAGACTCTGAGATAGTCGAAGGAACAGCTCCTAAAATCTTAAAAGAAGAAGTTTCATTTGCAATAAAAAATATGAAGAAAGGAAGAGCCCCTGGTGATGATGGTATTACATTAGATATCCTAAAAGAAGCTGGAGAATATGTAGAAGACATACTTGCAAAATTCTTTACCAAATGTCTTAACAGCGGTAACATACCAAACCAATGGGATTCTGCAACAGTAATTCTTTTGCATAAAAAAGGTGATAAAGAGGATTTGAAAAATTACCGACCAATTAGCTTGTTACCTGCTATTTATAAAATCTTCACAAAAGTGCTAACACATCGCCTGCAGAAAAAATTAGATGCAGCTCAACCAAGAGAACAAGCTGGATTTCGAAGTGGATTCAGTACAGTGGACCATATTCAAGTATTAAGAGAATTAATTGAAAGAACACATGAATATGAACTTCCATTGTGTGTTGCATTTATTGACTATGAGAAGGCCTTTGACTCTATTAAAACATGAGCTGCTATCAACTCTTCGAGGATGTGTACATTGACATGGTGAAACGTGTGTATAAAAATGCAAGTGCAAAATTTCGGTTACATAAAGATACCAAAACTATCAAACTTGGCAAAGGGGTGAGGCAGGGAGATACCATTTCTCCAAAACTTTTTACTTCAGCTTTACAGATGATTTTTCAGCTGATAAATTGGAATAACAAGGGAATAAAAATAAATGGTGAATATTTAAATCATCTGCGGTTTGCTGATGACATTGTTATTTTTTCAACGGACCCATTAGAACTCCAAGACATGGTACAAGAGCTCTCAACTAGAAGTGAAGAAGTTGGACTCAAGATGAACCTACAAAAAACTAAGATCATGTTCAATAATTTTGTAGAGGAAACAAAAATACAAGTTGACAACACTGAGCTAGAAATTGCTGATTCATATATTTACCTTGGCCAGCTGATTTCAATGGATGGCAACATTATGAAAGAACTCAACAGACGTATTAAACTTGGCTGGAGTGCATTTGGAAGAAACAGTTTTATCCTGAAGGGGAAATTGCCTTTGTGTCTAAAAAGAAAGGTCTTCAACCAGTGTGTATTGCCAGTCCTCTCTTATGGATCAGAGACATGGAGTCTAACAGTTGGAGCAATACGAAAGTTACAGACAACGCAAAGGAGCATGGAGAGGTGCATGCTTGGAATAACTAGGAGAGATCGAAAAAGAAACACTTGGGTGAGAGAGCAAACTAGAGTAGAGGACATCATTGTTAAAGTAAAAGGACTGAAATGGCGATGGGCTGGGCATATTGCAAGAAGAACTGATCAACGATGGACAACAGAAATTCTGAACTGGATTCCAAGAGACCACCGAAGACCTAGAAAACGTCCTCAAACTAGATGGGTGGATGAAATAAGAAAACAGGTTGGGGTGACGTGGAAGCGAATTGCTCAGGATAGACTTGTGTGGAAAGCATTTGGAGAGACCTTCATCCAGCAGTGGATAGATAATGGTTGAATATGATGATGATGATGATG
>QLNU02015360.1:279569243-279583611 GCA_006491805.2 Dysdera silvatica
TGAGAAGCAAACCACTTGTATGCGTAAGACCTTGTTTGCGCATGACAACGATTCTGGAAATTCTGACCTCGCTGTAAGTGGGTGTAACAATTCTGGAGTTATGTCCCATCTCTGAATATAATGCTACCATTCATTGCTGGCAATGCTTGAATCCTTGTTAATCTTATCAGACTTAAAACAAGCACTTCAACTTTCACACACACAAAAAAAAAGGATGCCTAATCACCGCCCCTCCACCACAGGCGTACGCAGAAAGTTCATAAGGGCGCGTTACAGGCGTATAATTGGGGGTTATAGAGCTACAAATCAAAAATTCATATGTACATATACAAAATATCATCTCAATGGGGGTTACAACCTCCATCAACACCCACAGGTACACCAGTGCCCTTCACGTTCCGTAAAACGTTATGAACTTCAATAAAAACGCCAGCCAAATTCTTAAAATTACGTTTAATATTTTTTCCGCATCGGCCGAAACAACCGCCGAATGTTGATGCCCTCAAAACGTCGTCGTTAAGATCGGGGGCGTAAAGAAATAACGTTTTTGGTAAAAAAAACAAAAAAAACACGTTCTTTTATATCTGCCATTTTGGCGATTTCTTTTTCTTGTTCTTAGGCAAATTGTGTTTGTTAGTCTCCCTTGATGCACGCGGACATTCGCTAATGCATTGCGGAAGAGGGTGGAGCACAACTTTCGTAATATTTTAGTTTCTAAGCGGTTCGAGCAAAATTTTTGGATGTTTCGTGGTGGGGCGTTGTTGTTCCTGGAAATATTCAACGCCGGGTAATGGGTCACCTATTCAACGCATGTATAATTTCTGTTGAATTTACGACACGAGAAACCTGCCCTCCTCGGAGGAAGATGAGATGGTGAGCTACTTTTGCGAGAAGTCGAAAGTTGAATCCAAAGCCTGTAATTTAAGAACGACGTTCTTTGTTGGGAGATGTCAAAATTAATAATTTTCGTAATAACATGGCTTGTAATGAAGGAAAAGCTGAGGACATCAACGCCGTTTTATTGTTATTCGTTGCCTTTTGAATTAAAAATAATTTAATATTTTGATAGCGTACATATTGAAAGATGGAAATTATCGAAAAATAGCATTATCCGTCGACACACGTTTGAAAAATAGATGGATATATCTCGTTAAGGGTTTAACATGCCACTGTTATACTATAAATTAAAGTATGTAAGACAATTGTGTATCTGTACAGTTTGTGAGTGTTCACATTCAAAAAAAAAATGAGAAACTATGCACTCCTTTCTATTGCTATGGAACTTTGCACAATCATTATATACCGGTAAAGAAGCGATTACATTTTTACATTATTTTCATTTCTAAAGGTCTTTCCATTGCGGAGTGTTGGCAATATAACGGTTGCATTATGATTTTAGTAGTAAATCCTTTTTGGCGACAACACGAGTTAGTATATGGTGCCGTATGCAATCAAGTAAGCCTGATGTTTTCTAGTAGCAGATTCTGTTAGATGTTCTGCAATTGTTGGCAGAATTCGCTCATATACTGTGGTCACTACAACAGTCTTCCTTTGTTGCAGTACCATAATTCAGCGTATCCCCGACATGCTCGATTGGCGACGTTTTGGGGATCTAGCTTGCCATGAGCACTAACCCAACGGAGCCGTCATTGAAAGCGTCGCCGTCTGAGGTCTACCGTTATCATGTTGCCAATAGCCCCTGGAAGATGTAATAACATATGCAGTACGATTGGTTACAATACGTTATTATACGGCGTACTGTCAAAATATTGCAAAATTGAAGGAGATATACTGTCACAGGAGACAACTCCCTCCTCCCGACCATAATGCCGGAGGTAATTGAGGTCGGATTGGGATGCGACGCTTCTCTTAAATCTACGATGCGACCTCTCTTAAAGTTGCTCAGTTCTTCATTCGGTGAACATTTTAGAGCTAACTTTTCAGAGTATTTAACATGACTGAAACGTATACTCAGCAAAATAAATCTCGGAAAATTTTCCAACACACATGCTGTTCCTCCCCCCCCCACCTATATCTAGTTCGTGGTTTTAATTGGGTAAAGAAACTAAGCGAATGTTTATTTTTTCTTTTAAACGTAAGCAAAACCATAAACTTTCGGAAGATGCATCGCACCATTAAAAAACTAATTAACACTCATTCCTCATGTCAAAACCCCTTGCTCTCTCTCTCATCTGGTTTAGATTATACATCTGTTGTGAACGTTTGCTGTCCGCTCCAAACGTATGTATTTCCCCTCTCTTGGGGAAAAAAAAACACGCCTAAAGGCATTTGAGGAAATACATTTTAAAAGATAACGATAAGGGTCATATGCAGAAACCGTCACACGAGGGAATTTTTTTCCTGAAATTTTCCAACGCCTGCAAATTATTTAACCGCATGTCATATAACGTACCTTAACAGTATTACCCAGCTTATCCAAACTTCACTAAGCGGATGTTTTTAGTAGATATTCGTTTAGTGCTTCCGTTAAAAATGCTCATATGTGTTGTTTAACGTACTCTGAACTTAAGAGAAGAACAAATACAAATGGCGGATATCAAACCTACACAGAGATATGTATATACTTTTTGTACACCGTGTACGTTCGAACCTCATTCACGCGAACACGCTTAACACGAACTACTTTTAACAGGAACTAGTTTGTAAATCCCCGTCCAATTTTCCAAGGAATTCCTATACTTTTGTTTCTTTTAATACAAAATATCGTTTAACATGCACGAACTAGCGATCAATGGTCCTTGGAAAATGTCTTCCGCTTGGAAAAACGCGTTTTGTTCATGCTAAGTTCCCTTGATGCAGTTTTGTCGAGTTCTGTTCTTCGAAATAGAGCTGCAAAAAAGGCAGCAATGATGTGTTATCTTTTAAAGAGGATGCCTTTCGTTCTGCTTTAGAACGTTGAGGTCACTTTGATCAGAGTAGGACGATATTTTGTTCAATTTCCATCACTCCGCAAATCCACGCTAAGACAGTCGGAAGGTTTTTTTTTGTTTTTATTCTATGCAGAAGGGGAACGCGGTTTTAGACTTGATTCTTCCAACGTTTATGTAAAAATGAATTACAAAGCTCAGAAGTCGTTGAGTTTAGGGAAAAAAAAAGATAGGATTTCTAAATCACGTTATATATTCAACTTTGCGTAATCCACAAACAAATCGCCGTAAAATTCGTGAATGCAAAGAGCACTTTATTGAAGATTTTAAAAAATTGAACTTGCTTGCTTAGTTCATCGGTTTGAGTCTGCTGAAAAACGAACGAGAATTGCCAAAAATGAGGAGTGTCACACACCTCATTTCCTATTAGTCCTACCGATTAGCAGCACATCAAATCGCATCTAATCTCTCCTGGATGAAAACAAGTTCAAATGTTCTTGAAAGGCCACTAATTAGAGATTAAATTAAAGAGACACAAAACAAATCATTTAACATCTGAAATACTTCTATTACTACTTACTATTCCTTGCAGTTTCCCAAAATGTCGTCTTCAGCCGTTACGCAAAACTCCTCTTGTAAAACGTTGTCTTTACATGAAGATTGAAGAACAACTTTTTGTGCTTCTAATCAGTGATCTTTCGTGAAAATATGAACTTGCTTCCATCCAGTACAGCCTCTACGATTTGACGTGTTTGTTAAACTTCGATTCGGAATATTTCCAGATTTATTTACTTGCCGTAGAAAAACGTATGCATGGTTTTACCTTGCTTGGCACAGAATGGCCATTATTATTCTTGCTCCATAAAAATATAACCAAACGACTTGCCGCAAAAATTCCGTGCTGATCTTGTTAAAACCGCAATTGGATAAGGTTCCTTTCGACGTAAAATAATACGTAAGGTGCAATTTGAAATAAGAGAAAAGCTACGTTTTGTATTTTTTAACGCACTGTCCATGTATCTACGAAATTTTCCATAACGTGTGAAGGTAATGCATTCAAAAATTTGTGAAATAAGATATCAATGAACTTTTTACATTGAGAAGAACTAAAGTTAATAAGAATGGTACGGTCATTCTGAAACACCCTGTATATACATTTTTTCTTTGCTCTTATATCGATTTACAATTTTCGATATTTTGTATGTTGCGATCGCTGAATTTTATAACAAAAAATATGTGCGCACCGTTAGAGAGTTCAGAAACGAAAAACAATGGCTTTTTTGTTTTCAATCCAGCTTCCAATACACCTCGTTTAATCTTACGGCGAATAATTAATTTTACCCTATTTAAAAAAATATGTATTTAATTTGTTTTTCCTTCGGTTTTTAAAGAGGAAAAAATGTTTTCCACATTTGGATTTCAAGCGAATGTTTCCGATACGCAAAACTAATTAATGAACCAGGCCGAGAGCCCAACGATATAAAAATTTTAAAGTATATTTAAATTAATGAATTTCACAAACATATATATATTCTGCAAGCCGTTTTGCTCATCAGAATCAATTACTGCTTGCCTTTGAAAAATAGTTTTCCTAAAGACTGGAAAATTAGAAAGGGAAGATTGTATTTATTCTTTTAGATCACATTCCTTGGCTGCTTTTTTCTTTTTTTTTTTTTTTTGAAGACGCGTATTTTTTAGGAAAAAAAGGGGTATAACAGCGATGTGTTTGCGAAAGTTTGTCCGCGGGTCGTTTAAGTGCTGAAATGCTAGAAATATTCTCTAAATACATATTGGCTGAATGTGTTTGCCTTCAGCTTGATGAAGCATGTGCTAAGACTAACGAGAGAACCCCAACGTGCTCGACGAGGATTGGAACAAAGTAGGCGCGTTCGAAAGGTCTCAAAAAGGTATTAGACCCATGTCCAAGCTTTTTTCAGACTGGCCCTATATTTCGGAGATATGGCCACCCAAATTCCGAAAAGAGTCATATTACGGACCTTGATACCTCATGATTCTATGGATGGATTTTAATGACTTCGGCTTTGATGACAGGTTATCGAAAATCACTTGATACCGTAGAACGGGGTAATATTGGCAGTTTTTTTCTTTAATCAACTTTAATCGACAATAAACGGTTGCTTCCAAGAAGTTTAAAATTGCTGTATTATTTCAGTCTTGTTGTGTAGTATATGTTAGTGTGATTAAAAAAAAAATCCTACGATGTTTTTTCTGTAAGAAAAAGGCAAAAAACTTACCTGCCAAAGTTAAAGTGTGTGTTTGGAGAAACTTCGGCACCCCATAGTTTTATTGCATAAACAGATGCAGCTTTCAAACATGAACCTTTTGGTCCAAATTTGACATTTCTAGGTTCAGGCATTCAAAGGATGTGATTTTTTTCTCTACGCTGAGAGAATTGAACAATCGTACGTTGTTTACGCTGCGCACATTTACATATAAATTAATAGGTACGTAGTCTATGATCATTGGATGATATGCATTGTACGTTACCGAGAACGATTTTATTTAAAGAAATACTTTACTACTAAAATAAAACGACTTATAGCTCATGTTAACGAATGTAGTAGTACGGTAAGAAAAACATTCAGAATACAGGAAAAGAAATTTAATCTAACATCTACTAAGCTGGTACTATGTAATAACATGTAAGGAAATGGAAAATGGTACACAAATAAGCCAATTAGAGAGGAAAAAAAAAACAATATATGCTAACAATGCGTAAACTAAAGCCAAGTTTTCCACGAGTTAGATTACATCCTGACATAATGAAAAATTAAAATTAACCAACAGTAGTATGTTAATTCAAAGTGTAGTTTAAATGACAGAATCACTGAGCATATGAAATTACTCTGGGGAACTCATATTTCACATGATCATCATGCCAAATTAATTTTGGATAATGCAATATTTCTACAATGTCATTATATGAAATATACGATGCATCGTTGTCCCAGGGACGGAATACATTTTTAGATTTCTTATCAGCAGATTGTAATGCCAGTACTTCTACTGGAACTTGTTCATCATGTTTCAAAGCTTGAATAACACAAACATAAAAATATACGATTTTATTGCTGGCAAATTTAGCAATAGCATCCTGATCCAAGTCTGAATAAAGTTTCATTTGGTCACAACTCAGAAAAGGTGGTGAAACTGGAACAGCGGTATTAACGTTGCCAGTTGATACACTAGCAAATGTAAGATTTGCAGTTTTGAATTGAGGAGCAGCTGGTAACGATTTTGTAGTAGGAGAGATTGTGGAGGGTTAAAAATCATTCTCTGCAAATTTAGAGAGAATAATCGGAGCACCAACCTTTCCAGATTGACAACCTTTCAGCTTATTTTGTATGATGGCATGTGGTACATTGTAATTTCGAGAAGCAGCACTACAGCTAAGTTCAACAAATTTGACTTTGTTCAGTACTTCTTGTAATTGGGAGTCTGTATAAGTTGACGTAAGGTCTTTTACCAGGGATTTTCTCTGCTTTTCGTGGCATTTTACTGGCTGCTAAAATTACCCCGATTTAGACTTGAAACGCAGAACTTTTCGTCAAATATTATTTTACAGAAAAGCTATGAACATATGTTTTTAAAATGCATAGCAAAGGTGCTATGCATAGTTAAACTATCACATAGTGGAAAAATTAGTTCCCTTGTTTGAATTGTGTATTTGCGGGACATGGATTTTTTTGGGCGCTTAAAAAATGCTCTTTTTGTGGATAGCTGGTTTCCCGATTTTTTTTTTTTTTTGCCACTACCTAAACCTATGTGGGTTAAAGTGAAAATCCTAGTAAAATATTTAGTGCACTTACACATAGTAATTTTTTTATTCAACAAAATCGAATGGCTGGGTGTGAAAAAATCGATGAAACGTTTTTATAGAAATCTGCCAATGTTACCCCATTCTACGGTACGTGTTCCAGCAATTTTCCAATGTAACTCAAAATTTTGAAATATTAACCTTCAAATCTTTCGGCAAAACGAAAAATAATTAACCCCTGTTTGGTGTTTTTTTTAGCAAAAGCCTTCGTTGAAAATATAAGCTTTCAACGCAGTTAGTTCGAAATCCAGATAGGTTCGCTTGCTAGATATGTATTAACGTACAGAGCAGTTTTGCTGCCTGTAAATAAGAAATGAATTTAAAAGTTTAAAATAGTTATAAAGCATGTTATAATATTTTTTACTAATACATTTAAAACAAATCACGTAGGCTTTTCTGGCCGTTTAAGCGAGCATAATAATTGTTATTTTCCCCTCCGATAAATGAATTCAAAACAAGTTTAAAGAGAAAAATTGTTTGAAAATATAGCAAAACGAGTTGAGACGTATTTGAGCAATAATTATATTATGCTAGAAAGAAACTGATTCGTTTATTTGAATTTTGTTCCGTTAATCATTACTGCAGATACTATAATGGGGTCACCTTCCTAAATAATATTAATTTTAAGATATGAAAGAAATTAATCATACGTTCATCAATTTTAAAAATAAAATTAAATTTAAACCAATTATGATTTTTTATTGATTTGATGATTTTATTATTTGATAGTTAATAGGGCTTTGAAAGGACATGCATTTAAAATTTTTGTCATTTTCAGTAATTTGAAATTAAGAATAGCACTATTAATCCCTTCAATGTTCATCACTATTTTGAACACTTTTGAAAATGATGCAATTGAAATTATTCAAGAAGAAAAATGTTTAGCTTTCGCGCTTTTTAAAAAACTTGAAATTTTAATTTCCTCTCTCAATTTTATTGAGGATGAGGAAATAGTTGAAGCAAAATGGGATACTTGCGACCATGTTTATGTTCGGTGATTAATGTAAGTGAAAACCAAAGACTTGGATTGCAAGTCAGAATAATGTTAACGTTTAGCATGAGCTTTAATTATCGATTGCAGTGAGCGAATATATATATCTGAATAGAAAAAAACTTTCACAAGACGTACGAAACCAACCTTTTCGTGCGGCGTGCTTTGTTCCAACTAACCGAGCTCTGGGTTATTAAATGGGTAGATAATAAATACATAATAAGTAAAATATCCCATTTTCGAACCATTAAAACTTAATATTTCAATGCGGGGTTTTGCTAAGAAAACAAACAGGGGTTGATTATTTTTCCGTTTTGTCGAAAGATTTGAAGGTTAATATTTCAAAATTTTAAGTTTTACTGGAAAATTGCTGAAACACGATTCAAGTAATTTTCGATATCCTGTATTAAAAGCTGCAGATAATTAAAATCTATTCACGGAATCATGAGCTATCAACGTCTGTAATAGGGCTGTTTTCAGATTTGGGAGGGGGGGCATATCTCGAAATATAGGGCCATTCTGAAAAAAGGTGGGCATGGTCTATTAACCTTTTGAGGACATATTGCCTTACCTTTGGTTCCAATTCCATCGGGTACGGTGGGGGTCCCTCGTAAGTCAGTTTGGAAGGTTTATGTGTAAAAGAACCTGTCTAGTGATAGTTGCTCTCTGGATTAAACATAACATGGCGGGTGATGAGTCAAAAAATGGCGACCATTTTTGTGAGGGGCGCATTTTGAATTGTTACCACCTTGGAGGTAATAGTCTGAGACGTAAAATTTGACATCGCTAAACGTTCTGTCAAACGATTAAAATATATCGATATCCTATTTCCATTGGGTTGTAGGAAAATGGTTCAGCTTGAATTATTAGGGCAGTTCTTCTTAATTTACCGCAAGGACCCGTAGGGACACGGAGTGGGGTTCCTAGATTTTTCTCGCCACGGAGTGTCTTGAGATTCCGAAAACAGTGATGGACTAAAATTTCTCGGGGACACCTACAACATTTGTGACTCCTTTGCTAAGTTCGAACAGGAAATTTGTGTTTTGCGGACAACCAGTTTGCTGTTAGCTGTAGACACGGTGTCCTCAAGCAAAAGTAATTCAGAACAGTTGCAATGGTAAAATAACATTGGTTTATGATACACGTTAAGAAAAGTGTCGATTCGCAACGAAACGGCCGAGTTGGACGAGGATCATTACTAAATATCCGTAAATTTTTATTCGTTCCCCATTTTTAGGTTTAACTACCTCACAATGCCCTTCTCATGCATTTAAAATTAATGAATTTAAGCAGGCATTTTAATTTTGGCACTAAATTTTACTAAAAAAATGTTTTCAGCTGGCATTAAAATATGCTTTCGAGAGTGAAATTATAATTTAAATTTAAAGCAAGTGAGGAGGAATTGTTCATTCCTTTGTCTTTGATGCTGCGAAGTTTATGAAAATTTATGACGGCCTCGATGCTTTTGTACAATTCTTTCTAGAATTTAATGTCCTTTTCCCCTTTCCAATCTGTTTCGAGCAAGATAACGTGTCCTTGTTCTATTCGACATAGTGGGAATCTCTCGTTTTTAATTATCCTGCCATCTTTCGTCCGGGAAAAGCAAATCCTCATAATGAAGGAAGGCTTTCCCATTTTTCAGTGGAATTCCTTGATAAAATTTCTAATTGAACGGTAGTTATTTAAAAGCGAATACCTCGGTTGCGTAGTGGTTAAAACACCGGGTTCGTATCGACTGGTGCCGGGTTCAAACGTGTTTAAACTTCCATTTTTAAACGTTTAGCTGCACGGCGATACTTTGTAAGACATCCCAAATCGGGCCTGTAGCCAAGATGGAGGGGCAACTGGGGCCATTCCCCTGCTTGGCTACAGGCCAAGGTGGGACATATATGTACTCCAGTATATTATATGCCCCACAGCCGACCGATGTCAAGAACACCTGCCCCTCTAGAGAGCTCAGTTTCGAAGCAGCCCTCTCGGTAGCGGTCACTTAGTAGAGGGTGATAACACAACGAGTCCCGCTTTAGCGCAGGACCTCGACTGTGGTGACCGAAGTTCGCAACCTTCATTAAACTGTACGTTGAGTTTGCAAACACGTCTGACCAACGTGGTAAGCTTAAGCCCAATTCCTCAATTTCTTCCACCGTATGTATGATAAGTGTGTATGTATGATAAGTGTGTATGTATGATAAGAGACATCCATCCTGCAGTGAAATGAAAAGTGTTGTTGATGATGATATATGTATTTTAGCAGAAATTTATAATTGCCTTATTAGAAGAGTTGCTGATATTTTACTAGGTGACCACACTCTAAACACTAGTAAGGGTATGGGAGGAGCTATAGTTACCTAGAACACTATTGAAAGTATGGAGGAACCTAATTAGTAACCTGCGAGCTAGTTACCTAATTTTTCGTACTTCAAAGTGGGCCAGGCGGTGAGCTTTCTATCTGTGAAATGGTTTTGTATTTCTATCTCGGACAAAGGACCAACTTGGAGGGAAAATTTCAATCTGGCCAGCTCTATGGGCATGTAGCCAATATCGTCAAGATGGAACTCATTTGTGGAGAGACTTCCGTCGAGTAGTGGATGGCATATAGTAAATTTGAATATGATGATGTATGATTGGACGCCTAATACACGTTATGATGTAAATTAGATTGAAAAAACACAAAAAAAACTGGCACATTATCAATAGTTGCTGGAATATTTGTCGCTATTATAGTAAGTAAACATTGTTCTGTATTTCAGTGGCGGCTGGCGAGTCCTGGGTAAGGGGAGGCTGTCCACGACAATGATAAATCTCTTGACTACGCTGTCCATAGCCTTCTACAAACACACACACACGCACGCACGCATGTTATTAAGTTAAAAAAATCGTCTGTGCTCTGTGCCGCATATGTGCTTTAGTAAAATATATTTCTTGCAAGACCGAGGAGGGGCTGGGTCCCGGCGCGAGGCTTTTTAGAATTTAAAAATTATTTACGAGAATTATTAAAAATAATTGCGGGTTTGATTATCTGTTAGTTAGCTCGTGAAACATGGTTAGGGATGAGATAGATTGGTTGAGGGCTAGATCTTTTAGACTATTTAGTACCCATAAACGCTGTTTCCGGCTTTGACGTCTTGCACACAGAGCCGACGAGAGTGGGGAGGGGGGCGGCCCAGGGAAGGGGTCATGGGGGCAGGTCGAAGTGAGCCTGGAGGCTCGCGTTGGCTCTCCGCGCCCCTGCTTGCATATGCTAAAACATACCGACTTATGAGGTAAAATACAGATTAACTATATAACACTTCATAAGCTACTTTATTCCTCTATATATTTAGTTCTTCTATCTCATAAATAGGATTTCATTTTTTTTTGAACTAAATGGCTAAGTAGAAGTGTGTTTTGTAGGTTGCCATGAATTTATTTGTACGGTAAATTTACCCGAATTGAAATTGGATCACTTGACTGGAGTGATGAAACGTCAATATAAAGCTTGTGTCGAAGCTAGGGGAGGCCATATCCTTTGGCATAAGGGGCTTAGGGGTGGCTTGGCCCTCTGTACGACAAATCTAGTATATCTAGAAAAACGAAAAATACAAACTACTGCTATGTGTGACGAATCGGATGGAGCTTTATGCCCGTTGCTAGACCTCCTGGCTAGCTCTACTAATGGTCATATTCCATATTAAGGCATGTTTGGTTTGTTTGTATAGCAAATAGAACTTTTGTTCCGAATACATTGTGTGAAGAAATAAGCACTTAAAGGGTAAAAAAATACATATACATATAGGCTTAATTATATTTTCCTTTATTTTATTAGCACCCATGAATTAGTAACTCAACTTCATATCTTCTTGTGGAATTTGGAGTCAATCAAAGCAGAGCTTTTTGAGTTATGTCGGATTTACTTATGAAAGGCTGTGAATGTATATAGTCCGTTCGCGGAAAATTGACTAATGGTCCCGTTAGAATTCACGGGAGCTGACGTCACAAACGGGTTGGTTCATTGCAGTAGAGGGAAGGGCGTCATTTCATAACTGTTTTTTTGCGCACACTTATCTGCGCGAAAAACCAGTTAAAAAATGACACCCTTCCCTCTGCTGCAATGAAACAACCCGTTTGTGATGTCAACTCTTGTGAATTCTAACGGGACCAGTGGTCAACTTCCCGCGAACGGACTATATTCAGCCTCCGAAGGTAACAAATCGTGACTTGTAGGGAAGCCGTCTGTACTCTACAGAATTCCCTTCTTCCCCGTCCCGCTAGTTTCCATATTATGAAACTACTAACGTGGAGGCTGGACTGCAATCTGCTGCGGCTTGTGGTTATGATTCCGGTGTTTGACTTTTTTAGCTACGCCAACTAAAGGAAGATAGCCAAGGCTAGAACTTTTACACAATGTAATGAGACGATTAGCGATGCCAAATTTGATTACGAGTTCATATTATATTGCAAATGCTATACATTTTTTTTATGTTTATTCTTTACTTACAAATTAACTGGGAAGGTTCGACCTCTTTTGGCCAATCTGACAAACCGACACTTTCGTATTTGGCAATAACTAGGGCTGTATGTACTGGCGTACGCAAGGGGTGTTGCTGAGCGTTGTAACCCCCCACTGCGATGAAATTTTGTATATATGTGCATAAATTCAGTTGTAATTATGTAAACACCCCCATTGTGCCTGAAACCTTCCCCCTTGTGAACTTCCTGCGTACGCCTATGGCTGTGTGCTTTGAAACGTAAGCCTTTCGACAGTAATTTAGTTGACTTAAAAAAAGAATTCGTGTAATACAAAGCATATCTAGTTAAGGTTTGAGTCGTCGCATTTACAACGTATGAGTTATTTCCATTTATCAAGTTGATTTAAGCCGTTTCTTTAATTTAATGGGTCCTGTGGTGATGCACTAGTAACGCGTTCGCCTAGCGTACCGTGAACCCGGGTTCGATTCCTAATGGTGCTGAAAAAAAGTTCAACAAAACTGCGGACTGTTGTTGGGGGGGTTGGTTCCCTAGTCCTTAAGAGATTCGGATTCCTCGGAAAATTGTAGCACCGGGTGTAGCACGACCTTTAATGTTCTTGCGCCGTAAAACAAACTTGGTAAGCTTGACTTTAAATTATTTCACCTCGATTTTCAGTTTCATTGCATCTAGTATTGAAGTGCCTTATCGAATTTTAGTTGATAACGTTCGTGGGGCCTTATCGTGGGCATTATTTGTCTAGTGAGGTTGTTATCCATAACACTGATAACTTCTATTACTCAGAACATTAGGTATGGGCACGATGACCGATAACAGTGCAATAGCTAGATAACGGGCCACCTGCGAGAAAAGTTTGGGCGTAAAATTTGCTATCTAAAAATTGAAATTAAAGAGAAACCTCCTATAAAAATTGCTTCGTATCTTTTTAGGGATTGTCACTTCAAGCCTCCCCGTATTCCGAATACCTAAATACGGTACTGAGCTCAGGTAAAAACTTCACAAATCACATTGTTCCTCTTGTTTTAGTGCATCGTAATTCAAAATAAATTTCACGACTTCAGACTTCACGAATGACCATATAATACAATGGTGTTTCAGTAGCGGCCGTAGACTTTGCGAGGCCCTCGGCCATTTACTTTTGCGGGGGCCCTGGGCCATTTACTTTTGCGGGGCCCTCATATTTTGGAAAGGGGCCTTATCGGGGAGCCTGGGGGGTATTAACTAGGCCCTAGAGACATCGGCGTACGCAGAAAGTTCGTAAGTGAGGTTGAAGACTCAATAGGGGGTTTACAGAGCTACAACTCACATATTCCTATGTTAAATATACAAAATTTCATTGCAATGGGGGTTACAACCCCCATTAGAATGTAGGTTAGAATTAGCGTACGCCAATGCCCAGAGAAAGGGGGGGTTCGGGGGCCCTTCCCCCGAAAAAATTTGAAAAATGAACTCTTTGAAACAAGGTTTTTACGCCATTTGACGGAAGAAGGTAAAAGAATAGTTTTGTCGTCTTGTGGTCTGATGTTAGTATCAAGAACCTTAATTTGATAAAATTTGAACAAAAAAAATTTGAACAAATGAATAATAAGAACAATAAAGATAATTTTAGCGTTATTAAAATTCGAATAAATTACGTTTACGTTATATAATGAATAGTCTATATAGGGTATAAGTTAATCTTCGGCGTCATCTTTTTCTAAGTTGTTTCACTTTTCTTCAGTTTTGAGTGCCAATTATTTCATTTAAAACGTCAGATAACGCCATTGAATAAATTCACTTATAATGGAGAACGCAATTGGTTTTTACGTGAAATTACATTTCATTAATGTTATTTATCCCCAGTCTGTAAACACTAAACCTACGCTAAATCTAGAATTCAAAATAATATCCTATATAATGAGAAATACATGTATTTAATTCACGTTTGGTTCATTGTTTTGCTTAGTATTGCCATTCCTCATCTCTAATTTTAAGCTAAATGAAGCAATACGTTAATTAACTGAATTAAACGAGTTACAAATAAACAATCCGCCCTTTAATGCAAAATTTCATTAAAATACCTTACCAATTCTTTAATGACTACCCTTCAGAACATGTTATTTTTGGTTTTTGCACGAGGTTGAAAAACTTGCATAGGAAAGAGCTCAAGCAAATTGTAGAGAACGGAATTTATCTTGAATTGCA
>QLNU02015360.1:279583710-279594115 GCA_006491805.2 Dysdera silvatica
GTGTCTGGAGACGTCCAGGGCAGCGTGGGGATCCTGCCCTTACTATCGCACGCCACACATGCCCACAACAGGGCGTTATGGTCTGGGGTGCCATCTCCTTTGATAGCCGGACCCCTTTGGTGGTCATTTCTGGCACACTTACAGCACAGCGGTACGTAGACGACATTCTACGACCGGTTGTGTTACCGTTCCTTTTGCGACACCCTGGACTTACGTTTCAACAAGACAATGCCCGGCCGCACACGGCACGTGTTGCTATGAATTGTCCTCTGCTTGAAAACGGTGGTGAAGCTTGTTGAAAAAGGCAGAGGTAAATATAATAAAATTTTAGGAAAATTAATTTGAGAGGTAAGGAAAACAAATTGAAAATGCATTGGAAATAATAAATAATGAAAATCGAAAGTAAGTTTGAATAATTTTAAGCTTAAAAACTAGGAGCGAAAAGGCACACGACTCTTAAAGAATTAATGCCGAAAGAAAAATGAAAATGACATTATATAAAATTAAATAATATCTTCAATAAAGGGAATGAGTGAAAAGACTTGAATTGTTACAAGTAAATGATGACGGCCACATTGAGGAACATCCATTACATCGTCCTGTACACGATTAACAGCTGCTTAAATGTCACATTTCTTTACGCGCTATCTGCATGTTCAAATTCATTTTTTTTTCCATTGTACGCCTGTAGCGCCCGCGTACTGTTATTGCTCGCACAACTTTCATTTTAAAATGTTTCGATGCACTAAGTGTTACTAAATGTTAAAAATGTCATTCATGTTGCGTGTTGGTCATTTTAAAGGTTGCTTTTGCAGTATTGCGCTAAAAAGCGCACCTAGCAGACGTTTTTAAAGTAATATATATTTTTTTTTTTTTTTTGGTGATTCCTTTTTCCGCATCCTTTGAATAGTTCATATCAATTTTGGTGAAAAATCCGCTGAACGGTTCGGCTTCAGGGTGCTCTGAATAGGCCAAGTTTCAATTATAACCACACTGTAATGGAATATTTGTTGTTTTAATTCGTGATATCTATATAGCATTGGGTTGAACAAAAATTTCGTTTGAGTTCATGATTTTTCCTGTAAGATGGCATACTTATTTTGTTATATTTTATAGCTCTCTGAAACTGTTAGCAACCTCATAATAGGGAGGAAAATATATTAAAACAAAAACAGTGAATACTAACCTTCGAATTTTTGCTTGCAATTTATTCTCTTCTGGGGAAATAGTTTGTTCTGGAAAAAAATTCTTACGATTTTTGCCGATTTTTTCCGTAAGGTGGTATATTTAAAAAGCGAGAGCACTTCTGGCGGAACCCAATATAATTAATATATGTAGTAGTATAGTCACTTGTTAATGAGTTTTTCAAATCCCCCCTTTTTTTAAACAAACAAATAAACTCTAATGAATTGTATTAAACACAAATTTGTTTTATGTAAAACTTAAAGCTTAATTCTTACTCACAATAATATAGAAGTTTTGTGTTGATTTTTTGAGACTACGACTACGGTATTTCGTATTCAAAGATTGTACGCGAGGACATTTGAAATGTCGCATGTCAGGGCCGTATCGGGGTTCCCAGAGCCTCCATCCTTTTTCTACGCTGCTATTGGAGCTACGAGTGTGATATTCCGTATTTAGAGAACGTACGCGAGGGCACTTGAAATGTCGCATGTCAGAGCCGTATCGGGGAGGGACCGGAGGGTGTGTAATCATATTCTAAAATTTAAAGCTTGTGTAATCGTGACTTCACTCTGAGTAACCGTAATCATATAAAACGATTACAGTCGTTCCAAGTATGCTCTTGACCTCCTCTCTCCATACGCCTCTGATATGCGATATTTGAAGTGCCTTCGCTTACGCTCTCTGAATATCATACTCGTGATATCTCGGAATATCATACTCGTAGCTCCAATAACAGCCTAGAAAATAGATGGAGGCTCTGGTACCCACAATACGGCCCTGACATGAAACATTTCAAGTGCCCTCGAATACACTCTCTGAATATCGAATATCGTAGTCGTAGCTCAAATAGCAGCCTAGAAAAAGTATGGGGATCCGGGACCCTCCGATACGGCCCTGACATGCAACATTTCAAGTACCCTCGCATACACTCCCTGAATATGGAATATGGTAGTCATAGCTCAAATAGCAGCCTAAAAAAAGGATGAGGGCTCCGGACACCACTATACGGCCCTGACATGCGACATTCCAATTGCCCTCACTTACACTCTCTGAATATGGAATATCGTAGCCGTAGCTCAAATAGCAGCCTAGAAAAGAATTGGACCTGGGACCCTCCGATACGGCCCTGACATGCGAAATTTCAAGTGCCCTCGCCTACACCCTCTGAATATGGAATAATATTGTAGTCGTATCTCAAATAGCATAGAAAGATGGGGAAGGGGTCCGGACCCCTTCTCCCATACATCCTTGACTGCTTAGTGGTGACTTGGAACTAAAACCACGATCTGTGAAAGTTGATCGCAAATTACGACGAAGACCGGTGACCGCGAACTGAGATTGCGAACTAAGATCGCGACCTAAGAATGGTGATGACGAACGAAGAACGATGACCGCGAACTGCGAACTAACTGTAGATTGCGAACTACGAATGTTCGGTCACGAACATCTCTACATTGCACCCCATCTGATTATATAGCATTATTTCATTAAAAACGTCCAATTTTACAGGGAACAATAAGTGGAATTTTCTCTTTGTCATTCTACTCCAAAAGATTGTGACTTTGAAGGCAACAGGAAAGAGTTTGGCCAGTTTCAGAAGCAAGGGTGGACGGTTCTTTTTCACATATTGTAAGTTGTGGGATGTGAAACACCTCGCGCTCTTGTTCGCGGTTAAGAGGTTCGGATTTCTCTTAAGACCATCGGTCCCGCCATCAGGGCCGTCATGTCCTTGCACCACAAAGCAAATATTCCATTTTATTAAGTCTTAAAAGTGGTTGGAAAAACTGATGAAATTATAGTTGCTGCGTCACAAATTCAGAGATTGATTGCTGCTATTAGCGTTGCAGAAACCGAGCTTCTGCGCGAGACGCAGTACAGCTTTGTAGAATAGGAGCTGTTGGATGTGTTGAAATACATTGCAGCATTCTGTACCCACCTCCCAGAGGTGTAAGTACCGGGATGTGGAACTATTACCATCGGCCGGTCTCCCTTCGTGTGCGATCGATGGTAGGGGACATGATTCTCGATGACTCCATCCTTGTGGTACTTATAACCCATCAAGGACCCGGTCCTTTGTCTGGCTAGGTGCTTACCCTTGCTCCAATTTGCTATTTGACACTGTCTTAAGGTTTAATACAACTATTTGGCGTCGTGTGATATGATACATGGGAGCAGTGGCGTATATACAAGCCCCCACCCAAATTATGCTATGTGGTTGATACGCAAATATAATAGCAAGACGGCTACACAATATTATAGTACAGCTGCGGAGAAGCAGCGACACAATGCCCACCGCGTAGATGCTATATCTACAGATTCGTTATCAGCACGCATCTAACGTTACTCAGCATGGATATGAAATACATGATTTGCAACGGATACATCACACATTTTATAATTTTTGACTTATTTTTTATGTCTTATGATTTTGCTTTATAATCCAGGTAGAAAATCGGAGAATGCTCTGAATATAAGCTTTAATAAACAAGCTATTTGTATACACTCAACTTGTCAGACCACATTCACATTTAAAATTAACTGTACAGATGTACACACAATTACGTACGGTGACTATGTTTTAGATTATTGACAGTCGAAACCCGGAATAGAACTTTGATTTTTGAAGTGTTAAATGGTGAAAATCGCACGTTTTATTATCCGAAGATTTTGAATGGCTTTAAGAGCCTTTGTGAAAACACACACATTCATAAAGACTGGTTTATTATGATAGAAAATATTGTGTAATTAGGTTATCATTAAACGTCCACTTAGAGTAGACTTCACTCCGCATGACTCTTCCTAGGAACAGAAAAACCGAGAGAAATTTAACTTCTATAAAAACTTTTCTAATATTCATTTATTAATTTTTTTTGTATTCACTCGTTGCTTGTGGGGTTTATCTGACGTTGGGCCAAATGGCTTCAGCCAATATCTTCATTAAAACGTTGAAATTAGCATAATAACAAGGCGATACAGACTCCAAATTTCGCATTGCACGCATCCGTGTTTAATAAATTCACTTGGGAACTAATTAACTATCAAATTTAAATTAGGGCCATACATTACAATTCCCTACATCCCAATTTGCGCGCGTATAATCCGCTATCGTGTCTAAAAGGAGTAGCGTTTTGGCTAATTTGCTTCTCCGAATATAACATAATCTCGGGAATATAATGCAATCCTTTTTACTGACTACAATATATTTATGGGATAAAAAGTCAGCATAAGAGTTACCGGCTGCGATTTTAATCAGTCCTTTTATTGCAAAAATGCGTAACGTTGCTTTTCGAAATATCGACCATTTTATATTTTGGATAGTAAGTCGTGGTTTCAGCCATTTGGCGACCGAACGCACTCCGAAGAGCGCTTACCCATTTCTTAATTCGCTAAGCAAACAATTGCCCCAGATATCTGCTGAAATTAAAAATATGCAACTTTCGCAAAAATTCAGTTCATAAGAAATATAACTTTAAAACTGATGCTTTCACGCAAGTCAGCGATCGGTCGATATTTCTGAACGTGTGCGCTTAGAATGGATAGGTTATTAATTTGATATTTGGCGAGGCGCCGGTTTTAAGACCAAAAAATCCAATAAAGGGAACGAATGTTCGCGTAACGCAATGATGCCAAACTGCTGATAAAGAATTTTTGATGTCACATCGAACACCTACATTTTTATATAGCGATATGTTAGTTTCTGGTAAACGGAGGTTGAAAAGGAGTTTCGTAATCATAGCTAACTTATTCACAATTAAAAACTTGTGAACATTTACAACTACTGTTAATCTGCGCCAGAAAATGTGGATGGTTTTATACGTTTTTACATTGGTTTTCAGAAGTTCCTACCGCTAGGTGGTGGCTATTTCGACTCACAAAAAAAAAAACTTAAATTTTCTAGCATGTGTGTCCGCTATAAACCGTATTTAGTAATAAAAACAAACGTACGGCCAGAGTAGCTTTACTTTTCGACCGTTTCCTGAGTTTCTTAAACCGGATGGGCCGTATGGGAAACCGTATGGGCAAACCCATATTTCTTATTACCATGGCTAGCGGAAAAGGAAGACATCTTGTAGATTCCCCGGACTTCTTCCGTAAAAGCCTCTAAAAAGGTCCAGAAGTGATGTTTTTCCTGTCCGGATAATTTTGAATCTGTGAAACACTCTCGTCCTATTCCAATCTCCATTTATTCTACAGATAATAAAATATACGAGGGAGAGACTATCCATAACCCAGGCGCGGATCCAGAAATCTTCCAAGAGGGGCGACTTGTTTCAAATTCCTATTTTTAGCCAAGTGTCAGATACTCTTTATTTCATTTTCCATAATATAATTTCGGCTCAAAGTGGGGGGGGACGATCGCCCCATCGTCCTCCCCTGGATCTGCCAGTGCCATCATCGTTGTTTCCTTAAGAATTCTTCGGCCCATATGTGCCGACATAACAAAATGTTTAAATCACAACTTTTTTTTTAATCTGTTCAATTTTGAGTTGGTTCCTTTCGTCCGTCAAATTTTCAAGTTTTGTGAAAAGAAATATTTCAGGAATTTAAATATTTTCTGCGTGAGGAGTTCCATTTTGATCACTCGCTATCATAAACTCCTGGTTGCGCCATTGCTATCCATGTATCACAAAGTGAACGACGTCATAGATATATAAAATGAAATTGAAAAGAAATCGACAATGATTACTTAATTTCTTTTAGTAACACATCTGTTCTCAGAGCTCATGTAAATTCTTTTCTCTCTCTCTCGTAGCGTTAATCCTCAGTTGCTTATTTCGCATGTATTTACTAGTCACGCTAAGTTATTAGCATTAAGGTGAAGTTTTCAAAATTATTGGGAGCCCGAACACATATTACCTACATCTATACGTTATAATATGTATACAACTGCAATTTATGTCATATTGGGTGTGTGGGAGGGGTCGGGCCCACGTAACTCTCCGCCCATAGCTGTTGGTTTCATCTCGAAAGGAACGAAAACAATTATTTCGCTTGTACATCCAAAATCACATGATGACCATGATCTCAAAAACTATCCTAGATGATAATTAAGTAGAAAAAAAGTACAGTAAAACCTCTCTACAACAATATTATACGGACCGAGAAAAATTATCGTTGTAGAGGGAGTTATTGTTATAGGGAGGGTTCATTATACAGTAAAACCTCTCTACAACACTATTATACGGACCGAGAAAAATTATCGTTGTAGATGGATGTATCATTATATCGGACATCGTTGTAGGGAGGTTTTACTGTATTTGAACTTCCTCTGTTATTGTAGATCAAAGAATAACCACCTGCGTATATACGGTACTTTACAAATACAGTCACTCGATTTAACGATTTTCACGGGACTAGTGAAAGTCGATAAATCGGTGAAGCATATTTTATCGGTACCAGCATAGGCGGATTTAGGGGGGCCCGGCCCCCCTTCCTCTAGTCAATTGTAATTTTATATCATTATCCTCTCTTTTGCCATTTATCAATTGAATTTTCAAAAGAATAATAATAATGTAAATAAATAAAAATATTTGCATAGTCAAAAATAAAAAGTTTTTTGCGAAGTAAATTTGAGTGATTATTAGAAAATGGATGAATTCAATCCGTTCAAAAAATATTTAGCTTTCGGTAGGCAGGTAGATTTTGAGAGGGCACCTTATGGGAATTGGAGGGGTGACCCCCAGTTCGTGGAAACGTTCCTTTTGGCGATGTTCCTCCCACTGGGGAGATGGGGGGGGGGAACGTCTCCAAAAGAAACCTTTTCACTAAGAAGCCGCTAATGAGGGGAGATATTTTGCCACTGTAACACGCACTTGTTAACGCTATCCCGGGATTATAACTTAATAGTCGTTTCCCAAGGCAATAAACAAATTTTGAAATCGACACCACATCGTCTGAGAGAAAAATCTGATCAAACTTGCAAGCTATAAAAATAAAACCAGTTCCTGACTGAACAATGTCAATAAAGTCACTAGATTCTATACTAATAGTAGACCCTTGCATTTGTAAGTAGTAGGTACCTATTTTGTGCGCTCTGTACTTATGATGAAAAAAATATATTTATGTATATACAAAATTTTTAAATAAAGGTAATGTGAAATTATTATAGACAAAGAGTGATGCATATAATATTATATAATTAAACTAAACAGTTATAAAACAGATGCCTTAAAAATGAAAAGGCAAACTTCATTGCAAGCGTTTCTTCAGAGTAGAAGAGTTAAATCGAGCGATCAAATAGATTCTAATGATCTTTCAACTGAAGATTCAAACAAGGAATTACTACAGGAAAACCGCAAGAAATTGAGTACTTTACAAGCAAATAGCTCACTAGCTGAGGTATGTTCTTTCAATTTTGCTTTTGTTATAAAAGTAGGCTATATGTATACAGGGGCGGACTAGACCACCCGCCCCCGGGCTGATGCGCCCTCGTGGGCGATAGAACTCGAGCCCTCCGAAAATCCATGGTATGCGCCCTTTGAGAAGACCGAGTCCGCCCCTAGTTCGACGGTATTTGCCCTGCGGTGGCGCAGTGTGGTAACGCGTTCTCCTATTGCGCGGCTAATCCGGGTTCGACTCCCAGCAGTGCAAAGAACGCTTACTCAGAGATCTCATAAAGATCGCACTGCTCACTGTAGTCCGGGGTTTGGTTCCCTAGGCCTTAAGAGGTTCGGATTCCTCGGAAAACAGTAGGTCCCGGCGCAGCATGACCACTGTAGTCTTTGAGCCGTAAAACCACAAACAAATCAATAAAGACGTTTTGTTTTTATCCCAAATCAATTCCTAGGTTAAAAAAGTTGGCTTATTGTAATATTGAGATCGAAAGGGTTATTTTTATAACAAAAACATCGATTTTAATAGTTTTATCCATCTAAAACTTGTTTTGCAGACACTTTAAAGCTTATTCTTTTTAATCCGAGCTTCTGATGATTTGGACGGGGTCGGTCCCATCAAGTACGGATTAGCGAGACTATTATATTTAGATTCGGCTTCCTCGCTTTTCATTCTTTACTTTCTTTTTAAATCTTTTTTAGTATCCCACGATGTATTCGGAACACAACCTACTTTTCAATTGTCTGCAGAGAGCCCACGGAAATTAGTAAGTTATATCAAAAGTCATATGTAAGAATGAAAAGGTATTTGATTTTTCACATTTTTAGTTTTACATCTTAAAAAAATCAACGTAAAATATAGTGTATTTACAAAGTATGCGCGTATTACAACATTTTAGCAAATCTGACATGTTTAATGGCAAAGAATTCAATAAAATGAAGCCAGGGAATTTTTTGGGGCATCTAAGCCGATATTATAGACACGAGATTATAGAGATAATCGAGATTATAGAGCACGTACTCAGAATATATAAGACATTATATTTTCTCTATCCCTCTTAAGAATAAAGGCCACATTTTAAAAACTTGTTGAATATTTTACGTTGTTGATAACTAGTACATACGCTAAAAATGGTTCAATGATTTCATTGACAAATCTAAGCCTCCCCACATCCCTATATCTTGGAGCTAATTCTTAATTGAATCGGCCATTTTGAAAAGGGGTCAACTCCATAGGAAAACAATGAAATATGACCCCTGTTCAAAATGATCGATTCAATTATTAACCGAGATTTAATTAGAGAAGCGTTTAAAACAAGATCAATGGCTTAATGTCAGTGTTTTCTGACAAATTAATGCTTTCACCCGTATTTTCATATGAAAACAATTTTTTTATTGTGAAGTCTCACTTCACCAATTGAAGAGTAGCTGGAAGTAGATGGGGATGTAGTTTTACAATTTACTTCTTTAGCACTTGTTTTTTTATTACAAATAAATTTGACACCCACGTATTAGTAGCTCAAACTAGAGCTAATTTTTGTTTAGGAGAAAAGATACCGCGGAAAGCACACCACAAGTATCACGCACCACAAGCGAGAAAACACACCACAAAGATCAAGACACCGCGGGCTCAACGCGGGGACCCTGGTTCGAATCCGAGATGAGGACGGCGTCTCTTTTTCTCCCAAACAAAAATAGCTCTAGTTTGAGCTACTAATACGTGGGTGTCAAATTTATTTGTAATAAAAAATCCCCCACGAAAAACTCACAAAAATCTCGCCCCGGTGGCTTTGTGTGTTGACCAATATTTGGCAATTGTGTTATCCCTGTGAAGGGTAATAATATCTCACCACTTGTTTTTTTGCTTCACCAAACATATCTTCAAAAATATCACTTGTCCTACATTCTTTAAACTAATTGTTCAATTTTTTTAACACTTTTATAATTGTCAGTATAACGATATTAGATTTTCATATTAAATTAGTTACAAAATTTATGTTGGTTAATGCGCTATTTCAAAATGTTGTACAAGTGCAATGTATTAACCGGTAAGATTATTTTACTATTATATATAGACTTAGATAAATTTTGATTAACTATGTATTGAAATTGTGTGGGGTACCAATTATTATTTAATAACCGTACTAACATTATTTGAAAAAACATGCCTATGTGCTGTTTATTTTTCAAATTAATTCTTGAAAAATACGCGCTTTTTTTTTTTTTTTTTTTACCGAACCTAAATCTTGGGGGAGAAGTTCTTTGCATCCCTGCTTCGGGCAAACCTGGCCATCGTTCATCGTTTTGTCAATACCGATAGAAATATTGAAAACCAGCCGATTTTGAGCTGTAACGTATCACATAGTGTTGCTTAGAAAAGATCCCTAGTAAGTACTATGTACACATACCTTAATTATAGCATAATCACTGCTATAAGAAGTATCAATTCAAAGAAAATATTTGGGAGATCTTTACCCTTACCACCATATTTTTATATAAAGGAAACGCCCGAAGACTTACCTAACAAATGAAAAATTTCCATTTGTTTCAATTAATCGATAATTATTGAAACGCTGCAGGCCTGTGTTGATATAATAAGGTATTGACCTGTTTTCTCCTCAACAGAATTCAGTTATGTTTCTACAGCAATAGGAGAAACAAGAACAATATACAGAGTGATTCAGAACTAATGGAACAAACTGAAAGGGGTGGTAAAGGACGCCAAATAAGCCATATTTGGCGAAATCAGGTCCGCAAAGGACCCGATTTGGCTGTAGAGTGAAAGTATTATTTACATCCACATCGTTGTTACGTAGGCAATTACATGAACTAATTTTAAAAATATTTCTAAAAAAATGTTGATGCATAATTTAAGTGATTCACCTAAT
>QLNU02015360.1:279596856-279618788 GCA_006491805.2 Dysdera silvatica
CATACTGATATACATACAGTAATTACAATAATATACAGGGTTCCTAAGAAGTTTAGGGCCTGCGGTGGCGCAGTGTGGTAACGCGTTCGCCTAGTACGCCGTTAATCCGGGTTCGACTCCCAGCAGTGCAAAAAGAACGCTTACTCAGAGATCTCATAAAGATCGCACTGCTCACTGTAGTCCGGGGTTTGGTTCCCTAGGCCATAAGAGGTTCGGATTCCTCGGAAAACAGTAGGTCCCGGCGCAGCATGACCACTGTAGTCTTTGAGCCGTAAAAGCCACCGACAAACCGACAATCCTAAGAAAGTTCAAACGCGGCCAATAACTTTTGAACCAAGATAAATCTTGCAACGAAAGTTAGGTATTGGTATAGTAAAATGACTATACACTATCAGACATGATAGACAGCAGCGCCCCTGGTGGCGAATTGAGGACGTTAAAAAAGTTGTTTCGAAAAATAATGAAGATGAGGAAATATTTTCAATGAGAAATTTGTAGAGCATCCTACAGTTAGTAAGCAAAACATACGGCTTACATGCACTATGTACACGTACTGCCACAAAGTGAGGTATTTCAGAAATTTTAATGCATCGCTTTCTGTTAATGCTTTCTGATGTTTTAAAAGTTGAGTTGAAGTTCTTATAGGAGAGAGAGATCACGGTTTCTTTCCTTTAAGAATTTCAACCCAACCTCTAAAGCTCTAGAAAGCATTAACTGAAAGCTATGCATTGAAACATCCGGAACACCTCACTTTGTGACAGTACGTGCACATACGGAATGTGAGCCGTATTTCTTTTTTTACTAACTGAAGGATGCTCTACAACTTCCTAATTGAAAATATTTCTCTATCTTTATTATTTTTCGAAATAAAATTTTTAACTTCCTCAATTCGCCACCAGGGGCGCTGCTGTTCATCTCATCTGATAGTGCATAGTCATTTTATTAACTAATATCTAACTTTCTTTGCAATATCTGTCTTGGTTCAAAAGTTATTGGCCGCATTCGGTCTTTCCTAGGAACCCTGCATATCAAAATAATAACAAATCCTAGGAAACATTTTGCAACCTAAAAAATTCCAGATTGTTGAAGAGCAAAGGAGAAGCGAGCAATTGCTGACATATGCGTTGAAGATACATGTATTGGGTGAATACGTGCGTATATAAATAGAAAACCCAACGAGAGAGAGAGAGAGAGAAGAGTCTCTGTACCGGGAATGCTTCTGAACATGCACGCTAAAATAAAGTGGGCCATTTAACCTATATGGGTTTGTTGCGGGTGGTCTCGGAGCGAATTATTTACACTAGCGAGGTGTAAACGATGGGTCGTAAATTTATTTTTAAAAAAATTACATTAAAATACCCGAACGTCGTAAATTTAAATCTTAAAGTATGTTACATTCAGAATTGTATACGTTATTTTTAATTACATTGTATACGTTGGTCTTGTTTGTACCGAACCATGCGCGCTTTGTAATGTCAAACCCAAACTAGACATCGGATTTTCATAATCAATTCAATGATCACACCTATACAAGGTCATAAATTATGTTTGATAATTTATGTCCTTTTATTTAAAATTATTTTATGACATAAACTACGTTTTTACACGTATACAAGGACGTAAATTAGAAGCGAAATCCTTCACGTAGACTTACGTTTCCTTCGGAATAGATTTTTCACCATCGTTTAGGTGATTTTGAAGCCCGCTGGGTACGCACCGGTGTTCATTAGTAGGCCATATTCGAACCGCAGAACCGCTCGTTAACTCCCAGTAAACAAGTTCCCCCCCTATTAATCCTCTCCACTTGTAAGACCATATCATTACGTATCTAGGAATGTCCATACATCGATAGAGGATGAAGACATCCAACCTTCGTATCTCCTTCCCCCTTACGTGACCCAGCATCGACCTTCAATAACAATGGCCCCCGACTGCCATACTCCACCGAGGGGTAGATTCCTATCGGCTACAGACCACCCCGGTACAAAGCGATCCAAACGGACAAACATCATAATACAGTCCCGCATACCTGAGACCCATAGCAGGGTACACACTAAACTCTACTAACAAAGAAATGAGAATTCTGACAGATGCTTCAGCCAACGAATGACGGCTCAATTCGATAAGAAAATCTGCTTCTTGCATTGGCGTTGCTCGTCCGCGTGCGTGGGGGAGAGTTACAAAATCTTCTTACCTCGAATATTTCTCAACTCTAGAAAATTTTACGATTCTTCGTCCATTGTTCCGGTTATGTGCGGATCTTACCTGCTTAACGCTATAAAAGCAACTTGTTTTTCTGCCTCCATAACACTTCTAAATTACCGTGTTTGAGAGATTACGAAATACATGTCTAATATGTATTTTTCATCGTTGGGAAATCGTTGGAGATCCATATATAGTGCTTGTCAGAATTGGGACGTTCGCAAATTGGGTCGGCAAACACAATATATGGGATTATAATAATTATCTAATCGTGTAACAAAAAAAAAAAGAAAGTTTCGTTTTCTCAAAAATGAGGACTTAAAAAGTGTTTCAGATATGCAACCTCTTTCGACAAAGATTGTACAGTATGGCGGGCCGAAAAATACATTTATATATTTTTTTTTTTTTATTGGCTATACTGCGGAGAAGTTGCTCCTAGTCAATACAAACAAAATAAAAAAAATTAAATCGGTTTCTTCCTTCCGTTCGCGCATCGCCTTCGAAATTTAAAAAAAAAAAATTTACAAATTTTCAACGTTTAAGAAGAAAAAACAATTGTTTGATTCGCTATAACGCGGAAAACCAATAAATGGTAAGATATGCATGATTTTATTTGATTAAAATTAAAAAAGTTTGATTTGCGAATTTTTTTTTCTCAAAAATATTGAAAATTTGTAAATTTTCGTAATTTTCGAAGGCGATGCGCGAACTGAAGATCTCAACGGATTTTTTTTTGTTTTGTTTGTATTGACTAGAAGCAAGTTTCTTGCGGTATAGCGAATCAAAATTATTTTTTCCCTCAAAATGTTGAAAATTTGTATATTTTTGTAAATTTCGAAGGCGATGCGCGAACGGAAGATCATCAACAGATTTAATTTTATTTCTTGTTTTGTTTGTATTGATTAGGAGAATGTGTTGACCAGGGTTTAAGTTGCAGTCGCATTTTTTGCAAAATGCGACCACAGTTTATTCTCTGAAAACAGGATTCCTCGATTCCAGAATATCCGTTTTGCACTTCAGCGATCTTTTCTTGTTCCTTTTCGTTTCCTCTTCAAAATTCTTAACAGCACCTGTTAAGCATCGTTGATATAAATAATTTCATTGATACGATTTTTCGAGCAACGAAAGCAACTAATATTTTTTAGCATTTGGCTACAAATTATTTTCCCATTTTAGCATTTTTGCGACAGCATAAACCATGGTGTTAGCTATTATTTGGCAATTGTGTTATCCCTGCGGAGGGTAATAATATCTTACATCTTTATATACGGAGAAAAAGAGCGTTATTACCTGTCCTCATTCGTCTAGCGGTCCAAGACACTCCGGGCTAAACGGAGGGACCCTGGTTCGAATCCAGGATGGGGAAAGCGTCTCTTTTTCTCCTAAAACAAAAAGCTGAAGCTTGAGCTACTTACACGTAGATGCCGAAAATTATCGTATAAACGTAAGAATGCACAAACAGATAAATTATACATGAGAAACCTCAAAGGGGGCGTTCCCGTTTACAAGCGACCAGCTGGTACAGTTTCTTACCTGACGGTTCTAACGGAACCATTTTAATAAATGTAAGAGGCCTTTACAGAGTAAGAACATCAAAACATTCGAAAATTAACAAGTATAAAAATCTTGAACGCTTTTCAGTAACAGACAACGATGTATTGTTATTGGTTATTGAGAAAAGTACATGTCGTCTGTAAGTGTTTTTTATGTCCATTTCGGAATTTTCAGCTAACCTCAAAAATGTGGTAGTTAACTACGTAAAATAAATGAATGGCACTCACGTTTATAAAGTTCAAATTAGAGCTGTTCTGTAAAGAAAAGCACCTTTCTGGAGTCGAACAGAAGATTTCTCCAGGAGAAACAATGCCATACATAACCAACTAGACCACCTAGACACGGAAACGATGCTTTTTTTCTCTTCGCGCTTAACGTGCATAAAACAGTATTGTCATTCGCAGGGATGCCAGCCACCGTTGCTAAATATTGGTCCGCACAAACACATCGGTGGTTTTGTGTCGACTAATTTTTGGGAATTGTGTTATCCCTGCAAAAGGGTGATCATCATCATCTATCCACTGCTGGCTGAAGGTCTCCTCAAATGCTTTTCAAAAAGGGTAATACTATCCTATAAATCGAATAAAATAGTTAAGTATTTTTAACACAATGTATAAACATTAACTCTGAATTTCTTACCGAATTTTTAAATTTATTTTTATTTATTATTATTATTTTTGCAACTGAATTGGCTTTTATAAAAAAAAAAAAACCCTTTACTGAACTTTAATACTTTAAACACTTTAATACTTTTTCAGAGTTGAGGATGAAACTTTCGTTTCGTCGTCCAGCTGCAAGGACCACAATACTGATGTTATTTCGGGTAAAGTGACAGCATACCTAACAAATACAAAAGCTCCACGGTACAGTAGCAATTAGATAGGGTATTACATAGGGCTTCAGTCGTTCTTTAAAAGCTATATTTAAGGCTTTTTTTTTTATTTTTATGGGTGAGCGAACACGATTTAGAATGACTTCATCTAGTTTTCTTTTTTTAAAGATTTTAGTCTTATTTCTCGTTTAACTTTAAGCACGACATTGGGAATGCAGACATTGAGTGAAATGACATCGAAAAAAGTATAGCATCATCAAAGTTCGAATGACGTTAATGTGAAATAAATGAACTGAAATCTCTGCCATTTTCGAAAACAAGCTGTTAAAATTCAGAGTTTCCATCACCTCTAATATATTTCGTCAAATATTACCTTTTTTAAAAAGAAGGAAGGAAGGAACAGAATTTCGTCAATTACATACTAAATTCTACCAAGGTTAATCCCAGACATCTAAAACCACCAAGAAAGTTAATCATCATCATATTATTGGAGTATAGGGTTGAATATGAATACTTTATAAATAAAATTTTAATTTTAAGATTGGGCAGGCTTGAAGCCAGGATGAAGGGCAGCTGGGGCACAGGGATTGTTCTATATATATATATATATATAATAGCTCCATGGGACAATTGGGGCCACGCCCCAGCTTGGATAAAGGCAGATCTGTCCTGAAGAAAGTTATTGAGAGTATGAAGTGCTGTCTTAATTAAAGAATATTGTAATTGCATATATGTCGTCATTACATATATATTATATCGTTTATTGGACTTTGTGACGCCACAGAGCCGCGCTGACTGGCATTTGACTGGTCGTCTATCCAAGCTCAGGGTGGCAGTTACCACTTTCATCAGTTTTTCATTCCTCTCCTGGTCGTACGCAGGACATTGTTTTGTGGGTTTCAAGGGGTTTTTCTCATTCGTTTCCGTTCAAGTTTGTAGACCACTATCAAAAAAAAACCTTGAAAGTTGCCCCAAAACCAGCAAATGCAAAAACGTGAGAATATGTGGCGCGTACTCGGTATTTTTCAAAATTTCTTGAGAGTACACAGCGAGTACCCTTTGGAAACACACTGGATTTGTGGTATTGCTCTTGTCAGTTGAGGTTACGTTAATTGGACGGTAACATCTTTTAGAGGAATCTAAGCTGTAACGAATAATCATTAGGGCCATTCATAAAGTAGAGCATTGGCATATCCAGAAAGTTCATAAAGGGGGGGGCTACCAGGTTATAGGAAGGGGGGGCTACCGAGCTACAACTCTATGTATTCATATGTATATATACAAAATTGTAATGGAGGATTTTGACCCTATCAACACCTTCTGCGTACGCGGGTGAAATAGACCTCCTCCCCATACATTTCAGACTTTTAAAATACGTACATAGATTCTCGCGAATGCTAGATTATGGTATCTGATTATTTATAACTTGTTGCAAAAATTAAAATATTTATGTTCCAAATATGACTTACAGTATAAGACAACCATCTTTGTCACCTATCTTGTAGTTGCTGTAGTAGGTAGTTCGGTTTCTATGAATTTTTAAGTAGACTTTATTTGATTGATTGCGACTTTAATATTGAACTCTTTCAAAGAAATGTACGAAAGGTAAAATATTTTCAGATACCAACAAGGGGATTACCTTCCTGTAATGTAGCATTTTTGCGTGATATCGAAGAATAATGTTCGAGTTATGACTTGCTTCGAAAATTGACCGAATTTTATTAGGCAGGATTAAGTTTTATATCGCAAGGGTCACAACGTGTGATTTTATTAAGCGATAACTCACAAATCGTGATTTATAAATCGTTCTGTTACTGTTTTTTATTCGTTGATTAAACTGCAGCGATTTAAATTTACATTGAATTCTTGTCTGTGCACAAATGGTACTGGGGGCGAATCCCCGCACGTTTCGATGTTTGTAATAACACTGCGGTCAATTACGTCTTCGTCTCGTTCTAACGCGCTCATTGAGCAATCTTAACCCGCGAGCAGGCGCGCGGGATGTTTCACACCCCACAACTTACAATTTGTGAAAAAAACCGTCCAACCTTGCTTTTGAAACTGGCCAAACTCTTTCCTGTTGCCTTCAAAGTCACAATCTTTTTGGGTAGGGCGACAAAGAGAAAATTCCACTTATTGTTCCCTGTAAAATTGGACGTTTTTAATGAAATAATGCTATATAATCAGATGGGGTGCAAAGCACCCCGCGCGCGTTCCTCTAACCGGCGCGCCTGCTCGCGGGGTTAAACAGTACAACTCGATGAGCAAATGTAATATAAGTTAGTTGTGAGTCAGATAAGAGCTTTAGTAAGAAACTGAATACACACATCGATGTCTTCTGTCAACCGTAAAATTGTTTCAATTCTGTATTATTTGCCTCTCATGCATATAGCCGGTTGACTATGTAGCAACGTAGAATGAGTGTGATCTTCCTCGTATTGCCGAAAAAAATGTAAGTTCGAATTCCTCAGCATTACGCAAGGTTGATTTCTAATGCGTCATTACCCATTGCTAAAGATTTGACGCGTCTTTTCTGTAGAAAATTCTTTTTAAAAGATGTCTCGTAAACTGCGTTGATCTCTCTTCCCTTCTATTACCTCTTCCTTCAATGCACATAACACCTGAATTGCTATACGGTATATCGATCTTAATAACAGGAATTGAACTCTGCACGATATCGTAAGGAGTAAAGACATTCCAAATCGAAAGGGCCCCTTCCTCATTACCATATCAATGATTTCTTTCTAAATTTTGGTCTTGACACTGTTGAAGCCATTTCTTATGGTAAAGCTTTCCCCGGTCACAATACTTCTTTCTGTATTTGTACGCAAGTTTCATAGAAAGATACAGACGTGTCGGTTTCAAGTCCACGCTCAAACTGGATTTTCTTAACGTTGTCTATTTCTGTTGCGGTCAATGCATGATAATCAGTTGCGGCACTTTACTCAGTGACGCGTTGAACACCGTATTTGATTCAAACTGACTCGTAGCTGCATGATATAATGCCCAAGTGATTAATTATATAATAGATCCAGCGTGCCTACACCAGTTATACCGTGACCAATCATAGACTGGACATAGAATGGCAGGGAATTAACGAGGTGGGACCTCGAATAAGGGTTATAAATTTAAACTCTCGGAAGAAACAGAAGGTATCCGAAAAAAAGGTGCACCTGCATATATGCTCAAATCTATTAAACCAATTTTAAAGCCTGATTATTTTTTATGACGCTGGAGTGTTTTGGACTCTCATAAAACGTCCGTTTGGCGCAGTATAGCCCAGATGCTCTTGCGCCATAAAACACCTAAACAAACAAATCTCATAAAACGCCTATTACCATCATTGCCTGTAAGTTCTCGGGACATACTGAAAAGTACCGAAGCGTTGTGTATGTGTAATTAGGACATAGAAAAAAAATGAAAATGTGTCGTGAAAATGCGAATTCAAAAACATGTGTCGGCGAAACAAGTTCAAGCCACAAAAGTTAAGGAAGGGCGACCCAGGGGAAATTAAGATGACACATCGGATGTCTTAACCAGAGTCATAAATAAAATCTTCACAAAGCTGGATGTGCTTGTATATTATTTTTTAAATAAACACATCGAATTATAATACAATATTCTATAAAATTCTATTCTTTAAAAATCTGCAAAATCCTTTATGCAATGCCAACACAAAAGATAAACCTTCGGCGTTATCTAAAAGTATAATGATTATATCTGTCACGTGTTTTGATTCTCTAAATTTTTAAAAAAATTGCAGGTTTTCTAAACAATGTTCTTCGGGAGATCCTTTCTTAATTTATTTCTTGAAAGTAAATTTAAACACATGTGAAAAAGCCACTTCTGCTTCTTTATTCGAACCCTTAAAATTTATCTTTGGCGTAGATTTCCTTTGGCCATTGAAAGCTTAATTTCCGGCGTCGGCTACGATAATGGTATTTATTAAGAAAGGATTTCAGTACAGCCAATGAGTATGCAGTGTCGAAGATAGACCCTGTTCCTTCTTTTTGACCATGGATATCTTGGAAAGGATAGCCTTAGTAATGGATTAAAAACACATTTTAGATGATTTTTTATGTTCTTTCATTCTTTTTCCTTTATTCTCCTCCTCTTTCAAAATAATTACAACTACTATGGAAAATAAAGAAAAAGGAATCTCCCCTCTTATTTTGTTTTTGTTGCTGCAAAAAAGTAGCCTGGAGTTAGGCGTTCGCTTTTTTTTGGTATCTGTTGTTCGGAAGATGTTCTTTTATACCAGACCTTGCATTTAGCCCTTTGCGCAGTCGTATAAATTTTCCTAACTTTTAAACCTGGCTGCATTGCTAAAACAGTGTCGGCACGAGTACGGCTTCAGTCACCTTTCCTCGCTTACAAACTTCTCCTTGTAGTAGTCCGGGGGTTGGTTCCCTAGGCCTTAAGCGGGTCATCTGACCCTGGAAACTGGAAGTCTAGCCGCAGCATGACCTTGCGACCCTGGCAGAACAGTCCAGATTACGCCCCCTACCCACGGACATTTTATCCCATATGAATTATTTCCGATTTTATGGCATGCGCCTCTGGCGAGGGTCTTTCACGCTACCCCCCCAGCTACGGCCCTGCCTTCGCGCCATATAACCAAACCCTTCCCTTTAAAAGCATGCATACGTTATGCCCTTTCAGGGTGCCTATGGACACATTTCATCTCCGGTCGCAGAATTGAGAGTACCAGGGATTAGTGTTCTAAAATGTGCACATTTATAGGTGTCCAGAATATGAAGGGCAAATAGGTAGGTTGCCTTCCCCTTCATTTAAAAACCGGTGACAGTGAAAAGGACTATTTTTTACGGTTCCTTCGTGGTTTTAATTTAGATTAGTCCATGTACTATGTGAAATTGGAAATCTGGTAATTTACAGCAACAGAAATGTCTGTGTACACATTCACAAGCTGTATCCCCAGGCGGTGCACGCAAAATCCCCAAAAGAGCAGAATTCAACTTATCGCATTCAGTACCTTACTGCATCCACTAGTGCGGTAGAGAACAGCGTTCACAATGTACACAATGGGCGCTGGGGCGAGATGTCTCAATCAACCCATAAAGAAGCATTTGGCGCCAAATCTGCCAATATGGCACACACTAGTCTCCTAAGAACTTTTAGGGCAGCACTAAAAATTGCGCCACGTGCAAAATTTCGAAAACTACGGAAAAAAAAAGCAGCACACAATGGAAATTATTAAATTCTAATAAAGAGCTTTAATTTATTAAATTTTAATTAATAAATTTAATATGTCATGCAGGGGGCAGGGAGATATGCATTCATTAGTAAAATTAATTAACTTCGCGAAGATTAATGAGTTTTTTCGTACGAAGTGGCGCAAATTATAAAATAGGAAAATAGAAAAAATTCGCTTAGTTGACGGTGATGCCTAGACTTAGTAGATTCGGAAACACTTTCTGTAGATGTTTTCGTTGCTACTTGTAATTTCTGTATATTTTTGTATATTCTAACGATAGCCATAATAAATAGGATATTTAATTTACTGGATATTCTAAATCATAATTTCGTTTTGCGTATATAAAATTCAACGGCGTGTGTAACTGTTTTCTCTCTCAAAACGACTTAATCCCAGTCGGCCCCGCTGAAATGAATATTGACTGTTCAGGCAAATATTTGATTACGCGGAGCAATTAATCAGGGAAACCAATACGCAACCAGGGGCGGACACAGACTGTCATTTTGGGGGGGTCACGGACAGAATTCGCCATGGTCTTGGAATAGCACCTTTCATTTAATATGGAAGTTGGAAATTTTTACAGTGAACAAATATATTTGAGGGGATCTTGACCCCTCTCCCTACCGTGTCCGCTCTTGTACACAATTATATATGAATTTAAATGCCCTAGATCACTAATACACTCATAATAAAAATGAAATAGTATTGAAAAAATAGCACCATGGCAACAACAACAACAAAAAAAAGTGTCACATGTACCTATGTATTTTTTAATGAAAGAAAATGCATACACCAGCAACTTATTTGTGCCGTAAGTTCGAAACTCTCTTGCAGTTTTGACTTGTGAGTTGCTTTATTTTCTGTTTTTAAAACTTTTAGCTTACCGCACGGACTCTGATTGTTACGTTTACGTTACTACATTTATACACTTCATGGCCATCTGAAAAGGCTGCCCCTCCATAACGCGATAATATGATTAGCGACCAGTGATTGGGGCGGATTAATTGGTTAGAAGTAAAGATTTCCACCCTAATTTTAAGAAAAAGGTGGGAGCTCTGTGCACACACACGGAGCACGTAAAGGTGGACAGGATGACCTTTACCAAAGACAAATTTATCTTAATGTACATACACTATTTGTTTGAGCAATGAATTTCATGCTAAGATTTTCCTGTATTTATTTGATTATCTGAGGAGGGTCGCGTATATTATTCGTTAACGCGGGGAAATTTAACTTTGATCCTATGGGAATAATTGTGGTTTCAGCAGATTGCATTCTTATAAGTGGAGTATTCGTTTATCCGTGACTCGATTAAAATGGTGATGACTATGTAGATCGTTTTAAAATTATGAAGTTCAATTAAAACGAGTTTTCAAATGTTTAGCTCAATTTCTCTGTATTGAGTGGATCATCGTAAGTTGAATTTCAAATGTGTTTAGTTAATATTATATGAACAAACACATTGGGAGAAAAGGGTCGCAAGCAGTCTATTCTGTGCTGTATGAAATAAAAATTTTGCAACAGGGAACCTAAAAATACGATTAAAAATAAAGGACGGCCCCTGAATTTGAGCCACAGCCGTTCAGGAGGGATCAAGGAGTGTGGGGGATTGGGAAAAGCTGACCCCCCCCCTCCCGCCCGCACTATCCCCTGAGAATAATAGCTCTTCAATGTTGACCGTCTCGGCCGTTATCCCCTTCACAACAGCCCCCAGTGACAAAAGGTTTTAATTTATAGTTAAGAACCCCACTAGAGGCCCCTTTTGGATATCTCCCCTCCACCTTTTGAAAAGGAAAGAAAAATCCAACTTTATTAGAGTCACTTCTGCTGTTCAATTGCGCCCCCTCCCCCCCCAACTCCTTGTTAGGCAAAAAAAAAAAAACTTTTTCGATTGAAAAAGGGGAATTCTAACGTTGTGAAAGCGGGTCAAAATATAAGGGGCGGCTTCAGCTGTAGCGTTTTTATTGGGGAGGCCGATTTTTTTGTTAAAACTTTTTTGATACTCTTCTGTGAAAAGGGGATTTTTCTGGGCTTGATGGAATAATCTGACAATCAACAGATTAGAAAATTGAGGGAATTTGTGACTTTTCACGAAGCCTGTAAGGGGGGGGAAAGGAGTGGGGGAGGGGGACTGTTGCCTATGAATTGATTAAAATTGGATGGTCGTTGTAGATCTGACACGAGTTTTTGTAATATAAATTATTCATGTTAACATGATACTGACATGGTGAGTCAGAATTTGCTCGAAAGATTGGACGCAAAAAAAGACCTTAGGGGGTGTCCACAGGGCTCTGTTGAACTTCTCATTAAAGCAGTCTAGGTAGATCGTTATTTTAGTTTAAACCTTTTGGACATCTTTCAGTGGTCAATTTCAGATTTTATTATGTAGATTTATGTCACACGTCTAACCGTCTCTATTCCTTTGAGTTTGCAGATGCCTTTAAAAATAGATGACACTGATATCACTGCTGAAATTCAGACACAAGAAAAAATTGTCTTCTTTAAGAAAATTTTCGGTTTGGAGCACTTAAATTGCGTTTCGTAGTCTGACTCTAATTAAATATACCCTGGTACTCACTGACGTACCCAGGGGGTGATGAGTTACAACTCTCCCCCCCCCTCATTGCAATGAAATTTTGTACATATACGTATGAATGAGTGTATGGAGCTGTAGCTCTCTCTGTAACTTCACCCCTTATAAATTTTCTGCGTACCCTAATGCTGGTGCTGATAAACGGTACTTGTTTTTGCTGTTCTTTAAAATATCAAAACAGTGGTGAAGTTTCCGCATTTCCAGTTGCCACACGCAAGATTGGCTTCCTCTTTAGAGATCACCGATTGTTCTTCTGTACTGTATATAGCAAGGAACGAGTCGTTCTTATTGGTGTGGTCTGAAGTAATAAATGAACCACTCCCATTTATGCCTCTTCTTCCAACCGACAATCGTTTAGCTAGGGACACGAGTGGGCCATTAACTAAGAGGGAGAAGGGATTTTAACCATCAAATTCCACGTGTTAACTGCTTGTAGAGAGTTAGTATTGTTTTCTGATATGTGAAATCGTAGCTGCTGGAATATTCCCCAGTGCAATTCGCCTCTTTTGTTAATAGGAGACTCATTATTTCGAAAGCCTGGGCCCTTTTCCTATAGAATTCTATTGGAAAGAGGGTTCTGGCCAATACAATGGGAGGTAGTGTCTTCTGGCAGCAGCGGAATCCCAATTTCCTAATGAAATGGGTACTCTGAGTCCCTATCAATACCTTTCCATAAATGGTCACTGCTACGATTAAAATGAATGCGGTTCAACTAAGTCTTTCTGCATGATTCCAGGTCTGTTGTTTTACCCAATTCGCTTGCCTCATTACAGAATTATTTAAGTGTTATTACTCTGTCGTTTAATTATTCGTCTGGGCGGTAATTCGTGTTACAAGTGTAGAACAAGCAGCATACCGCTTTAGATGCGCATAATAATGAACATATTTAAGTTTATTCCTCCCCTAATAGGATGCGTTTTAGAGAGGATGTGTGGTCCTTTAGCATTTTAATACGGATGGACAATTATTGCTTAACTTACTTGGTTATCTTGCTCGGATAACTAAACAAGTTGAGGTATCATATCCGAATGATGTTGTAGTGGTTAATTAACGTGGAGGGGTTTGTTTACCATCGACTAGTTTTCCGCATCTAGAACAATTTAAATCGCATTACATTACACATGAAATAACTCTTCGTGTGAAAGCGAACTTACACTTAACATGAGGTTATATATATAAGGGGTAACTGAAACTGATGAAAACTCTGTCAGTGCTGGATTTTTTGCTGCACTGTTGGGCAGAATCTCTGTCGAGGTCTTTCTTTTGTTTTCAAAGATTGTCCGTTTTATCAAGAGTGTCTTCCCCTTTTGGTATTCTCTATTATGCAAATTAAGACTCGCGTTTGGAATTTTTCTTTTCATTTCCTCATGAATAAGAAGAAGCGTTCACATTCGCTGAAACCATCTCCAACTGAAAATAAATCATTTTTGGGAACATTAGCTAAGTACCTCGCGAGGACTCGTCGTGGAGTTCATAGGATTTAAAATGAGCTGCAAGGCAAGAAAGTCCAAAATTAACGACAATTTATGATAAAAGTCAACATGGAACTGGAATGCTGTTGTATGGTATCTTCTTCTGAACTAGACTGTGATGCAGATATCTAATTTGTCGAGAGAAAAAAAAAATTCTCATATTTTCTTAGCGCTATAACAAAAGCATGCTTCTGCTTCAAAAACGATGCTTTGCAATCAAAGTAATTGATAACGCTAAATATGCAATTTCTTCAAATGCGAAATATATCGAGAAATGTATTAATGTTTTATCGTTACACTCATTGTTCATTTTGGCATGTACGGTTATTTCATTTCAATATTATCCCGTCAATTTCATTAGGAAATAGACATTATAAAAGCACACATCCTTTTATAGGATTTATGACAAGTTTAGCTTATTTACTATTATAAAATAAGTGAAAACAGAATCTTGTAGTGCATAACGCAGACCATGAACCTTTTCGCTGCTTGACAAGTACTTAGATTTATAATCTTAGATATAAAATAAGTACTTCGATGCGAAATAAGAAGCCAAAGGCTTTGTATTTTTTAAAGTTAGTGACAACTTGTCTCCATATTCAAATACAGAGCTCTATATCCCCTTTAGAACAAGAAGCAAGATACGAGATCTGATTTTCGACAAAACGTGTAATGCTGTTCAAAGGTACCTGTATTTTGTTCGTTATTCACACATGGTTGGTTTCCGATCGTTGTAAAACCTGAAACAACGTGTTCAGTACGTTTACTTTATATTGTATTGGGGGCTAGCTTGATGCTCGCCTAGTCAAAGCCGCGGGTAATTCAGGAATCTGTCCATTGAGGTGAATGATTGTTTGTTTGGCTTTTTTATGGCGCAAGAGCATCTGGGCTATACTGCGCCAAGTGAATGAAAGTGGGATATATTTGAGTCAGAGCAATGTGACAGTTTTGCCTGTAATAAATTCTAATTACTTAGAAAACCTTCTATTATTTATGTATTTGCTCATCCTTTCTGAAATTGGTATTCACGGGCTACTTTTTATGGTTTGGTACATAATGTTTTTATGACGCAAGAGCATCTAGGCCATACTGCGCCAGGTACATAATTCATGTTTAAAAAAATAAAGATATAGGTGGTTTTAATGTGCGTACATGGATCTCCATACAGGTATTATGATTTAGTTTTATTATACATGCTTTTCATACGATACGTTATGAGGCAAGATCGGTTTTTAAGCTAATTTTTGCTTAATTTTAATCACATTCAACTCTAACATAATAGGCTTCCTGAGACTGTTAGGGTGATTAGTGATAATGTTTGTTTGGATTTTTTATGGCGCAAGAGCATCTGAGCTATACTGCGCCAATATAATGATTATTAAATCTCTAAATAGGATATCTAAATAGGATTCAAAACTGATAAATGTAATTAATATTTTAATAATTTTTCAACGAAGAAATATATACCCTATGATTGTTAAAGATATTTAAGTTTTGCTCCGCCATAAGAAATTCAGCATATTCCTACTAATTTCTTGCATGTATTTTATTGTAGAGCATCTGCAATGATTCGTAAAGTTGTCTTCGATTCCCTACTAGCATTCACGATTTTTACCTGACTCCCTAATAAGGCCTTTCTCTTCTACAAAGGAAGTTCCTGTTTTGCTAGACCAGGAGTATCTTACATGATCCACAGGCTCTGTCATCCAAACCATTTGTTCAAACCATTTGTCAAAACCATTTAACTTTTCTGGGCCGCGAACCCCCTTCAGATACCACTCGCGGACCCCCAAGAATTAACTCAAAGTTTAAAGCCCGGAATTTGCATCATACATATTTATTTCTAGTGTTTTATCGCTAATTTTCACCATTTTAAGGAATTTTTTTGTCCATTCGAACTTTGTTCTTAGCATTAACGATTAAATGCTGTTTTCTTAGTATTTTTCCGAACCTTTGTGGAACACTGGGAAGATTTCGCGGACCGCTGATATGGTCCCGCGGTCCCCAGTTGAAGAACCTCCGACCTAACTCTATCTACTGATACAGACCGGTAAATTCCTTGTACTTGTAGAGCAATCACCGGCTTCCCCTTTTTTACGTTCTTCAGGTTCATCATTTAGTTTTAATTGAAAATTCAAACTATTATAGATAGCGTGAAAAATGCTTGCTGCAAAAATCAGGTATATCTTGCTATCACGATGGGCATCCCTTAGGTAGTGAAATATTGTTATAGCTTCTATATGAACCGTAGTTATTAAAAGATTTATATTCTATGTTTCGTACCGCTGAGAGAAAATATACATATTGGTGTTGGGGTTGTTAGGATCATGTAGCCGTTTTGTTGGGAAAACGATTTTCTGCAGAAAACGTGTTTTAAATTTGTAGCTCAAAAACTGATCGTTAGATCGTGTCATGTCCCTCTATTTATACTACAGGTGTGCTACGTTGTTTACGGAACAATTCAATGGTTGATTTTGCCCATGGATCATGAACGATCTGTGATTTAGTGATTCAACGATTTGACGCCCCGATGGTTGGTATTTATGGTTGGTTTAGCAAATGCTATCGTGAATTACCTTCAGCTGTTCTGTAAAATTAACATTGCTTGTCACTTTGCTTACGGGATGCGCGGTATGTGCAATAATAGTTTTTCACAATAGATTCTTTAGCATCGATGACGTTGAAACTGACATTCATGTTTCATTTAGTGGGGAACATGGCCAGAGGCGCTCTATTTCAGTGCTTTTTGATCTTTGTTTTCTCTTTTTTCTTTCTAATTTCCACCAGTGATTACACTACTCCAATCGATGAACGTATTTCAGGATTAAATTAGGTTGTAAAATTTTTTTACGAACATTAAACTGCGGAACAAAAAATCAGTCGGAGAGCCAAAATTCCGATTTTTAAAATTGGTTCTAAGTTTTCCTTTTATTCTAACTATTGGACGCCATTGATTTTTATTTTCACTTCTATCTGGTTCATTAAAAAAAAAACTCTGATGGCGAATTTTTTCGCCAAAATCCGTAACGGATTTTGCTTCCCCTTCCAGTGTTCCGCCCGTCTTGTGGTTGTAGCTTGGTTGCCTGCCAGAGGGTTGTTGTAGAGCTGCATGTGTAGGTGGCGCTAGTGCGTTAATGTTACCCTTAACGAAAAGCGCCTCCCTCCCCAATATGCATATGCACTCGCACCAGTACCGTGTAATTTGGACATATCGAGCGCAACGGATTAGTTGTATAATTTGGTTGTGGTTCGGTCTGATTAATATATTGACCCTGTCACAGAAACGATTGTGCCACAGCTAACTACTATTTTATCGATGCTTTAATGATGACGGCTTAAAAGAACTTTGGGGCTTTTCCTATTTTTTTTTCAATGGTTTTTTTTCTAGTCTAATGAAGGTTGATGAAAAACAGCAGTTCCCCAATTTTCATCGCTGTGCAAGGCTTTTGTTTTGGGCTTTCGATGATAGGCAAACGGCCTCACCGTTTCTGAATTTCATCCCTCAAACTTCGTTAATGATCATTAACACCCTTGATAACTTTCACACAGGGCCGGTACACCCTCACGTGCGATAGGAGTTGCTCCTTCACATGGGCTATAGGACCCGCGCCCTTCGATAATCAACGGTATGCGCCCATTGAGAAGACCCTGCTTTCACATAGGTGGACAAGACCCTTCTGCTTTCAATACACCAAACATACATAACTAGCAAATTAATCGCTTTCTTGAATGGTTTAAGTTAAAACATGAGCTGTCTACATATGACTCTTTTTATAAACTATTTATGCACGTTTCATACCCTCAATGAAAGTGACACAACTCGAAAAATATGTAAATTTCACAGGAGTGGAAAAAAGTTTCTCCATGCCATAGTGACCAGAACCGTGCACAAGGTTTTGGGGTTAACCCCTCCCAATAATATTTACCCAATATAATTTAAACAGTAATATTTATATACCCAATAATATTATATAATTAAAAGGATATTGTCTGTATAATAAAATTACCTAATGAGAGAAAACGTTTTTATCAAAAATCCTCCTTTTTTCATAAATATCCCCTCTTTTTATATCGAAAATTAAATTAATTTCCGTGCATGGACCCCGATAGTAATCTACAGCAAGTGCCGTTACGCATAACGCTATCCAGTTACAGATTTTTGTGCTAGGTTTATAAATTTTTTTGTTGAAAATATAACACTTGTTATAAAATGCGTAATTTAAAAATTTAAAAATATGGAGTTGCGCCGCTTGTTTCTGAGATACAATATGTGAAATGTATGTAAATTCCATTGAAAACGTCAAGACTGATTCCATAGGTGGTAACAAAATACTTGATGAAACAGAACATCGATTTATTTCACATAATATAATGATTGGCGAAGCACCTAACCTTTGCTGTCCTTACGTCGTAAAATCCAATCCAGTGTGACGATACTCCCTATCCAATATATTACAATATTAAGTGTTATTGCCCAAGAGCAGTGCCACCCTCCCACCCCATTCCCCCAATTAAATATTTTCATCCTTTATGCGGCTTTCATCTTGTAAGCACTCCTTCCAGTTACCATCTAAGACGTAGTCAGTAAAACGTTGTTAGGGTATTGTGCAAAGAATTTTGCACATACCCTAACTACGTCTTGCTGAAAATATCGGCGTTCAAAGCTAAAACAGAAATAAGATGGAAACGAGGCACAGGTGTTAACTCGTACATGGCGAGGCACATGGTTTAACTCGTATTTCGATAGCATACAAAATTTACGCAGTCTATTTTATCTATAAGTTTGTGTGGATTTAAAACGAGCAAATATAAGAAAATCGGGGCTGAAGATCGAATTAGAACAACAGGCTCTTTGAAAAATGAAAATTTAACACTCTATTAATGAAAATAAAATTCCGATTGACACGTTCGATTGCTTTATGGGGTAACAAGAAACGCATTTGCGGATAGATATAAACATACACGTACGCAGAAAGTTCCTAGGTGGGGGGGTTTACAGAGCTACAACTTCATATATTTATATGTATATATACAAACTTTCCTCGCAATGGGGGTATGAACCCCCATGCTTACGCCAGTAGATATGAACTCTAGGTGAAAATGCCATGAAATCATCCTGTATATTCAAAATACCATTTCAAAATTATTAAATGCCTAAATTTACGAGCACTGGTCGGGCATAAAGAAACATTTGCCTTTTTTGAAACAGACGGTAGATGCTTTTCGTTTTATGATTGAAAATGCATTGTCTCTTTTATCTGCCAATTTCCTTCACAGATTTATTGCCCTGGGGTTGTTTTCTTGCGGAGAAGGAATTGTTCGTTGAAATACCTTTTTGTCCCAACATATGTTGCAAAGAAAATCATTCCATGTCGACCATGAATTGAGAATTTTATGGCACGTGTCTACGGGTCTTCCAATATATTAGCTGTTGGCCATAACTGTACCCGCTCAGGTAGTTTAAACGCATTATTGTCCGTACCTTACGGCCAGCTATTGGCCGTTATTATCTCCGGCCCGCATGCAGCAGTAATTTATTAGGCAAATTAAGGCTACTGTGATTCGCAGACATTACAGTAGCATAGCACCGGCGTTTTAGTAGCCAGTGTAGTGGTAATTTTCTCCCGACTCTATAAGGAAGTTCAAATTAGGGTTACTGTCCTATCTTATTTATAGCGAGTTGCGGTTGGCGCGGTAGTTTGGCGGGAAGTTTAAGAAATTTCGCGATGAACTAAATTTCCTTGCGGTTGGATGGCCGTTTAGCTTGTCGTTCTTCATAATTACAGCAAGAGTGAAACGACTTCCCAGTGCCACATCGTTAATTCAATGATAGGAACCCTGTGCATTTGGCGCTCATGCGTTTTTCGGACGCATATTTTTAGGGAAAAAATTATCTTTCTTTCGAATTTTTACTCGGTAATTGACTGTTTTCTATATTTCATGATGCATTTGACAGTGACAATTAAGATATTTAAAATGACAATTTTTACGCCTCAAGTGGAATGACGCCGAGGTGGCATCACTTCTGTTTCTTGATAGCCCGGTATCCTTTCGCCGATGCGTATGGCAACCCTTTATAATGGCAATTGCTGAATTTACGTAAATTTCTGAGGAATCTACCGGTTAAGCGCGGTAAGTTACACGATAACATAGATTGTTGTCATTTCTCCAAAATTAACGTTATGTTACCGCGATGGGAACACGACAGTCATATGTTACGTTTTCTGCTAGCTCTTATAATTAGGTAACGAACATCAGAAGTTGCGTCATTTAATTGGGGTCGTTTATTAGTGAGAAAGGGTTTTAATTAATAAACGTGACTTTGGCGAGTTTGGAGAAAATATGTCGCCTAAAATTATCGCGGATTATTGTTAAGTCTTGTGTTAGAGTATCGATTGTGCGATGTATGGATTTCGTAGGAAACAGTTGGTCCGAACAAGGACGGGAAAGCTGAAACGCGGGGAAGAAAAAATAATAAAGCTCCGAAGTACGATGTTATCTCAGCGTTATGAATACCAAATTAGGATTTTTAATTATAATAGGACGCTGTGTAAATAGGAATGATTTCTTGGGAGTGGGGATACCTCAGATATTCTTTTAGAACAAGTGCCACGAGAGGCTTGAAATATTCAAAGCTTTGGATGCATGTAAATTTTACTGTGTCATCCTTTGCATCGAGGGAACAGAACTCCCCGGCACGTCGTACTCCAACATGGTACGATTCTCTAGTACTGCGTCCTCTAAGGCAGTAGAGCGCAAACTATTTTCATTGCCTACCCCATTTTGTGTAAAATTTGGTCGCGACCCCTGAACGAACTGTTCTATACTTAAAAAAAATATGTTATGTACATATTAGGTACATTTTTTTGATTTGGCCACCCACGGTTTTTGCACACCACTGCTCTGTGGCAATGTTTTTCAACTTTCATGAGGCTTAGTAAATTCTCTTTTTATAAGATGAGGGCCTGGCCGCTGTGAATTTTCTCTTAAATAGCTTTCCATTTTTTTTTTAATGTCATATATTAAACTATCACAAGTACGCGTAGTGTAATGACTTAATCATAAAAAAGTGTCAGTACACTCCGTTTTTTGCGAGTTCATTGTTGGAAAAGGCGAACCTCCGAAGCCGGCTCTGTTTTCCCAGAGTACATCCTTTCTATTAAGGTACACTTTATTGATACACTTCCCTGCTGATTGGTCACCAGTATTTGCAATACAGATGCTACTCCGTTCGGTTTTAAGAACCAGAGGATGCAACGCACATCATTGTAATAGGCTTGTAGGCATATTTTATGACAGGTCATGACGAGCGGTATACCCTTCCTCGAACGCTAAAAGATTCCGATGTCTGAAAATTCTCAATTATTCAGGAGTACTCAAATGTTTACAAATTACACTGTACGATCACTGGCAGTTGCTGCATATATATTATTTCGCTGCATTATATTATTTCATTCTCTTTAGAATATTTCCACGATGAAATATTTATGCAAAAGGTTACTAAAACTGAAAAAAAAAAAAAAAAAATTCAGGAGAATTTCTTGCGACTTGATATCATGGGAAAGGGAAACACTAGTCTAAGGCGGTACCTGCCAATCCCGGGTCTGCAGACAACGTTTTCAAGCATTCGTGGTGGGAAATAAAAAAAACTCTTGAGACGTGAATGTTTCCAAACAAAACCTGCAACAGATTATTTCAAGTCAATTTCTGTCGGTACCACACTTCATTGTCCATTTTATACACTATGATAAAACTTGAAATTTTTCATTAAGAATTTTCATTGTTATATTACTTTTAAATTTAAATACACTGTATTTAAAATGTTATAATGTTAGCTCATTTATACAGCATTTACAGTATGTAAAATTATTGATTACATTTCCTATTACATTAATTATACTGTGCATATATGTCAACATATGAACCTCCGAAAAAGGGATACCTCTATTTAAGGGACAGAATGTCTGGTTTCCATGGGTGTCCCTTATTAGAAGGTACCACTGTGTGTGTATATATATATCCCAAAAACGTAATATAGGAAGGTATTGCATGTCAAAATCATTG
>QLNU02015360.1:279631615-279650146 GCA_006491805.2 Dysdera silvatica
ATACTTGAACTCTCCCATAGGAATAATTTCACTCGTCGAGTGTTTTTTACCAACTCAAATCTTTACTAAGGAAGAACACATAAAATTAAGAAGGGATATTTTTTTTTCATACATGCGCTTCTAGGTTACGTATCTGTGGACAGGGGCGTCGCCAGAAACAGAAAAAATGAAAGTGGATGTTCATTAACTTACGTTTGTCTAATATGGGATCTATTTTGACATACACAGTAAAACCTCCCTACAACGATATCCGATATAACGATAAATCCCTCTACAACGATAATTTTTCTCGGTCCGTATAATAGTGTTGTAGAGAGGTTTTACTGTATAATGAACCCTCCCTATAACCACTACATATCTATAATGATAATTTTTCTCAGTACGTATAATATTATTGTAAAGAGATGTTACTATACTAAGCGAAATAAAACGTTCAAAGCGATATGCACCATTGTTCTTTCTTTGTGCTCGGTCTTAATTTAACCTTATATGTTCAAACTTCTGCCACTAGGTGGCGTAGCGCCGTTGAGAATCTTTTTTTTTCAATGTCGTAGTTGGATTTTCGAACGAAAAAAACAACAAAAAAAACTAACCAAATGCAACCGTCTTCCCCTTTTTTTTTTTTTTTTTCATTTATAAGTTTAAATGGCACCGACTCGCTCACCGCCAAAGGTCCCAGTCTAACCCCAAGTCAAAATAATTAGTCATCTCTGAAACGTAATGACCCGTAAAGGTTTATATAAATACTTAATTTACACTTTCAAACTAACAGCTGCTATGTTTCACATTTGTGACTAGCTTTTGTTTTTGTGTTTCTCCTGCAATTCAGAAGATTCTTTTTTCTAACCACACATCTCAAGAAGTATTGTCACTAGGTCGAAAAAACTGCACAAGAGTAGGACGTTAGTGTCCATCACACTTTTTTTGAACGTCGGTTGTGATGTCACAAATTTTGGCATGCCACAATTGTATGAGTCTTTAACGGATTTTTTCCGTGTGTATTCCATTGTATCTTGTTTAACGTCAGGCCGTGCTCTCTGATTTCAAATTGGCGATGTCTTATCTGTCTCTGATGATCGCTTGCAAACATTCAACCCTCGTCAAGAAAAAGAAAAGAAGAAGAAAAAAAAAGGTTTGAGGGCATCCGCGCGTAAAGTTAGACTCTGTTCTGCTCAAATTATACTTGTCTGTGCCGGAGGCCTGGTTCATGTGTTGGATGTGATGATCTCATGGGCAAGTTACGGAATACCACATTTGGCAACTTACTGCCGATATTTTCCATAAAATGTGAACGAGTTGGCGAGTTAGGGAATTCAGCCTTTTCGTAAAGTATATTACATGTTAAAAATGTTACTGATACTTTTTTTAGTGATCTGCAAACCCCACAGACCACTAGTGGCGTAGACAGGGATTGTCCGTCTATTAGGCAATCCTAGGTCGCCAATGACGCCATTGGGTGCCTTTGAATTTTGTGGAGCCAATTTCGAACTCCCCGTAGGGTGAAAGAATCCCTTGCGCCGACCCTGGGTATGAATTGAGTCCCAATGCTAACTTCCCAAAGTTGGAATCCCGAATATTTGGCGGGGAACCCCGGCGTTCATAAGGAACCCTATGCTCTCTCGAGTTATTGAGACGTCCCGCATTCGTCAGCTACACTACTAATAACACGTGATAAAATTCTACGCCGTTGTAAGCGATAAAATTCGTTGTTGGACAATTTTGGCATATACAAATTTGCTTGCTTGCGTGCTTTACGGCTCAAAGACTACAGTGGTCATGCTGCGCCGGGACCTACTGTTTTCCGAGGAATCCGAACCTCTTAAGGCCTAGGGAACCAAACCCCGGACTACAGTGAGCAGTGCGATCTTTATGAGATCTCTGAGTAAGCGTTCTTTTTGCACTGCTGGGAGTCGAACCCGGATTAGCCGCGCAATAGGAGAACGCGTTACCACACTGCGCCACCGCAGGGCCATATACAAATTTACAAACATATGAGTTCGTACATCATGCGCTTTGATTTGTCTTAATTCGAATATTTGGCATTTTTTTTTTCAAATGAGTCACGTTTTTCCCGCCTATTCTTTTTTTTTTTTTTTTCCGACCGTAGTATTTTGAAATTACCTTAACATTAAATAATTACCAAGGCACTACAAGCACCGTAGTGTAATTTTAAACTGAAATCATAATATCATAGCCATACCAAATAAATAAAATATAAAATAAATACGTATATCGCGTAAGAAGATACGTTGATTACAATATACAGGGTGATCCAGATCAAACAGGTGTTCATACCTCTCTGTTGGGAAAACTACTTGCTAATTTCACCCAAATTTCGTACACATGCTCTCCTGGGTATGCGATATTGATTTCTGAAAGAAAAAAAATGAGTTCATATTTCGGCCGCTAGGGAAGGAAATGGCGCTGCGGAGCAGGCAATTTATTAATATTAACAACGAAAAAGTGTTTTAACATGCAATAACCTTTATTGCAATCACATGAAATTAACTACAAATTACAGTATACCGTAGGATAGTAGGTATGACTAAAAAAAGATTTGTGCAATAACTTTATTGCTATCACATGTGGAACCACACTATCATCACAGATACGGCTCGATATGTCCCCCGTCTCTTTGCTCTAGAAATTGCATTCGATGCACAACACATTCCACGGCAGAACGTAACTCATTCGCTTGGAGGTGGGATACATGTTGCGAAATTCTGTCTTTTAAGACTGCTAAGTTCGGAACATTGCCTTTATAAACGCAGCTCTTTAAATATCCCCACAGCCAAAAGTCACAAGGGTTAAGATCGGGTGACCGAGGCGGCCAAGATGTTGAAAATGACCTGCTAATCACTCTGTCATCCGAAAAGTTTTGCCGTAATAATGTTTGAACAGGCAACGCGATGTGCGGGGGTGCACCATCTTGCATGAAAATTGTAGTGTCAAGACAATTTCTCTGTTGAAGCAAAGGAATGACAAAGTTCCAGAGCATAAATGCATACCTAGAGCCAGTAACAGAACATGTCATTGGCCCCGAGGCCGTATTTTCTTCAAAGAAGTAAGGACCAATGACGAAAGATGAGGTGAAGCCACACCACACTGTCACTTTTGGAGCATGCAACGGAATTTGTTGATGAACGTGGGGATTTGTGTCAGACCAAATACGGCAGTTACATGTGTTTACAGCGCCATTCAAGTGGAAATGGGCCTCATCACTCCACAGTATCTGCCAAGGCCATTCATCATCCACTGTCATCCGAGCAATGAACATCAAAGCAAATGTTTTCCGCACGTCATTATCACCAGAAAGCAATTGCTGAGTGTGGGCTATCTTATATGGATAAAACTTCAGGACATTTCTCATAACTCTCCACACTGTCGTATATGGCATGTCCAATTCCCGTGATATCGCACGTGCACTACTGCTACCATGTGCACTTGCTGCTCCACTGCTGCAGTTGCAACTTCTTCAATTTGCTGCACTCGAGTTGGTTTGCGGCCTCGTCCTGATTTAATGGCGAATGTTCCAGTCTCCTCAAAATACAAGACCATTTTTCGAAGATTTGTAATTGTGAGAGTGCGTCTGCGTAAACCTTTTACCTGCCGAAATGCTTTAAGTGCAGCAGAAGCATTGCTATTTCGTTGATAAAAGAGCTTAACAAGTAACGCACGATCTGGTAAAGTAAGTTTCATGACGGAGTCCTCGTATGGTGGAAAAATGCTTCACGACTCCTTATATAGGCAGAGGATGTTGCGCATGTTAAGTAATATGTAAATTGCCTGCTCTGCAGCGCCATTTCCTCCCCTAGCGGCCGAAATATGAACTCAATTTTTTCTTTCAGAAATCGAAACCGCATACTCAGGGGAGCATGTGTATGAAATTTGGGTGAAATTGATCAAATAGTTTTCTCTACAGAGAGGTCTAAACACCTCCTGTTTAATTTGGATCACCCGGTATTATCCCCTTGGGCGTCCCTTACATTTGGCTACTTATTTTTTTGTATTTTAATGACTTGGCGCCGATTTTTTTTACTTGCAGTGTAGAGCATTTTTTGGCTTCGTTTTTCTTCTCTCATTTTTTTTTTTTATGTAAAGGGGAGTTGGAGTCGTAGATGATATATTTGATATGATTTCGTGATAGTCACTCGTGACATGCGATCGAAGAAAATGACAGTAGCTCCGTGATCAAAGCACCGGGAGCTTCGCCACCAAGGCAAAAAATAATAAAGAGGATGCAGATATAATAAAAATGAGTCTTTAATAAGTGCCGAAAGTAAAACCAGATGCCACTGTCAGAATTTCGCCAAGGTTGGCACGCATGCATATCAAAACACGGGGGCCTTGTCCAAAATGAAAACAAGTAATTGTAGGATTTTTTAAAAAAATTGGTAAGTTTCATATTTTGGGGTATTTTAAATATTACATATGAAACAAAGCGAGTTTCTTAAACCTCTGCAGAGCATGAAGGAAATGACTGGCGCCAGAGCGCAATTTACCCCCTCCCCACCCCTCCTGTTTTTGATTAGCCCCTTGGGGTAAATAAAGTGCAATAATTATTATGCCATAAGAAATGTTGCTTTCTAAGCAGGTTAGTCCCAATTAGACGCGTTGGTAAGGCTGTAAAGCATTTGCCAACGCTTTTGCAGTCCTGGATTTGAGTCCTGGTGGTGATTTAGGGATCGCGTTTAGATGGTCGTGCTTTAAGCCAGGGTTCTAACCTTTTGCAGTCTGCGGTCAATTTGTTGATCTTTGTGGTCGCGGCATCACTATTGTACGGGCAATATTAGGACTCGGACAAAGGTGATTCGGGGGTGGGGGCGTAGATCGTCCGGGGATTCGCTTTGTTGCCAAGCTTTTTTAACCTCCCCTCCAATCAGATCCGCTGGAACTGAATATAGATATATATTTCAACGTAAAATACGTATCGAAGCAAAACATTCGTAGTACTTTTTAGTTACCAATAAAAGCGAAATCAAACCTTTTAGTGAGATTTATAGCACTGTTTATTTTTAACAACCTTGTCAGGTCTTATTTTTGACGTTGCAACCCTAAGAGTGTTTTTAAGGTGGACTTCGGTTCAGGGGCAGATACAGACTTCCATTTTGGGGATTTTTTGTGTGAAACAATTCGTATTTTTTCATGAGCCAGCGGGCCGCAAAAAACATCTCGGCGAGCCGCGGGTTGAAGACCCCTACTTTAAGCAACTTTGAAACGTAAAGTAAAATATGCCTAACTTCAAGCCAGGCGATAGGTTTGTGGATTGGAACTTGGGGTAAACGACATTCTACCCATACACTGAATAATAATAAAAAAAAAAAAATCTTGAAAATACAAAACCTTATAATCTTTACAATGCGAAATAACACTTTTCTAAAAGTACCGGACAAGAGAGAAGAGTTTGAGACACTATGTACGCAGGAAGAAATATGCGGCTAGAAGCTGTGTAACTCCCCCATTGAGCCTCCATATAACCCCTGTACCTTTATGAACTTCTTTCGCGTATGCCTGTTTGAGATACTGTACCGATTCGGAGATACTGGCATTACGTAAGCAATATTTTGGCCTTTTCACACCCCTCCCAGGTAAGAAACATTAACATTGGCTAACAGGAAAATTAGCACAACAAATCCTCTCCCACGAAAGGTGCTTACGTAATAGTTGAATTCTCCCTTTAGAATACTTAAGACGTGTGCATATATCAATATAAAGTTGAAATTGAAAGATCGTATTGAGGGGGGGGGGGACTGTAGGGCTGCAGACAATGGCGAAATCCCGAAGTGGACACACAAGTATTTTTAAATTTAAGAAATGATTACGTACCCGCTGCGTGCCAGAACTGAGGGACACAGCTGGAGTTCTTTGTTTTGAAACGAAACCAGGCAAGAAACGCTGCGGAAAATAAAAATTCTGTTCGAGAATTTTTTGACACAGTTGTGGACCTTCCGTTTGGTATGTCTCCCCTTGTTTGGTTCATACTGTCCCTTTCGTCGTAAAAATCCAACAAATCAACCGTTTGGTACGTGGTCCTATACAGTATAGCCTCGATTATCCGATCACCAGATCGGATGAGCGGGAAGGAGGGATACTTGGAGTATTATAATCACTGAATGTTTCCGAATCGAAAGTTTGCGTTTAACTCGTGTGCATCTACAGCACAGACAAGTACCTGATACTGAATGGAAGGAAAAATTGATAATTTCTTATAAGTGTATGTAGTAATTTCTTTGGAACGTAAGTGCTACTGATAATTCACGTTTTGAAAAAACAGCTCCTACACGCCCCATCCCCTTTGTCATAATTGAAATTTGTCTTTAATGTGTATTTTTAAAAAGGCGGGAGGTAAACCTGGGATTCTATATACGTTACTCCAGTAGTAGCTTTATTGGGGTAGATATATTTATTCTAGTAAAGCCCTACCTCTTCTACTCCCCGCTACATTTGACGAACATGAGTAAGCTCCCCCATTGGATAACAAAGCAAGTTTTTTATCCTATGGGGGCTCAACCCCCCCATTAGATAACAAAGCACCTTGTTACCTTATGGGGGCTCAAGCTCCCCAATTGGATAACAAAGCACGTTATCGTTAAGGCCGATGCACTTTGGGATTACAGCGCCGCCTCCGGTGGCAACCATTTTCAAAATCTCCTCATCATCCAGCAAAGCCGAAGCATCTAGATCGTTTTAAAGCAGCTCAAGCCCCCCATAAGTTTGGAAATGTTGCGTCCCTGGTTTCAGCGTCAGAGCTTTCGTCAATAAAATGCGCGCACATAATGTATTTTTAATATGTATATATTCATGTATTACATGTACATATAAAATGGGTACGCGTAATGCATCGAACAGCCAGTTTTTACTTGAACAATAGCTACATAAATTATAAATACAAACGCACATTTCTAAAAAATACAAAAATAAAAACAGTGCCCTACTACAAATAAATTTGACACCCACGTATTAGTAGCTCAAACTAGAGCTTTTTTTTTTTGTGTGTGTGTGTTGACCATTATTTGGCAATTGTGTTATCCCTGTGAAGGGTAATAATATCTTACAACTTAATATACGGAGAAAAATGCGTTTGTTCTTGTTCTCATTCGTCTAGTAGGTCAAGACACCGCGGGCTCAACGCGGGGACCCTGGTTCGAATCCGGGATGAGGACGGCGTCTCTTTTTCTTCTAAACAAAAATAGCTCTAGTTTGAGCTACTAATACGTGGGTGTCAAATTTATTTGTAATAAAAAATCCTCCACGAAAAACTCACAAAAATCTCGCCCCGGTGGCTTTGTGTGTTGACCAATATTTGGCAATTGTGTTATCCCTGTGAAGGGTAATAATATCTTACAAAGTGCCCTACATAAATGGATTTTACTGTCTTGCAATTCAGAAGAGATAAGTGACCTAAAAAGTAATATATTATATCTCTAGGAACACTCACGATGGAATTATAAACTATATAATTTTTATCCTCTATAGTTAAAAAAAGTAGTAAATGTCGGATTATCCGCGCGCACACTTGATAATCCGACTATCATACTAACAAATTACATCGATAATTTAAGGTTTCCTGTATTATTATTTTTTGTAAATTACAAGCTTCGTACCACCTAAATCTATCAGCGCGAATATGTCTTCTGCGCAAAAAGACAATCAAGAATAAATTAAAATGAAACAAGTACTAAGTTAAGAAATTAAGAGCGTTAAGAGGCTAAAGAAATTATGAAGCACAGGAGTAAGGTCAAATTAATCCTCAGGTAGTCTTGAGACGTACGTCAGTAAGTTTAAAATCAACTATTTCAAGCAGTCCACAAATTTGCGTACAGAACGTCAGCGACTGTAAAAGTGATTGACTATAAATAATAACGAATAAATATGCGGCATTAAAGTCTTGAAAAACAAATCTCCTTACTTCATCGCTCCATTCCACGCTACTGGCTATTTTGTGCTTTGGCTGTGAATTCTGTCATTCTTTTCTTCCTAGTTCTCAATATAATGCTAGAATAATATTTTTTCTCTAATTTTTATTCTTCCATGCTCTCTACCCGTTTCTATTATCTTTTTTCTTCTGTATTCTTCCTTTTCATTTTGTGCACGGCTTGCAAACAACAATCTCCATTCAGCGTGTCTAGCTTTCTCTCGGGGAGGGATTCTTTGTGCCCTAATGTGGTAAAAATGAAGTTGTGGCGAAGCAAAAAGAAATATTCAATTTTTTTATTAGAACTCTTACGAAAAATGGACGTTATTGTTAATAACTTGTGAGATGTTCGAGGATTCGTAACCTTGGTGCAGAAATCGTCTGAAACTGATGATTTATTATTAGAGCTCCTTGAAAGGATGTGATTTATGAAGTTAATATGGTCGTGTGTGTGATTGTGGGTGGTTTTGTTATGCAAGGCCGTAATCTTCGCCCCTTGTAATCAATTACAGAACACATTCAAGTTCGCGAAATGCGGTCATCAACGAAATTTTTGATTTCATTGAGGGTTAAGAAATGAGCCAACTCAATTGTGCAATGACCGACTTGAAATATATCAGGTCGGATGAGAAATACACATACTTCAGTTATTTTACTCCATGCATGTAGCTTATATAACAATAGGTTCCAGGATGGTAATAAAACACTTTGGCATTTGTGTTAGTTTAGCAGTAACATTGCTTGCTGCATTTTGGCCAACAAATCGATAATTTATCGAAAAAATAATCTACTTTCTGAGAATACCTGCAGGTTTATTTCTTGACGAATTGATGCGCCGACTGGCGCCCCTAGTTCGGGGCTTCCTGATTGGCCCCCGGAGGGAAGCCGTAGTAAAATATAGCTCAGTAAACTTTCGGTGTTTCATCAAAAACCATTTGAAATGATACTATGGTAAGCAACAGGACATCTTTGGTGAACTAAGTATCGTAAGAAATTGACACGAATGTTTATCAGAGTCCACCAAAATGGTAAATTATGGGGAGAAAGGAGGGGTTGAAGGAAGAATGAAAATCCACCGAATGGTGAAGTAAAATAGACGCAGAAAGAAAATACTTGAAAGGTAGTAAGAAAGAGAACAACAGCAGTACCCATGTAGCGTATACACAAAAAGTTTAACGACGTTTCAAGGGCTACTAAACACCTTCTATTCAAGCAAAGTTAGCGGCTTTTGACATTCCACGACGAAGATCACCTGTCTGAGTTAGTTATTGAAGCCATAGCGTCGGTGTGTTGGGAGAGATTGCCAGCGTCAACAGAAGATTTGGCCAATAAGTTGAGCCGCTGTGGTAAGACGATCTTAAAGTGATTATTAATCAAAATCAAGATAACTATCCCTGCGTATTACGTTACCTATCTCACGACCATTCCAATTATGTCACGTCTCTGGAAAGCGTGGTTTTGGGGATCACGCCTCGAATGTTAATTATTGTCCAAGCGCAATCGCCGTGTTATGAATTAACCTTTCTGCTGCAGGTCAGCCACGTCTGGCATCGAATTGTTGTTCTCTTTGTTGCAACTGGCCTTCAACATTACGTAATTAGAACTCTGTCAGGAGGTTGGTTTGTAACATTTTTCACCGTCCTTCGGTGGCCGCCAGTAAAAATTAGCATGCGACTGCATCAGCCTGTCGTTGATTGTTGCTGCATCACGACGAGCATTTTCTAACTTCAAACTCGTGACTACGGAGGGGAAAATACCCTTCAGGCCAGCAAAATCCCGTGAAAGGAAAAACGAGGTTTAATTTAATCTGGAACTCTGTTTAAAATGAATCGGTTCCGGAGCAGAGCAAAGGGAAAGGTGCTGGTTTATAGACGCCGTGTAGTTCGAAGTTAATTCTAGGCAAATCACGTCTTTGAAACAGACAAATTAAATCGTTTTCGAGTGGCGCCGCTCACTAGAGGGCAAATCTCCGGGTATTGACAACCTCTGTTATAGTGTCGAAACGAACCTGCAAGATGGAAGGAAATTTTCTTCATTTAAGGTTCTCAAAATAAAAAATCATTTTCAAAATTTAAAGGAAGAATTGTAACTCTAAAAATGAAATATTATTTTTTCACATCGAAAAGTTGGTAAGCTGTCAGACTTCCACAAACAACACACACACAAACACAATAACACACCAGTACATATGTAATAATGGACGCATTGATCAATGATGCGCAATTCAGTAGTTGCAACCACAGCTTCTGGACTCACCAGTCTGTATGTCGATTTAACGTAAGCTTTGTTATACGTAAATGTTCTGTGATCTAGAGGTCACGTTAAACTTTCGACGACGTACCGTCATAATATACAAACGGTCGTGATGAGGTCAGGTGTATTTTGATGGCGTCAACACCCTAATGTTGTCAATTTCTATATAGCGGCGAGGAGGAAACGCTGCTACTGATAGTACTGTAGAATGGATTACGGGAGGAAGATGCACTGAAACTGACGCGAACAGGTGCTGCCGAAGCTTTGAATGCATGGCTAAGTCTGCATCGAGAATACATTAGTCGGCGTAAGGCATATATACGTATTGGCGAAATTCTTACCAGTTGGGACGAAGACAAGGTTAGGCAAATGTTCAGGGGTCTGACGCGAAATTATAATAACTTAAAACATGCAATAATAAATATATTATTGCATATCTGCTTGATAGATATAATATTATTGTATATTTGCTTGTAATTGTAATTAGTTTGACCTGCAATTCTCAGTAGCTCGACGAATGAATCGGATATCTTACGAATGACTGAAACGTAAATTTCTGAGAAATATGCGACCGTATGTATGCGTGGTCTGTGTCTCAGTTTGGTTTTAAAAAAATTTGGATGCATTTTATAACGAAATTGTTAACATAAACGTTGAATTGAAAGTGTCAACTATTAAGCAGCTCGAATTTGACAGGACTAGCTTTTATCCAAATATCGCTATACGTGTGTTTTGTGTGAAAATTGATAATCAGAGTTGATTTTTTCAGGAGGGAGAGGGGTTAGAAAAGGAAGCGCCTTCCGTCACGATGTCGCCCTTAGGGGAGAGTGGTTATTTGCATTCTCCCGAAAAATAAATGACCTCTGCTCAGCAGCTGTTGGCGGCGCACGAAACCCACTTTTACTTATTTATTTTAAGGGCGTTTTCGTGATACTGGCAAGTAGTCGTTGTTTGGTAAATACCGCGAAATTCGTGATTCTAGATTTTGGGTTAGAAGTGGTATTGGCCTATATGTTAATAACTATACGTCCTTGCAAGGGACCTTAATTACCCGGATGACGAAATTATATTGCTTCTTTAGTTAAGGGTCTTCCAATAACCAATTGTTTCACGTTTGTAAAGATTTAAGGAACGCATTCGGAAGTTGTCTCTTTCTGTCCAAAGTCGTTCGTTATTCTTTGTACCGAAAACAGTAGACTGTGTTCCTTCAGTTTATATTAATAGCCACCCGTTGGAAAAATCTCGCTAGCAATTCTAGAAATTGCAGTTTCGGAGCGGGAAGTTATTTTTTAAAGGGAAAGAATGCGAACCGAGAAATATTTTCGGCCTTTTTTTGGGGGGGTGGGGGGTAAGGGAAATCGGAAACTTTTACGACTTCTTCCCGGGCTTCTCGTCGAAAACCATTCGAGCGAGAAAGCACGAGACTTCCGTGACGTCACCAATTTTTCAAGCAACTGAAAATTGCTATTGTATGGTGCTGGGATATGAAGCGATTCGTGAGCTCTTACTGCTCCCCCCCCCCTCCCCCGACACTTTGAGAAAACTCTAAAAAAAACACATCCAGAACTATCTCGAGAATAGACTATCTCGAGAACAAATGAACTATCTCGAGAATAGTCACACACGTCGCGGGTAGGCTAGAGGGTGGTAAGAATCGTACAATAGTGTGCCTCGTCTCCGCACCCAGATTCTCACATTGGCTTTGTTCACAGAGAGAGCGCTTACCTTATAAAATTGAACCAAAGGACAACATTGCCCAGTAAGTTTAAACAGTGACTATCGTAATTAAAATTTTTTTCCATAAGATATATCTTTCTTAAGAAACATTTGTAACATAAGGAAGCTACAAGGGAAGTAAAACACAATAAAAAAAAACAAAAAAAAACTGATAGTGTACGATGCCCAATGGACCATCTGATCCAGGATTGGTATATTCGTCGAGTGTCGAATTTTCTTGAAAAATGATTGTGCAGCCATATCTTGGATTTTGTACGTATTAATAAATCATTATTGAAATGTAAGAAACGGACTTAAAATCTCACTAAAACAGCAAGGACTACGTGAGGCAGGACCGCTGTCGCCCAAAACAGCTACAATTCAGCTTAATTCGGAAAACGGTCCTTAAACGAAAACACGAGAGACAAATGGCAATACTTCAGTGTTCGTTCAGTTCACGAGCATTTCTGATGAGTGTTAACGAAGTCCCTTCGAAACGCTCGTTAAAATTTCGTTCACCAATTGTTACTCCTTTTATAACGCTGGTTTTATGTTTCTAATTTATTCTTGCGCAACATCACATCGTTATATTAGTTATGGCACGCATTGTCCTATTAAATTACATGGCTCGTAGTTAAAAAAAAAAAAAAAATGCCTCGATAAAACGTTATGAATGGAACGAATTTCTTTGTAAGTGTAATAGAAAATTTCGCAACATATACGTACGTTGTGAAATATTATATCAGGAATATACAAGGTATATTCTTGAAAACATTTTACTTACATGTGTTAAAATATTCCTCTATTATTGCCGTGTTATCCTACAGGACCTTGTTATTTTATTCGAGGAAAAATGGTGCTTTCTTCGGCAAAGGAGCACAAAAGCATGTATTTTTTAGTTTTAATATCAAAATGTTCCGTGTGAAAAATGAATGTACATGTCGTGGAGCATACCCATAAATAATGTTGACAGCTTACCACCGCAAAACGGACAAGAATGGGATTGCCTTTATTTTTATTTTTTTGACAAAATAACTTTAACTGTGAAAAGAATGACCTGTTTAACGTCGCCCCCCTTAAAAAAACGTCAAATTGGAAAATACATTTTAAACGCTTTTCCTTGCCCTCAAAACGCTTTAAAAATCTTTTATCGTTTTTCACTTGAAGCCGGAAAAAAAGCATTTTTTTTTTTCCCCTTGCACGAATCCAAAACGCTTTAGTGATGAACAACAACGTCAGAAAAAGTTCGCTCACACACATATAAAAGCCATGGACCCTAGAATCCATGACATGAATGTTTAAAAATCTTTCCCGTTTCCGGCAAACATTGGTAAAATATCACTCAAAACACATAAAAACAAGCAGAACCCACCCTAAAAAAAAAGAGAGAGAGAGATAAAAACAGCTCCAGAAATTGGAATCGGAAAAAACGAGAATTTTAGAATTCGGAACAGGTACAAATTCACTGGATTCTAACCGTTCGTTATGGGGAAATGTACTCTAAGCAGTAAGGCTTTTTTGCTCCAAGCATTTTCACCCTATTTTTAGCAGTTCCCCCTTTTTTTTTTTTAAAGTCTCTGTGAATATGGTGATGGTGGAGAAATTGGTTTGAAATTTTTTCATGTTAATGTGGACAGAAGTCCTTAAATATTGAACACAAATTTATTTCAAATTATGGTTTTCTAACATTTGGAAATTTAATTCAGAGCAGTTTAAATAGACAGTAAACTTCTGTTTGTGAATTTCATGTATTTCATTTTTACTTGTAGATGTGAGTCATAGTGTATTTTATTAAAATTCATATGTAATTTGCCTGCTGTATACAGGGTGCTCGGGAAATATATGGCCAAATTTTGAAGGCTGGAAACTAAAAATAAAAATTTCTAGATGTTGAATATGTGTCCGGAAATGCCGCGGGAATTGTTTATTTTGTGGGTGTGCTTCGTGTAGTTTGATCCGCGTTTGTTCGTTCATTTGTTTTGTATGAATCTTTGATTGTTGTGTCGGATTTTTTTAAATATTAATTTTCTCCAATTTATTGTATCATTTATTTTGTATTTTGGAAGCATTTGTGGAGGTACAGATGATGGTTGATTTTTTAAGTTTTGCCTTAACTTATTTAATAATTTACTTACTTTTTATATAGAGCAGAACTTCGCGATTACAAACGCTGAAATGGATTACGGAAATGTCCGCTCATTGAATGTGCATTATGGCGGGTGATTCGTAAGTTTAAAGAGGGGAGGACTTCATTTCAGAACTTGTTTTTGACGCAGACAAAAGTTCGCCAAAAACCAGTTCTGAAATGACGTCCTCCCCTCTGCTGTAATCGGCTAGGCCGTTTGTGACGTCAGCTCCCGTTATTTCTAACGGTACCATCGGACTACTTTTCGTGAACGAACTATACCTTGCTTAACCGCATGCTAAGATATTTCTGATACGAGTCACCCGTGTCCCGTAACACAGCGAACGTGTTAAATACTCGAAATTTTCGCATCTGGACTACAGAGAATAGACAACCATTCCTTCAACAGCACCACCTTTTCTCCTACCAACGAATTTTTTAACTATTTTTTTTTATTACTGAAATCTGTCTGAAATATATGCACACCAAATTTGGTGATATTTCGTCTGCTGTTTCTCCCGTCAGAAGGCTCTGAAATACGCACATTTTAATTTACATCAACCTGTATATACAAATAAATTACATTTATATTTAATTATATATAAATTGGTTATAATATATGCATTTCCTTTAGACATTTACTCCATTTTCCTAACCATAATATTGCATTTATTTATTGCAAAAAAAAAGTTATATCGAACCTTGTGTTTTGCATATGCGAACAAGTGACGAAACAAATTTTAGTCCCGACATCTGACCTAATATGCAATGAAGGTTGTAAAATTTATTGACGGTCCCCAATCGTACGTTTTGCAATTTGCAGCGGACCCCACTTTATAGCAATTCATTTCATTTAGGCATTCATCGGTGAAAAAACTGGAAATTATCAGCGATTCCCATTTGGGAATCCTTGTTTTAAGATGTTGGTTCTCAAATTCTTTTGTTCTGCGAGTGGCTTCGGCGGGAGAAAACCCCAACATTAGAATTAATGAGACGCGTGGTTCGGCTCTTAATGATTTGCCAGTAAGGCGCGTATGATTCCAAACGAAAAAGCCTTTATTAAAAGTAATTTTTCAAATATACAAAAGATAAGGAAGGTGTCACACAAAGATGTAGAATCCAATTGCTGTACTGCAAAAAGCACAAGTTTTCATTAAGAAGTGATCTGTGTGTATTTGTATTTTAATGTTCCTGGACTTGGAGACAGGTCACTTGGGACTTGATCGACAGTTCGACCTGATTTCTGAACTATGATACGTTTACATATAGCCAGGCTTACCTGTACTCTGATCCTGTCCACAGAACTCGAGGCCTTGATCATAGATTATAATTATACTAGCATCAAGTAATTTATATAACTATAAAGTAATAATAAAAATTAATTTTATTGTAAAATATTGTAATTATAAGTAACGGATCGAGCTTTATAGTATAGTAAAATGAATAATTAATATTGCGCGGCTTGAGTTGCGTCTAATTTCTTTGTATGGGAGGTTCAAGGCGATATTTGGCATGTTATCCCGCATCGGCAAAATTAACATTAAGCACAACATGGGAAAATAATAACGGCAGCCCCAAATGTGCTTTAATAATAATTGAACGCGCACTGGGTAGCATCAAGCTGTGCCACAGTAATGTTCGATTGAAAGGTTATACCCTGTATATATCTTGATAGAGTTTAAATGAAATTTAAAGCAAATTCTTCGGGGGGGCAATATCAAGAATTTTATTATTCAGCAATTTCAATTTTCAAATGCGCTTTGTGATATATCATTTTAAACAGCGTAAAAAATAAAATATTTCTGAAAAAAATTAAATTGGTTCATGTATTCGGGAGAAAGGGTTAATAAAATTATACTTTTGACTCTTTCAAACAACACGAGAGAGAGCTCACTGACATACCTTTGGTTTGAATGAACTGATGAGTATGAATTTTCAAGCCGTCTGCTCAGAAAATCTGATTTCTTTCGTGTGTTGGTCATCCCTAGTGATACTCGCTCATTATTCCTATCACAGTTATTTCGACACTGGCGAAAGGTTTAAAACACGGCGTTGGCTCCCGAAACGTCGTATTTTTAAACCTTACGCCAGTGTCGAAAAAACTGTTTGTTATGGAATCTCCTTGTGAAACTCTGTATTGTTTCGTTAGAAATTATTTCTATCGCGTTATCAGTACAAATAACACAAAAGAACGATATTATTTTTCTCTTTCCCCGAACGCATGAACCAAATTCATTTTTTCCCGTAGAAATATTTTTTACGCTGTTTAAAATGATATTTTTTCCGCAGAAATATTTTTTACACTATTTAAAATGATAGATCACAAGGGGCACCATTTGAAAGAAAACATTTGAATTCAAAGTTAGGGGGCCTTGGGGGTCAGAGGTTGAATAAAAAAAGTTCTTTGATATTAATTTTGGGATCCTCTTCCCCCCCTCCCGGAAATAAAAATTGGTTTTTCAAATCTCTACTCAACTCCTATTAAGAGATATACAGGGTCTTACCTTTTCAACTCAACACACTGTATATATTTTTTGATTAAGGAGACTTGTGTAAATACATACATTTTGTATGTATAAAATTCTTTGTGTTTATATTATGAATATAGTCATGGCGGCTATATTTCTCACTTACGATGCGTATATACACTTTTATATATTTTTGTCTGTGTCCACATTAATGGAAATGTTAAATGTCTTAAAGAATTTCATAAAATTACCGAACTTTCTTTCCCGTAGATGGGGGAATTGACAATTTTGTGTTTAATGAAAGTGACACTAGAGGTCACTCATGAAAATAATGGCAGTATCTTTATCTTTAATCTAATGGATATGTTTGTAAAAATACATCTACTTTAATCAATTCATCAGGCGTGTATTAATGTTTGTTTCTTGTGATATGTACCCTCTCACACAATTAGTTTTTGAGGAATTTCTCTCTTGTTCCTTTCTTCATAAATCTGTGTATTATTGAAATAAAGCACGCCTAGTCCTGTAATTTTAATGTAGAATGCTTTGAAATTGAAGTGCACTACTACTTTTTTAAAAATTGTCTGGAGACGTGCTTTCCGTGATTTTTTTTTATTATTTTTTTTAAGGTTTGACATGTAAAATTCTATTACCGTGGAAAGAAACAATTGACTAGAGTATAGACAGTTGATTTTAAAGAAAGTGTTACCAACGTGTCATTTCTTGTTTATTACTTTTTGAAAGACTGTCTCTTAGACGTGTTGTTTTCAATGTGACACTTCGTTTGCAATGGACTGGCACTTTTTGACATGAGAAATGACACCTTCACAAATATGTCGCGAACTCAGCGCCGGGTGTACATATTCCATATATGGTAGATCGTCAATTGCCAGGAGTGCTGTTGTCACTTAGAAAATAATCGTTCTTGTCATGAGTAGTAGTGTCTGTATTTTGACAAATTGTAGTCGATTCTGTTAATTATGATACATTTGACAAGAAATAAATACCATGTTCTTATTTTTCTTACTTCGCCTGAAATTTACTGGATTTTTCTTACTTCGTTTGAAATTTATTGGATTTTTTTTTTTTTGTTTCGCCAAAAACTTGGAGTGATCGATTTCATGAACGTTCAATTATTGGAATTGGAGTCTGTCGGAATTAATTTTGATATTCGATCCCCTATTATAAAAAATAATTTATCAGTTTGCCGTCAATAGATCGTGTCATTTTCAGATCGATGGAAAATTAGCAGGGAATGCCCAATAACTGAAATCTTCGTGAAGCTTTCACAAAATTCAAAGTTCTGTCCTTTTCTCTGGCCCGTCATTTGCAACTCAAACTGAAATTGGTTATTTGATTGATAAGGCAAACACACTTTTTTTAAATGTCGCTTTCACGTTAACACTGCCAAGTTTATAGGCGTTCGAGAAATCGAGTACATATATTTTCAAATCTCGAAGAAACACGGATGTTAGAAAATTTATGTTCCAGGATATGTGTTTCTCGGAAATTCCCATCTTATTCCAATAAAATCCATAAATCACGAATGGAATCTTTTTTAAACGACGAGTATTCATCTGTTCATGTCTCTTTCTAAATATGTTCCTGACAGTTTCATCAGGCGTCGAGATTTCAACTGTAAGGAAAATTTGAAAACATCCATACGTTTAATTTTTTTGAGCCAATGCGGCCACTTTGAGTTAAATTTAGTGTTAAAATGCTGGAGGCAGTATTTTAAAACGCCAGTGTCTTTTCCGTTAATGTATTACATGTGTCAGTTTACAAAAATATGAAATTGGCATTTTATATATTGCGTGTGAATGTTTAAAGTATATTGTCTGTTTCACATTCGTCGTATATTTCATTTTAGAGAATTCTTGATTTTTACACTCCTTGCTTTAGGAACGCAGGGTATCAGAATATGAAACTTGCCCAATATCTTTTGGAATGGTCTTGCGTCTGGTGGCTATGTGCCAAATTGTGTGGCAGATGAACCAAAGCATTCATTGTTCATTTATTGAATGAGTTGATACACCTGTAATGTCTACCCTATA
>QLNU02015360.1:279658556-279679000 GCA_006491805.2 Dysdera silvatica
ACCTTTTATTAACAGTCGACATCGTTAACGTTGTTTTCAAAAACACCTAAAAACAAAACTTTCTTTCCGGAGCAAAGAAATACCAGATACGTCTAACACATAATGGTAGATGAATTTTTCTTTTTTTACCAATAGTTGAGCTTATTTACGCATATTTATCATTACATATACGTTTATTATATTATATGCACACACGCACAAAAATTTAAATATGTATCAAGAAAAATAGGTATATAGACTTTTTTTTAAGAAATCAGTATTTTAAAAACACTGGGGATTTTAGACGAAATCTCCGAAAATCAGAAAGTTTTCGACTGGAAGATCGATAAAAAATCGGAAGCCTTCAAGGTAAATCGGAAGGATTGGCACCTGTGGTGTATTTAGAATTGTATGATAGAGAAGTTTTAAAAATGGAACAATTACTAACAGACCAATACAGTAATTACACTAACACAGTAATATTTTTTTTTTTAAATAACACACACTTTTTTATTCCTCACGAGTGTCCGATATTGAGAAGTTTGCCCATAACCTTCAGTGAGGAAATCACTCACATTTTCATGGAAGAAATTTTCTTTTGGAAGGTATCTTTGCGCACACTATACACCAACAGTCCCTTTAAATACTCCAAGAGTAGTCAGTCATCATATGAGTGTCCTACCTTCCTTGGTATCATTCTTTCAGTATTTTGATGTCTTAGTGCTATTGGGTTTCCAACTGGTGGTCCGCGAAAGACTTCCAAATGGTTCATGAGATGGGTCATTATTGAAAAAATATTATTGAAAAAAAAAAAAAAAACTTACTACAATTATTATTATTAAACATTAAAATTAAATATAAAAATATAACGGATGGTATATTTTTAGTATTTTGCACCCCTCTTGAAGAAAAAATGGCTACACTTTTGCATGTAGGGACTTTCTGGTGAAATGTAGAGACTTTCTATTGCTGCCACTAGGGATTTGACCTTGACAGCACTGCTTTGTTTGGCTTCACTGTTGGCAACACTGCTCTGTTTATTTCTATACATCTATATCTCCCCCCCCCCAAATAGAAATACCCAGCTCCCTTTTTTATTAAGGCCTTGGGGTTAACTCGTGTAGGGACGGATTTAGAGGTCATTCGGGGGGCGATTAATGACTTGATTTTTGAAAATGATACCTCATTGGACCTTTACCTTGTATCTTTTCAATGTTAAATTTTCATTCATGTGGGGCGATAGCTTCACCCCCAAATTCGCCCTTGATCTCGTGAGAATTTTTCGCAGTGGTCCGCGGCTTACATTGAGTTGGGAATCACTGCTCTAGACGTTATTCATATATGATTTAAAGTAGTTTAATGATTTAGTACTATAGTTTTATTATAATGTAAGATTTATCATGTCTGACAATTTGTTTCTAGGGAGTTTAGGCAGTCATAGTTCAGCACAAGGGCGGACACGGGGGTCATGACCCCCAAAATATATTTTTTCACTGTAAAAAATTCCAACTTTCATGATAAATGAAGGGTGTTATTCCAAGACCATGGTGAACTCTGTGCTTGACCCCCACTAAATAAAAGTCTGTGTCCGCCCTGGTCCAACTTTCCTCCAGTTGTGATCTGCGAGAGGCGCGTAAATGTGAGGCAGCGTAAACAATTCTACCTGTATAAAATTCACAAGGGGGGGTGTATTTTAATACTTGCGGCTCAGAAAACTACCAACAGGATAACAGTTCGTTTTTAAAAAACGCTTTGGGAAAATAACCTCATTGAAACTTACCAAACTGTATATTTCAAAATTTTACAAGTTACTTATAGAGCTATTTGTAATACTAAATTCATGACTTCCATTCTCATAATTGTTTCAGACGACCCTTTGTTGCATGTGCGGCTTGTCTGCCCCCCTCCTCCAACAGTACAGAATAGCTTCGGAAAGGAAAAAAAAGGCAACACCCCAAGTTTTTCCCATTTTGCTTCAGTTGTGTAAAGTTAAGTTTTTATGTAGCCGACCAACAATTTCCAAAGATTGGTTTTTCTAAAAAGAGGGAAATGGTCAGCTGTTCTTACAAAGAATTATTTCGCAGCTTGGAACGGGCAGTGTTGAGGAAAAACAACAGCTGTTTAAAAAAAAAAAAAAATTACGTTTAGCTATTATAGAGAAGCTATACGAAACTAAAGATAAACGAATTCGTAAAACCATACGCACCTCGATGGTCCAATTGGTGAGAGCATGTCCACTGAACTCGCGGGACTGGGTTTGCTTGCCAGAAAGCTTGTGTATAAGTAAATCGTGATGCATAGGCCCCCTCCCACCTAACACTTGGTGCAGCGTTAGGACACAAAGCTCTGGATAAATCATAAAGCCAGGTAATATGAATTATTCCATAGTTGGCGAATTCGAAAATACGCAACATCATTGTCGCCAAACCGGCGCAGCATGACCGTTGCTGTCCTTGCGCCATAAAACCCAAAACAGTCGCCAAAGAGGTACCCGATTTAAATTTTCCTTTGTAATAGCATAGCTTTCCTCGTAGCTTTCCTCGTAATTTTCCTTGTTAGTTTCTCATCCAAGATAGTTATGTAACTTACATATTGTCTCTTTCAGTGTTATTATGAACGAGCCAAGAATTTTTCATTAAAATATATCGCGTGAGATTGCATGTCTACATTGACTGCAGTTACATAATAATTTATTACGGCCTTGCCGTGGTGCAACGGTAACGCGTTTGATATCTAGCTGTGCGATACAAAGAATGCTCACCTACTAACTGCTCACCGCAGTCCCGGGGTTGGTTCCCTAGGTCTTAAATGGTTCGGATTCTTTGGAACACTGTAAGCATCGGCGCATCATGAGCTTTGTTGTTCCTGCACCGTAAAACGCACAAAAAAAAAAAAAAATGCATAGTTTACAATGGAATTTTCTAAATGTCCTTTTGAAAAAGGTGTGTCGTAACTCGTTGGAAATTGACAATCTAATTTCCATTAAAACCTTTATCTCGTCGTTTTCTTAGACAACGTTTCAATAAAAGGATGGAACAATAGTTACAGTCTGTTCGCGGAAAGTTGACAAATGGTACCGGTAGAATTCACGGGCGCTGACATCACAAACTGACCAGTTGGTTACAGAAGTGAGGACGTCATTTCAGAAATGATTCTTACCGAACGTTTGCCTGCGCCAAAAATCAGTTCGGAAATGACGTCCTCCCCTCTGCTGTAATGAACTAGCCCGTTTGTGACGTCAGCTCCCGGGAATTCTAACAGTACCATCGGTCAACTTTCCGCGAACGAACTATTTGCCTTTACCGAATTTAAAACCGCTACTTGTAACCTAAGTGTTCCGTCCATAACATCTGTACTTACGTGAAGTAATTCCTTTGCATGGCGTGTATTTACGGTCCAACAAAAAATATTTAATGTAGAAACAAAATGCCGTATGCCAATAAGCACGAACATATTCAGGTGGGAAAATATATATATATCTCTCCCAATTTTCTCGAGAAAATTGAGTTTTCCGGGAAAGCGTTCCGGAAACGTACATCGGAAAAAACATCCGTAAAAGTCTCCGTTTTGACGTTGTGTTCGCAGAAAACATTACATAGACCGAATACCTCACACGTTTTAAATTAGATTCTATGGGAAGGGGTTAATTTGAAATAAACGCATCTCACCTCGTTTTTGCGCAGTATGACCCTTGTTATCCTTGCGCTATAAAAATACAACCAATCAACCAAATAAACGCAAAAGATACAAGCCAGTGTGCATGTGCATTTTTATGAAAACAAAATTACGAACATACAATATTATACATCAAAATGTCGACATAAACACTCTTCGCTAATTAAAACACATACCAAAGATCCTAAAAGCATATCGGAAGTGAGATATGAGCAAATCCATCTGCGGGAAAATTCTAAAGGCGTAATAAAGCGAAACAACGCAAATCGAGAACTACCTCTAGGTATGCTTTAAGGAATATTGTGCTTCGAGGAAAGACGGCGCAAAATTTCGTCTGTCGAAAACACTTGCCTTTTTAAATCCAGTTTATATCTCTTACGTTTATTTAACTACACTCTTGTGCAAATAAACAAAAAAGCACCCCTCAAAAATAACCCGATCATCTCGAAATTTGCATGCAAATTTCTTTAGACCAAGTGTGCAAACGATTAAATTTTCAAAGTCAATGAGTGTTAATTTCGACCATTGCGCGCATTTCTACTACGCGACTTTCATCGTATAAAAGAGTTGAAAATTGCGGTCGGGTTGTTTTATTTTTATCGTTGTCGGCGTTGCAGTCCTCTGGAGACGCAACCAATAATGCCGTTACGACGTTGTCAAAGATGTTTTATAGCCAATTGGACGACTCCGAATGTGGTCGCATTGTTGGGATGCGTGAAGCTGGCTGGTTCTACCGAACAGGAGGCCGCCACCTTCACCTTACGTACACTGCTGTGCAAAGGTGTTGGCAGCAATGGTTTCTGCGAGGAACTCTTCGGTGGAATGAAGGCTCTGGGAGGCTGAGGTGGGTTATGCTCACAGCGGCTTTTAAGACGTTTGCCTTTAACCCCACACCATTGATAGAGTCGTCTGGAGTGGTGTCGTAGCCGATCATCGTGGCTGCCAGCAGATTAGCATCGCATAGTGTTCAGAGATGAATCCCGCTTCAGTCTTGGAGCAGATGACCATCGGATTCATGTGTGGATGTGCCAGGGCCAGCGGTTCCAACCACCCTTTGTTTTACAGAGGCACACAGCCATTACCCCTAGTGTGATGGTGTGGGGTGCTATCTCGTACGACAGCAGGACGCTCCTAGTCATCCTGCATAAAACTGTAACAGCTCAACGATATGCTGATCACATACGGCCGTTTGCGTTACCCTTCGTGACACGAGAGCATGTGGCCATTTTCCAACAAGATAATGCCAGACTCCATACGGCTCGCATATCTCTGAGCTGTCTCGTGCTGTTGATACCCTTCCTTGACCAGCAAGATCACCAGACCTTTCACCAATCGAACATGTATGGGACATGGTGCTAGATTCGGGCACCGCAAAATATCGCAGATCTGAGCAACAAGTGCGGAATGCCTGGCAGAATGTGTCGCATTATGACATATATATTTAATAATGACATTAGGAACCTTTCACTCCTTACGTAGACTTATAGAAGTATGTGTCGCCGCCGGAGGGTTCACTAACTATTGATCTGAACAATTAATGTGCAATTCCTAGCCATTGATGGGTCCTACGGCCTTGAATTTTTTATCATTTCCTTACCTGTGTATGTGCTGGATATATATTTAATTTTAATAAAAACAGATAATTTCTTCATGTTTTTTTTTTTCTTCAAAAGAGTGTATTAACCGGGCAAAGGTATAAATGTGGATGTGTAATACACGAAGATTTGGCACTCGGCGGTATTTGACGTGTTTCTTCAAAACCAGAGATACGTCCAAGTGCCGTAAGTACCGTGTTGCAGCACTAGGAACGAATTTCGTGCGATTATAAAGATTCGATATCTGACTACATACTTATTGAAGACGAAGCCATCTCTGTAAGATGAGGTCCTTGCGAACGAGAATGGGACTGCGAAGGGTTATAATACTTAACCAAATTACATTTAGTTTAAAAAACCCTGTGGTTCAACATTTGGCGCTTTATTGTGTACAACAAGTTATCCTGGTCCTTGCTTTCATCACCTCGGCGCAGCAAATGAAACTCAAAACTTTTTGGAAATTTCTTCCTAAATCCGGAACAATTTCGCCGCGCGATTTGGCTTTTTAAAAATTCAGCTCACATTTGAAACGTCAGAAAGAGGAACTGGATGTTAAAATAAACTGACTCCAGACGCGCCATTTTGGTCCACTCACTTCCACTTGCACTGAACTTCTAGCGGACCCCGTTCTGCATTTTAAGCAGTTTTGGAGCTCGTGATTGCATACAAATGTGTCGGCGCAGAAGACGTTATAGGGGGAAAGCGCTGTAATTCCCTTTAGACTACTGGGCATTGGAAAACTTTTTCGCCCCGAAATTATTTTCAAATTGTTGATAAAAAATATCACGTTTCTCTATGGTTTTATCTCCCTAAAATGTTACCAGTAGCAGGTGCGAAGAACATGGTCACGAAATTTTACACATCAAAAATTTCCCACTGCATTTAATTTCAGACATTTACGCTGGTTCTAAAATTGGGGATTAGTTATATCTGAAGAGGAATTGTTTATGGGCTTGGAGTGGGAAGTAGGTGCTAGTTCCCCGTTTTTTATGTTTTACGAAGAGGTGGTTTTTTGGTCTTCGTTATGGTGTGCAATTTCAGTTACGACAGGGTACTTTTGAACCTCCGATAAATTTAAAACCTTATTTAATATATGTAGTGGCGTACGCAGAGGTTGGCCTGATGGGAACAAAACCCCACTTAAATTTTGATTACTGAAAATAACACTGTCGTATATATATAAAACACGTAATCTCTCAGTAACGTCGTTTTAATTAATGAATATTTCCAACTTACGGCGGCGTTTTGGGTATTGGAAAATGCTTCACAAAATTACACAGTCTAATTAAGGTCTTTGTTTGTCTAATAGCGTTAGACAGGGACTACAGCCCAGGGACCCGGAGAGCTTATAGGCCCTCACCCCAATTGTCATACCAAGTTCCCACCACTTGGGCAAAGGGGCCTGTGGTTTAAAAAAAAAAAAACTTTAAAAAATTCGCATGGGTAAAAATTTTTCAAAAACTAAATTGCAAAAATAATTTTCATGATTAATGTTTTAATATTGTGCAAACGACTGTATTTTTGTGTAGGAGAGGAATTTCTATTTCAGATTTAATGTCTTATTATAAAGAATGACCATAGTTGGAATTAAATGTTCTGAAGGCGTAAGTATTTTCAAAATAGGACCAACAACTTCTCGAGTGAAGCTTATTCCCGAATAGAAATCAACCAACCCCGATAGTATATCCAGTATTGTCATTGAGAATACTATTGAGGTTACATGTGGATTTTCTTCCACTGATTCAGGTTGTTAGCTGGAATCGATTATTGATGAATTAAGAGAAAAATGTGTTCAACTTGCCAGGGCGCCGTTGGTAGTGGGGACCCGTCCCCCCAATGTTGGTATTAGGGTTCCATGTCCCCTTCCAATTTCAAACAAAATGCCTTCTACTGGTATATTGTCCCCCCACCCCACCCCCCATAGTATTTTCATGCCGTCGGTGCCCATGTCAACTTGGACTTCATTTCCAAAACCGTAGGGAAATTTCACAATTCTATTAGTTTATCAAAAGTGTGAATGTGCTCAAAACACAAGTAGAAAAAGACATTACTTGCCAAGACATCGCAAAATGTGTGTTTTGTAATGATTTGATTGTTCTTTCAAACGTATTTACCGCCCTAAAACTATATTTGGTAATATCAGTAACCAAATGTCATGTAGAGCGTTCTTTTTAAACATGTCTTTAATCAAAAATAAATTGCGATCGACAATGCTGCAACATTATGGTCTTGCAATCATGTCACTGGAGCATGATATTGACAAGGAATTATAGTTCGGCAATATCTTGCAATCTTTTGCAAACCTTAAAGTAAGGAAATAGAAACTTTAAAGACAGTAAAACTTAAACGCCTGAATTACGCGTGAACCTTTGCTTTTAAGCATTCATTTATAAGTTTTGCTTTATGGTACTATGTACTTAAATATAGCTGTTGTATAGGTTGTACAGTGTAGATTTCAGTGAGATGTATTGCACAAGTATCAAACCTCAATAACTTAAAAACATTAAAATAGTCATAAAAGCAAGTTAAAATGTTGTACACGTGTATATTTCACTGATATGTTTCAAGTGAGCAACCAATACTTTTTGTGGTTCTTAATGTAAGTAAATTCGTGGTTCTTAAATACTATTAAAAATTGATAATTTAATTCTTCGTTTCACGCCTACGCAGAAATAAGATTAAGGCTAATTTCAAAAGTCAACACTGAATGCAGGGTGTTCCTATATGCTTTTTGTAAAAAGTGCAAATAGGGGCCTCAAAAATTTCAGTAGCTCAGTGCATCCGAAAACCTTAGTCTGGCCGAGTGTTTATTTGAGTCTGACTTATAGACGGTGCTGTGTGTTCATGATCCCATGTAGATAAATATGTAGAACAAATACCCAAAAGTAATTTTTAGGTATTTTAGATATATTAAAATATATATTAAAATCAATGTTTAAAATCAATATGTTGTGCATTAAATGTAAACATTCGAAAGCCATTATATATGATCAGGATTATAGTTTTCAAAGTCAAACGCGCTGTTCCGTGTTCACCTCGAAGTGGGTAAATGCCTCTTTTGTCGCCACAATCGTAACAAAACTGCAATACTTACAATATATTTCCTAAATATTAGAACTTTCGTATAAATAGTGAATTTGTAATCGCTATTTGCAGACAAAAGGTTCACGAACTGGTAAATTGCCATCAAATACGAATGTCAGTGAAGGGTACTTATCCAGGAGTTTTCGAGTATTTCGAATCCATTATGAATTTATGCGTTTTATGATGATTTTTTTCGTATACCACGATTTCACGATCAATGGTGCAAAGCTTCGGAACACGCAAAGCGTAACAACTGCCCCTAATGCTAAAAACAGAGCACAAAAGAGTTTATAAAACATTATATCGAGTTGCTTCAACTTAGTTGGATATTATCCGGTTGTTTCTGTGCTCCATTAGGTCTGGGTTCGTCTGCTTATCTTAACGCAGCTGATTCGACGTTTGACGATAACGTGCCTGATAAATGTACGGGTTGAACAGTGGAGTTGGGAAGGGTCCACACACAAATTTGGGGGAGGGGCGGAGTTTTTTTTCAGGCAGTCGTACAAGATGTTAAAAAATATTGTGTAGTTGGGGGAGGGGAGTACAGTTGGAATTCGGATACAATAAATTGTAGAGCAAAAAGCTCTCTGCTTGGAATGTTTTCACTAAATGTTACAACTGTTACAAACACCAAATGTTTTAATGTGCAGTATATATAGGCATACGCAGAAAGTTCGTAAGTGTGTGTGTGGGGGGGAGATTATAGACTTAGTGGAGGGTTACAGAGCTACAACTCACATATTCCTATGTTAAATATACAAAATTTCATTGCAATCGGGGGTTACAACCCCCATCAACACCCCCTGCGTACGCCAGTGGCAGTACAATAGGTACGTGCATACATATTAACGGATACAACAGCTTTCAGACTCGTCCATAGAAATGTACTATAAACAACGGAGTTGCTAATATTGCCTCGATACAATTAAAATCACTTTTCACCGTCTAATTTTTTGAAAATTGATATTTTCATCTTTAAAGATATTACTTATAAAAACTTATAAAGGTAAATTATGCATAAAAATTATGTATTTTAGCTTTGATGCTGAGTGGATAATTTCAGCCCGTAATTAAAAAAAAAAAGAAATGGAGTGTAGGCGACGCTAATATTTTATATTTCTGCCCTTCGCACACGATTTTAGGCACTTCCGTTGTTAAAAGATAGGAGCGAGTTAAATTAATGTGTACGTACGTTTATAATGATAATTATCTGTTATATATTAATAAGATATTTGGCTATGCGGACAGGTAAAATTTTTAAGACGACCGCTATCGAAGGCTCTAATTCTCTTAGGCCTAAAATCCTCAATTTCATTTTTCGGGTCAATTTGACCCGGGTTATGCATTAGTGTAAAAAATTTAGCTTATGCAATTAAAAGTTAATTACTAACACGTCATTGGCTATGATGATAATTATCCTGCTTTAATAATAATAATAATTTCGTATTGTGCACTCCCCTCCCTCCGAGTTTGATGTATATGCGTATGTTTTTGGTGTCTTATCTTGCCCAAGTTATGAAAGTGATTTGCGTAACATAGTACTGGTAGCTAGCGAAATAAATATTTACTTATTACAAATGCCAGGCGTTTGACTATTTAGTCACTAACCTTGGAAAATGGCAGAAGCTGTAGTTGATTTTGCGTGATCCTAGGTGTACCACGTGGAGGCCCACTACGGAATATAGGTTCACCCATTTAATTGATTACATGTCCTGTTGGACATATAAAATGGCAATTCCTTTCCAAGTATTCGATAATTTGCGCATTGAGTGATAATAAGTATCCAGTGGGATACTAATTTCTCTTTCAATAAATGAAAATGGTAATATGTCATGTAAATAAAAATATGTTCAGTTTATTGGAAAGCATTTTTTATTGTAAAAATGACATAGAAAATTAATTGCTTTTAGTAATGTCTATTAGACAACGTTTTGTTTAGTTGATCTCAGAATATATATAGTCTAATTATATAATTCTGACTGAACTCATTATTCGGCATGTATCTTCAAAACAAATGTTTGCATTGGAAATCAAAGCAGAATTATCGTTGTCAGTTGGAATTCGTGGTGTGCAACAAGTTTTCTCTTCTGATCATTTACAATTTTCTGAAATATAGAACAAGCCAGCATTGACCAAAGTGGAGAAAAAAGCAGGATGGAACTGGTCTAAAAAAAATAAATAAATTACCTAATATTCAAAATTGAACAAAATTATCTTCAGTGATGGAAAAAAAAATTTAATTTCGATGGCCCCGATGGATTCCAATGTTATTGACAGGACTTGAGAAGAGATCCAAAAATTCGAATAAGCGGAAACTTCAGTGGTGGATCTTATGATTGGGAAGTTTTTTGTACGCGGGGAAATTTTCGTTGGCTTGGATAAGCTCTCGTATGGAATCGCAAGGCTATATCGACATACTTGAAACCTCATTGGCCGAGTATGCTGAAGATTTAATGGTAGCTGATTTCATATTCCAACAGAACAATGCATCAATACACGCACACATCGAACCTCATTAAAAGGTGGTCTGTTAAGAAGGAAATTGAGATTTTTGAGTGGGCTTCGATTAATCCAGATACGAACTCGATCGAAAACCTATGGGGTATTTTGGCTAGTAAAGTGTACGCAAATGGTCGGCAATTAATTACAATCAAAAATTTCAAGGATGCCATTAGCGTTGCCTGGTAGGAAATCAACATCTATCCTCTTCAAAAATGAGTCTCATCGTTGCCCCAGCGTCTCATGAGTGCGATTGAGTCCAAAGGAGGTAATACTAAACATTGACTTTTAACAACCATTCCCTTTTTTTGACGCGCCGCTCTGTGTGCGCCTGTAATTATTTCGCACCAGCCTTTTGTTAAATCGACTGTCTAATCTACTGTCGTGAATTATTTACCTTAATTTGGAAAATGATGTTTTCATAAATGAAGCTTTAATATCAATTGAATACGGACAATATATTGCCTTGTTTCAAATAAAACATTAGAAAAATTATTTGATCCGAAAAGTTGTCCGATGGTGCCGTTAGAAAATAAGGGGAGCTGACGTCACAAAGGGCATAGCCGATTCCAGCAGAGGGAAGGGTGTCATTTCAGAACTGTTTTTTAGTGAACGTTTGTCTGCGCCAAAAACCAGTTCAGGAGGGGAGTTCAGCAGAGGATTGTCTTCCCCTCTGCTGTAATCAGCTAGTGGCACAGTTTGTGAGGTCAGGTTCCATTACTTTCTAACGGTACCATCGGTCTACTTTTGGTGAATGGACTATATATTCATTTCGCGGACTGTACTAATACAGTATATAAACAAATAATTATTTCATTTAAATTAATAATTTATTATAATATATTATTAATAAATATATTTTTATATATTATAAACTTACGCACACAAAATCGTGCTTTTCATTTATGCGTTTATTGCGCCAAATTCCGCTGCATTTAATCACCTTGTTTGGCGCAGAAAGACCATTTCTGTTCATGCGCCATGACAATACCACATCCAATAAACTCTGCGCGTTTAGGTTCTCATGGCTAGTTTTTCAATGATTTATTTCTGATTGTGTATTTTCCGCTTGCTTCACATCTGACCATTAAAGAGTATTAAAAATATGAATCGTTTGTCTTCCGCTTTACTTTTCTAGTCTTTTTTTTTAAATGCGGTTTTAAGAACAAATACAATTACTAATAAATGGTTTTTTTTGTTTGTTTGGTGCAATTGCCAAAAAAAGCAACAACAACATAGAAATGGGATTAAAAAAAAAAGCCACACGCCTATATTTAATAACATTCCTCTTGCAGCGGTGTTTTGTTGTTCTGATTTATGTTTATGGGGGGGGTTCCTAATTTCCCCCCGTAAGTTACGTTTAGATAATTGCTCTTGGGTGGAAATTTGGGTTTTCCGAAATAAAATGAAAAGGGAAAAATGAAAAACTGAAATGCAATTATACGATTTGTAGGCGCAGGTTTAGATTATATTTATATTTTTCTCAGTTTTATCTTATTTTATATGTTTGTTGTTTTTTTTTGATCGGCTGCGCGGAAGTACGTCATCTAGTAGTATTTCATCTAAAGCGAAATAGAAGAGCGCAACGCCTTTCAACCTTGTCCGCCCTTGTGCCCATATGTCCCATCTAGCCCTCAGAAAATAACACACCATCCGTCCCCGATGATAATTCAAATTCCCACGTTAGAATCCAAAACGCGTGACGAAATTTGTTGATTTATAAAAATTTTATACTCCAGCATTTCATTTCCGTAATAACACTGATGGTTTTGGCAAAACAAAATTGCTGATAAATATTTGTACACAAAACAAAGATTTTAAGATTTGTCGTTAAGCTCTAAACTAAGTATGTTATACATCCCTATTTTATGAAGCTTACTTGTCATATAGTGTAGGGTATTTGAATAAATAAAATTATTATAGGATATTGTTTAACTAAATTGTAATTATATTAATTTGTTATTTTGTACGAAGTTGGGAATTTTTAATCTATCCATCTGGCCACATTGCAGTTAGATTGCAACTCACGTGCACTTTTCCTCGCCTTTCGCATATACTTAACTCGGAAAAAAAAAAAAAAAATCCTCCAAAAAATGGTTACCTGCAAACAAAAACTAAGCAATTTAAAGAAAGCAACTATAGGAACTAAACAAATTAAGACGTTGTTTAAAGGAATTGGTAGCAATAAAGCTGACGTAACTGCGGATATTTATTATGAGTATTTGTGTATTTAGAGCGTCAAAAAAAAAGAGACCTTTTGCCAGGCCATGCGTCCTGCCCTAATTTTTTTCTAGATGAAACTCTACATCTAGGCCCGAAAACATAGTATTTCAAAAGGCGGTATTAAATTGTACAATGCTTAGTTATTTGGCGCGAAAGCGATTTGTTCAAATTTATGTGATGGCGTCTGAAAAATAATGATCGACCGAGCGCGAGTTGTTGAAAAATAAGAAATTCCTCTATGAGATAACGAAGTCAAGAATCGTTTTTGGCAATGAATATGGTGTAAAAGCATTTATCTCTAGCGAAAACATTTAAATTTTATAGGAATCCAGTCTTAAGGCTTGTACAGCTATTTTCAAAATGTCTCGACCCAGTTCTTTTGCGATTATTGAACAGGAATTTGGTTATTACAGTTTTATTCCTTTTTAACATGTGTTGCATGCCACTGTCTTAACGACTTCGATTCAAAACATTCTTTTCTCTGTTTTTAGGCCCTTCGACTCGAAGTGCACGATGCATTGACAGGACGACACTACCTCGGGTTGGTTTTGGAAGGTAACTCTTTTACCCTGTTATATTCGTTAACGTTATAAAGTATTTATGTTAAATGTGCATTTGGAGTTGAGACGTGATGTGTGTGTGCAGCTGTTTCCCGTAGAGATGGCTTCCAAGTTTGATTCACTCATGCTGCGTCTGAAAGGTAGTTTTCCAAGATTGGTTGGCGACGTAACGCTACGCAGTATAAATAAATTTAAGAACAACAACGTTTTAGACGTAGCAGAAAATTTCAAACACACTAATCGACGTACGTTTCGGACAGACGTTGGCCGTCCCTCGTAAGAAATTCGAGTGATCCAAAACTAAACAGCACTGAAGTGTTGCCGTATCAGCACTGAAGTGTTGCCGTGTTTGCAGGTCCATTTCTGCGATACTAGCTCCATCTGTTGGTGATAAAACGAAACTAAAAGAAGTTGAAGAGAAATTTGATATTTGGAGGACAGAAAAATTTTCCACGCCTGGCTGAAGTTTTCCCCTCAGGGTGGGTTAGTAAGCTACGACGTAAAGGGTGACATTACAGTGGAATCCGGAATAAAGAGGACCCACCTTGGGATAATCCGGAAATTCAAGTTTCGGTACAATTCCAAACATGCAGGAAAAGGACAAGATTTAATCAAAACAACGTTTAATTACGTATTACCAAACTTTTATGTATGTAGTTTAAAACGTCACAAAATTTGCTTATGTGTTAAGATATTAACTACTTTGGAAATAGTCTGATATCTTTGTAAATGCCCTATAATGATTTTGGTCAGGGTCGTGGCAAGAAATTTTCATAGCTGAGGTAAAAACGTAAAATTGCCCCCCCCCCCCTCGCTAAAAAAAATAGTTTGACACTTGTACTTGTGTTTTAAATTATTAAAAATATTTTTAAAGCTAATACATAAACGTTCACTTAGAATCACAGTACACACCCTGTATTTCATATCCTTGCCCATTCGAGTTTAACCCGAGGCAACTTCTACGTTTGCAACATCCTAGACAGCCCTGGTTTTTCAAGGATTACACGTTCGGCTTTGTTTTTATAGCGTACTATTTCGTTTTTTGGAAAAAATAAGTTTTCAAAAAAGAAAGAAAGAAAAAATAACAAGCGTTCCCGGGATCGAATTGAGAACCATATATTGTGAGAAAAACTCCACCTTCAGGAGGTAATTGATGATTCATCAGTTATTTTTCAGATATTACACGTTCTGTTTTCTTTCTATGTCTATTTCTATTCTTTCATTTACCAGGGCTAAGTTGAAGTTAAAAAAAAAAAAAATTACTACTGCAAATATACAATGCTTCGTTTTAATATTTAATAATTTTTATAAGCATTTTTTCAATTTTTTTTAAATAATGACCCGTCTAGCGGACCATTTGGGACTCCTTCACTGACCACTAGTGGTCCTCCTTCACTGACCAGTAGTGGTCCACGGACCAGCGGTTGGGAACCACTCATATAGCGTGACGAAACTCTAGTTTCGGAGGTAATTGATGATTCTTCAGTTTCTTTTCACATATTACACGAAAAAAAAGGAAAAATACTTATTCCTCAGAACGAGCTAAGGACTACATTGGAAGGAAACTCTATTTCCCCAGCTAATCATTAATTCCTTAGCTGTTTTTCACAAGACCCTACTAAAATACTTTCGTACGCGAGGCAAAGATGAAAGATGGCGATCCCTCACATGAAATTACAACGTTTGTTGTTTTAAATTATTAAATGTATAAATGTATTCTTGAATTTTTGCTCATAGACGTCCGCTTCGAACCACGACCCATCCCCAAATTATCTAATTTGGGTTCTTTCAACTTTTAATATATTGCCTCGCTAACCACACCCACTGCACGGCCTTGCTATCTTATGTCCTTCAGAACAGGATTTATTTTTTTAAGCGCCAATCACCATCATCCGCTTCACTGAGTATTTTGTTTAAAACAATCCTCTACATCTTCCTTCAATCGTAAGAGATGGGAGGATCACATGTGAAAGAGACGAGTGGTCTGTCTTTTTCTAAATCTAGCGCTGAGTGAAATGTATTCATTTTACGTTTTCGGTTTAGTGGGGTGACCGATATTCCAATTCATGCATTTTATCGGTTCTGCCGATATCATAAAATTACGCGATTCGGTTTATTAACCGAAAAGTGTTGCGTGGTGATGAATATTGTTTGAAAACAGTTAAAACAAAATACATACAAACGCAGTTTACTGTGAGTTGGAGGGATATTTTACAATTGTTTCGGTAAAAAAAAAGTCCACCTTTATCAGAAATTTGTCCAAACGTTTGGACAAATTTCTAATATAGACTTTTTTTTTCCACCGAAAAAATTGTCAAATGTCGCTTCAACTCATATTAAACTACGTTTGTGTGTATTTTGTTTTTAAATATTTTATTGCCCAGCGCATCTTTTCACATGAATATTATTTTATTAACTTCATTTAAAAAAATGGAAAAAATTCAACTTGTTTAAAAAGAACGATTTGTGCCATATTCATGTATGACACGACGTTCTACTCACTTTTCCAGGCAAAATATTTTCTCAAAATTGCATGACTTCAGACATTTATAAAACCCGTTTAAAAATACATTTTCCAAAACTTATTCAAAGCCATATTTCCGATCACCTCGATTTCAATGCAGAATGTAGAATGTTGTCCTTATATAAGCGTATACTTTTTCGAAATTAAAGCGGAAGAGCGCTTTGATATACGAAGTAAATTTTGATTCTTCCCACACGGACACAAATAATGCTTGTCGTATGCGTATTTACAATTTATTCAGTATTTAATAAAACGCTAGATACTTTGGAAATAAAATGCTAGATACTCCAACTCAAAACTGGGTTTTGCATTATCTATAACTAAATTTTTGTCCTGTGTTTTAAACTATTCCAAGATGGAAATATTGGTCTTTGGAATGAATGGAGTTCATAAGTGTTGATAATTATTTTTGTTTCAATTTATTTAGTAATATAGTTCTATCCTTTTCGCCGTCTCACCCACTACTTGCCTGTTCAGTAATGATTCAAAGTAATAAAATGCTAGTTTTGGAACATAGCACCCATGGGCGCCCATATGAGTAATATTAGGGGACGGGGGGGCTAAGAAAAAAATTACCTCTCTCTATGTACAAGATACTAAAATGCTACAAAAATAATTGATACTGCTTGGCAATTAGTAATGAGCTAAAAAGTATCTTACTTTAAAATATGAAAGGTCTATCAAAAACTTGCATAATTTTTTTTCTGTTTTGTTCATTATATTTTTTATAAAGCTGCAAAAACATGAATATATGTTTTAGCTGATTAAAAAAATAGGCATTGTGTGTATGAAACAATACTGCATGTATTTTTATGGCATGTAAAATTACATTTAAAATTAATTGAAAGTTTGCACAATTTGTTTTTGAAATTGCAGCTCAACTATACAACTGAATTGATAATTACACTTTAAAACATTGTAGAAATAAGGTAGAAGGCTTATAACATTGCGATGTAAAATTTTAATTCCACCACCATAATATCTAGTACTTTTCATAAAAAGCAAACTCCAGATTTCGTTTGTTTTTAAAAAATGAGTCTATAGCCAGTTTTGCCAAATTCATCTCTTTTACTCTCTCATTCTATGAACACTTAATAAGCACAAACTTGAAAGACGCTCTTGACTCATTGTGCTCCTCAGCCCATGTTTTAACTCGCCTAAAGGTGCTAAATGATCTTTCCACAGTGCATGTTGTTGGCGGAATTGTCATATAATTCAGTAAAGCCCTTTTAACTGCAGGAAAAAATGAATTTTCTGAGAGGAGATCACTTAGCCGAACTTTTTCACCACGGTCTTTGTTTTTCCATGAATCATACCCGGTTCTGGCTTCTGCTTCCAGATTTTCAATATCATAAAACTGGGACAATTCTTTTACAACTCTGATAAAAACATCTTTTTTCATATTTTTCATTAGGTTGGGACAAATTAAAGTTACTTCGAATGATATCTCATTCAGATCGGCAAACCTTGATTCAAGCGACATAATTAGGGAATCTAAGTAAGTAATAAAAAGAGCTAATCTATAGTAAGCAAGTGGAGTGGCACAATGAGTGTTCGAACGGTAAGTTTATCTTGTAGACGTTCTAGGCATTTTGACGTTAGTTTCCAAAAAATCACATCTCTTTTACTTCCATGAAAATTTCAGTAAATTCTTCTTTTGATTCCACCCTGTGATTGCGAAAAACCTCCAGAAGTTTCTTCTTTATGTGTCGACGTACAGAATGCAAGTCAAGATCTATAGACTGTAATTTATTCACAACTGGCTCCAGATAGGATGAATATTTGGATATGATTTTGAGGCACACGATAAACGCTACAGATGGTAACGAAGTGTCTAACTAGAAATCTTGTGAGCGTGTTTCTGGTTTGGCCTCATCAGCAATAGAAAGACTGTTAAGAGCTTCCTTGATGGTCACAAAATGTTTAGCAAAATATCGTATGGACTTGTATTTTTTAGTCCATCTTGTTTCACAAAGACCAGGAATTTTTGGAACTTCTTTCATTCTAAGAGTGCTCTCCCTAAAAAATTTGACAACTTGCTTTATTGTTCCGATTGTGTTTCTGATTTCTGGCACATGATTGCGATTGTTAACCACTAGGTTCAATTGATGGGATGCGCAATGAAAATATACAGCTTTTGGATATTTTTCTCTGATCTGTTTTTGAACACCAGCAACTTCATCAGCCATCGTGGAGCATCAGTCAAACCCTAAACCAATAAGCTTGACCATTTCTAGTCCTAGCTGTTCCGTGGATTGCAAAATAGCGTCTTCTACACTTTCTGCATCTAATTTCAGAAGCTCAGTAAACCCAAGAATTCTTCTTTTATCACGCAACCAACGTCAGCATCTTCTTTGACGTATCTTATTCCAAGAGCCGCTAATATCAGCAGTTTCGTCAGCCAGCAAAGAAAACGCTTCACATTCACTGACCTCTTTTACAATCGTTTCTTGGATTATAGCTACGCAAATGTCGATTAAATCATTTGGACTTTGTGAGAAGTATATTGTATAGTAGAAGATATATAGAAGTACTGTATCCACGGCTGCGAATCAGTTCAATACTTAATAGAATGAAAAATAATAATGCGCACTTAACTATAAAACAGTAACAAAGTCAATAGCAAAACTAAGGAATCGTAAAATCAACTTACTCGGACTTACAATGCTTCGCTGTTTAAAAAAAAGGTAAAATTCCATAGAAATCGACAAGAGCGGAGGACATTCCAGTCGTTTCGAAAGCTCTACAGAAACTACTGTTTAGAACATACTAATGGTCAATCCTATCATCGCGTCAAAACAACAAACACAGCTTGTGGGCCCTAAATCCCACCCATGCGTATACACCCATCTTCCGCTACTAAAAGCATTACTGTTTCATTGGTTCATAATAAGATGTGTTGAAACTCTCATCTAAATAAAATTCGTTGTTGTACTTTTGAACGTACTGCATAGCAAAATCGGGAAAATCAAATTTTTAACCAACGACTAGGGGGGCTCAAGCCCCATGTCCCCCCTCCCCCCCATGGGCGCCCATGATAGCACCTATCTGCAATTTAAGTTTAATTATTTCGGCAGCATCGTGGTCAGGCCGTTTCATTTGAAAGCAATCAGATTTGATAATTGCACTTACGGAGATTTGAGAAGGTGAGGTGTGGTGAGAGGTAAAAGCTATCAGCGAACTGGTATGCGCGAAGTTACGTGAACTCTCTCCTCGCAGCGCTGCTGCTTGCAAATATAGCAACATCGAAACCAACCGGTTTCGCCGAAACAGTAGAAATGTGTCTTTGAGTGCGTGCCGCTTTCTACACATTCGAAGTGAAACTGTCACGTTAAACTAAGAATTCCAATAGGGAAGGTGCTGATTAAGCTGAAAGAGACACGTTGACGAAATGATTATGAAGAGTGAACTCCCAGGAAAACGACATCAGACCTGGAAGATTGCAAAGAACACGAAATGCAAAATTAGCAGTCGGAATCTGTGAACCATTATTACGTTGCGTGTTGATAACTTAGACTCTTGGGCGACGACAATTCTAATAGCAGAAGATAAGCATCTATCGACGTATTTGTCCTGAACCAGTGGTTCCCAACCTGGGGGTCGTGAACAGGTTTCTGGAGAATGGCCGAAACTATTTTTTGTTGCAATTATTTTTATAAAGAATTTCATACCAAATGTTTCCAACGCTTTTGTACTTCAACATGGTTACACACATTGCAATGTTCTACTAACGGTTGTTAACTTCATATCTATAATTAATATATTGTATAAATATTTATTTATATAAAATTATGTAATTATATATAATATAATTATAATATTAAAGGTTGGAACCACTGTCTAGACATAACGTGTGATATACAGCAATGCGATTTTTACTAGACTATTTGTAAATTATGTGTGCATCTTAACTGACAACGACCATGCCGTGCTAAAAATGCTAGTTCTCGCCAAAACACTGAAGTTTGAGTAGCAGTGAAGGCGTCAAACTGGGATGGTGACGTTCTGAAAATGATTTGGCGCAATGGCAGTACGCTGACTTACTAAAAAAAACATTCGGACGTCAAATGTATAAGGGCATTTTCAAGAATAGGAATTGCTTCATTGTATCAAACACACAAAAATTCTACTTAATTTGTATTAGTAAGTGAATAGTAATATAAACATTTACAAATTTGACGAGTAGTTTCACTGACACATAGAATGAGTCTGCTACATTTCTTTGGCACCATAGGCGGAAAAGATTGACGATCTCTGTTCTATGGATTGCATAATTTATCATCCATTGCGAACTTCAAAAATTGT
>QLNU02015360.1:279679100-279690008 GCA_006491805.2 Dysdera silvatica
AGCTGATTTCAATGGATGGCAACATTATGAAAGAACTCAACAGACGTATTAAACTTGGCTGGAGTGCATTTGGAAGAAACAGTTTTATCCTGAAGGGGAAATTGCCTTTGTGTCTAAAAAGAAAGGTCTTCAACCAGTGTGTATTGCCAGTCCTCTCTTATGGATCAGAGACATGGAGTCTAACAGTTGGAGCAATACGAAAGTTACAGACAACGCAAAGGAGCATGGAGAGGTGCATGCTTGGAATAACTAGGAGAGATCGAAAAAGAAACACTTGGGTGAGAGAGCAAACTAGAGTAGAGGACATCATTGTTAAAGTAAAAGGGCTGAAATGGCGATGGGCTGGGCATATTGCAAGAAGAACTGATCAACGATGGACAACAGAAATTCTGAACTGGATTCCAAGAGACCACCGAAGACCTAGAAAACGTCCTCAAACTAGATGGGTGGATGAAATAAGAAAACAGGTTGGGGTGACGTGGAAGCGAATTGCTCAGGATAGACTTGTGTGGAAAGCATTTGGAGAGACCTTCATCCAGCAGTGGATAGATAATGGTTGAATATGATGATGATGATATAATCAATAAATTTAGGCAGATCAAATTTATTATTAATAAAATATGCTTGCAAAAACTCTGCTAAAAATGCTTAAAAATAAAAAATTTCTGACACTGAATAAATTCATCTATATTTTTTTTACATTTGTGGTATTACTTGAACTGAGTTTGTTGAATTACTACTTGTAAGTTATTCAACAGTGTTACTTTGATGTGAGATGTATATACGACTTTCTATTTCTTTCTATTTTTGTCTCTTTCAAACACAAAAAATTGTTTAAATCTCTGCCACATGGATGGTTATAAACAAACAGGTCTTCCTGTATAATGTCTGCATTGAATGGGGAATGTTGGATCCTTAAAACATTGTTTAACCCATGATTATTGGCTCATAACGCCAATGAATATTTGTACATTGCAGATCCAATTCTTCTTTCTTATTCAGACCAACTATGATCTGTCTAAATTTATTGATTCTTCATTTATATATTAAATGGAGTGTTATAAATGCTGTGCTTTATAACTATTCCATTTGCATCATTTAAAATGGGTACATATTGGGCTTTGGTTATATTATAATTAATGGTATTGGTATGGGATTTAAATGCTTGGTTCTATAAATTTATTACGTTGGTGTGATATAGGTATATTTAATGATAACACTATAAAAAAATTTTATTACTATTGTATAATTTGTTCTGAGTACATATTGTAAAATATTTTTTAATTGTTTTCACAGACACACACACATATATATATTAAAAAAATTACAAATAACAAATAGTAAAAAGCGCCATCAGCAAGCCCATTAAATAAGATCAAGTAACAATGAAAGCAGCATCATGGGATGTATTTTTAAAGAATCGTTCAAATAATAATAATAAAAATGACATCTAAGAGAATTATCCATATATACCAGAGCTGACATGTAAAACACCACGTGGAGTAATTAGAATTTTCGCTGAAAAACGTAACATGGAGCAACAAAAAACTTTTTTGGATTGATTTAGAAAACAAATGCTCAACGAAGTCGATTTGATTAAAATTGAAGCGAAACGTGTTGATAGACGATGGGAGACTTAATGAAAAATGCTTTTGGGGACATGTAATTTATATATTTTTTTTAATATATTGATATTTCACTATATCTATATACACCTTATATAGCTTTCGTCAATGAATTTACTTGCAGCTGGTGCACAGTATCCGTTGACGTAAAATAGCTTATTTGGAATTTTTTATAAATTTTTTTGAAAATTTATTGTAATTCAATTCCACTTATTCATATATATATTACAAATATAGATCATAAATTTTTAATTTAAACTTTTTTGTCCCTTGCTGCAATCATAGCGGCGTCAATTACGACTAAATTCAGTCTAAATCGAACACTTTATGTACGTTTTTTTTTCCTTAGTTCAAGGGACCGTTTGTATATTTTTCATCTTCTACTAAACGCGGTTAGTTCTAAAAATCACTTTGAAGGTTGAAATGTGTGTGTATAAAAATCTCAATATATGTAAGCGTTACTCAAAAATTATTTCGTTCCTTCAAACATAAAATAAAACTAAAATTAACCCCTATATGCAAGACAGAAGTTCAAGCAACATTTTGTTGAAATTTTGTTTTCAGGCAACATTATAGTATACTTTAAACACGTGAATTGAAAAATTTGTTAAAATATGTTTCTTTTGCCTGTTAATGAAAATTCGATTATGGGAAGATCATCCCCGTTTCCTGTTTAGAACCGACAGATACATGTGTGACAAATATCTGGGTGGGAATATATTTTCCGTTACCCGTTTAAGGGTTAAAAACAAGTCACAATAGAAGTCACGTTAATCTAAGTTGAAATTGCCTACATATATAGAGCCAAAACCAGTCTCTAACGTCAGTATTATTATGATTATAGTGCATGCTGTATTCGTTAAATTTTCAACCTTTGTTGCAAATATTTCACAAAAAAGATTATTCTCCACACTACATCAATGAATATATTTTACTTATTGTAGAATTAAATGAAAAACAATAAATAAAAAAAAATAAAGGTTTGTTTTCAAAAACCATTCACCGGAAGAAGACAATCGCTCAAAAATCATTGAAATCATAAATGTCTGTGTCTTCGGAACCAGAATCACTATTGCTATTAATGGACAAAATTAAATGGTTTTCCACCTCTTCTACAAGTCCACCCACTCACTGGCGGATCCAAGGGAGGGATCGTCCCATTGCCCCCCTTGATCCAGAAATATACCATGAAAAATACTGAAAAATACATGAAAAGTACCGAAGACTGGGCTAAAAAAAAAAAAAGAAACAAATAGCCACCCCTTGAAATATTTCTGGATCCGCCTTTGCATCTTTCCATACGATGGCAATGCGCTTGCCATTCTCCTGAAGTCATTCCATCCACAGCTTAGGTCAGAAAGCTTTGCAAGTTATTCAAACTTAAATTAATAGTAACATTCCGTTTTCTTATTGATCTTACAACTGTTGTCCAAACGTATACAATTGTGTTTAAATCGCAATGATAAGGGGGAAACCGCACAACATGTCCTTTCTCCTATTGTACACTCTTTTGCACCAAAAAAAACAAACAAAAAAAACACACGAAATACTACGAAGAAATTCTGTTTTTATTGAAATTAAACTCTGGCGGCCTACCATGTCCCATACATGTTCGATTGGTGAAAGGCTTGGTGACCTTACTTGCCAAGGAAGAGTATCAACAGCACTGGGGTAGCTCACAGATATGCGAACCATATGGGGCCTGGCATTATCTTGTTGGAAAATGACTCCAAACTGTCGTGTCATGAAGGGTAACGTAAACGGCCACAGGATGTCATCAACATATCGTTGAGCTGTTAAAGTTGTATGCAGGATGACTAGGGACCTCCTGCTATCGAATGAAATAGCACCTTACACCATCACACTAGGGGTAATGGCTGTGTGCCTTTGTAAAACAAAGGGTGGTTGGGACCGCTGGTCTTGATACCTCCATACGCGGTTCCGATGGTCATCTGCTCAACGACTGGAGCGGGGGATTAATCGCTGAACACTATGAGATGCCAATCTACTGGCAGCCATGATGATCAGCTACGACACCACTCCAGACGACTCTGTCGATGGTGTGGGGTTAAAGGCAGACTTCTTAAAGGCTGCTGTGAGCATAACCCCACCTCAGCCAAGCGTCGTGAGATGGTGGAAGGTGTCGCGATTGGTATGGAAGAGACTGTAGTACGTTGGGTGGCGAACAATGATGCTGTTGTATCAGCTCGAACCTCTCGCACAACCAACCGACCTTGCCTCGCATTCCTGCACCTTGGCCTTCCAGAGCCTTTGTTCAGCCGATAAGTTCCTCGCAGCTGCCAAAACCTTCCACAGCAGTGGACGTACGGTGCAGGTGGCGGCATATTACTCGGTAGGACCAGCTAGCTTCACGCATCCCGACTATGCGACCACGTTCAAAGTCGTCCACTTGGCTATAAGGTCTTCAACAACGTATTAACGGCATTACTGGTGGCGTCTCCAGGGAACTGCAACGCTGATAACGAAAAAAAATAAACCGTTCGCAATTTTTACCACTTTTATACGATGCCAGTTGCGCAGTAGAAATGCGCGCTATGATCGAAGTTAACACTCATTGGCTTTGAAAATTTAATCATTTGCATACTTGGTTTAAAGGAATTCGCATGCGAAATTTCTATCTAGATGATCGGATTATTATTATTTTTTTTTTGTGTTTCTTTTTTTTTGGCAAAAGAGTGTATATTGTCAATTTTATAAGTGATTTTCATTGGGCGGTTGCTCTTTATCAAAAAAAATAGTCCATATTTCCGCATGTTTCTGTTGCAGCATATCCCTTTCTTCGTTATCCAATCCACCATCATTTGCTTTGTAGCTGACTTATAGACATTGGATTTAGCGTTGTCCATACGCACGATACTTCGTGGTTGCAAATTGGCACTGAGCTTTCCAACAACCATTTTTAAAAATTTGCATTGTTCATTTGCCGACGGTAGTCTTCTGTTTGCGCTTATGCTTTGTACACCAGTAGAGCCCTTGTAATAAACCCCCAGTATTCACAACAATAAGCCTGTTTCGAGTTCGCATTTGACTGAACAGAAGTTGTCTTCTTGCCAACATCTCCTAAATGCTGGTTGCTGTCAAGCCATGATTCATCGATGTAAACAATCTAGCACTTCCCTATGTTGTTTCATTGCTCGCAAGTATCTGCTTCTGGAAAACGTAATGTGAGGTCTTTCGATGAATACCTTCGTTTGGTTCACACACAATTCCTCGAATGCCACACTTTCCACAATGCAGTCTTTTTCCATTGAAAGTTTATCTTCTCTTTCAACACGAACAGTAATTTTGTTAGTGATGGCACTTCCTTTTCATTTATGCAAAAGTCTTGGATCGTTTGTCATGTGACATATCTGTCAGCCATCAATTTCATAATTTCCATCACCTGGCTTGATATTCTGCTGTCCACGTGTCCTCAAAACTTCTGTTTCGTCCATTGCTGAATTGTTATTCCTTATCCTTTGAATCGTCCTTTCAGACATTCCAGTCGCTTCAGAAGCTTTTCTTTTAGCTTGTGCAAATGGAATTGTCAAAGATTGACTGGTAGTTTCGTTTGAGCAAAATTCGGCAACATTATGCAGGATTTTGCGTTCTTGTAAATTTAACCGTTGTCCTTTCTTAACAGCCATTTTCCAAATTCATAAAATATATAAACGCGCTTCAATAAAACAAGAAAAACATAACGAAATAAATGCCAAACTTTTACAATTTCTGTATCTCTTTGTCGCCAAACGATCGCCAAAATCGCGTGTGGAACTTCGGGTCCTGCATTGTTGCAAGCTGCTGGCCGGTTTGTGACGTCAATACTTGTTATTTTTAACTTTTCCACCAGACTTCTTTTTGTGAACGGAGAATGCGCAACCTCCACTGTTATATATGAAGTGTTGAATAGCAGTTAACTGGAAATAAGTTACCAAATGGATATTTTTCATATAACTAAATAAGCCTGTGTTGATATTTATTGAAGAAAAACGATATATATATATATATAAAGAAACAACAATAATAAAAAAAATTAATCATTCTTTTACTGGAAACACAACATTCCACGTACTCAGTATGGAGTTGAACCAGCAATTTACAAGTTTGACCCATTGCCTTGACAGCTGGTGTAGAGGAGGGAAAACAACTTAAATCGCAAAGAATAATTCCTTCACACCATCCTCTAATTCTTAAGGCGTTCACTTTTTGAGTAATGTATAATTTTAATTGTATATAACTGTATTTTTAGATTATGTATGTGTACTATAAATCATCAATTGATCAAATAATCTACATTTACATCGATGGACAACGCCTTATAATCAGTAAATCATAAAATGTTAATTTAAATAACACCTTACATTTGTCTTAATACGAAATCACAAATAAAAATTAAACAATAATTGCACAAAGATGTTGGAGGCGCCAGAAAATGTCCAGTTTAACTGACATTACTAGGCCAGTGCCCCCAGAAAACATATATTATAATTATGAAATTATGACTGACTGGGAATTATCTCAAAAATTATATGCAGCTGACGAAATTGACACTCTTTGTGATTATTTTTTCTCGTGTAATTTCCCATCATAAAGTGTAAGTACACGTCTGTCGTTTTCCCATAAACTTTCCTTCCTGTATAGACATAAGGTAAGGATTACCTTTACTTACACATCCGCACATACAATGAATTCATATATTGAATACACGTTTCTGGATTTAGGAAACATTCTACCCGTGAAATATACCGATGTTTCCTTACTTAGAATTAGCTTATCTGTCCAGCGTTAATACGTCTGGCACAAGGGAAGCTATTCGATGTTGGTTTATTTTGTTGCAGAGTGATTGTCGCAACATATGAGTAAGAAACTTTATTCGGATTTATTCTTGCGACACACGGGATTGAAAATGACGGGTTCTTTGTCAGTTACAATGTAGTTATCTATAATGAAGCCCACTTTCAGCTGTTTGAAAACGAGTTCTTGCTCTTCCATTTTTTCACAATATATAAACTTTTTAATTTAGTGGATGTCTTTTTTTTTTTTAGATCTTTTACATGGTTTACGTCCGTTTGTGCTGGAATTGCATACAATCTTAAAGTCCTCGGTGAAAGATTAATAAAGATTTCTTCAATAAAAAATTAATGAAGATTTCTCTTCAGGTGCGAGGGACAGAGTACAAACTACCCCCCCTCATTGTTGCCAAAAGGCTAATATCTTTCCGATGCAACGATTTTCTCTTAAAATCTCATTTTCAAATTTACATGAATTACCCCCTACGAGCGTGAACATGCCTTCCTTCACGCAATACAATTTGACCTATATAATATTTATAAACAGAATTCAACGTTATACGCGTGGAGTTTGAACTGTATGCTTTTAACGTTGATTTCTAACTATGTGTCTCTTAATTTAAGAACCATTACTAGAGGAGCAGATTTTCAGGGGAAGCTAAGCCTACCGTGTTAATTTGTAAAGAATAAATAACAATCAAAATTCTAACAATTGTGGTATAATATGAATCTGTAAATAGAATTTGGTATCGTGGGTTGTCTCATTACATTGCGAACAGATTTTTTGCCCTGTGCTTTTTTTCGTAGCAAATTGAGCCGCCCCCACCCCCCAAAAAAAAGCCAAATCAGCAAATTCCGGCAGTAGCAGACGAGAGGCAGAATTTGACTGACAAGGGAAGGGCCCGAGCTGGACGACACAGATTTTAATGGGAGTGGTCTCATTTGAAAGCTGTCAAAAAATTGTTAGGCATATATTGGAGCGTTTTTCAGCATACGCCTTAATACAGATGTCAGGGGCCAAAGAAGGGCAAAATTGAGGGCAATTTCAAAGATTTCAAACGGCTGTATCTCTGTTAAAATTTAGAGCTAAAGATTAAGTTTTGATGCATTGTATGTATTTTTCAAATAAATCGAATACATGTTTCAGGATTTTTCGTATAAAACATCATTAAATGTAATTTTTCAATTCTGAACATCGCCTCTATTATTGATATCCATTAAAAGACTTATTAGCAATTCGGCGAAATCATTGGCGATATTTCCAGAAAGATGTTGAAAAGCGGCTTGCTCTCATCATCTCACCTGTATGAGCATAGAGAGTTATATTTTGCGGCAAGCGCAGTAACTAATAATTTCATTTTTTCTGCATATTCTTGCAGTAAAATTTAACATGTATTACTTGATCAAAATAAAAAAAATTATCTGAATTTTTTTTTATATTTTTGAGAAAGCTGTTTTTCTTTTCGTAAGTAACAAATATGTATTTATATAAATCGAACACTACGCAGATTAAATCAAACAACAATGTCAATCAATCAACGTTTATTGGCGTAGTGATACCAACGCCGATGGTATGGCGTGATTAGATGGTGAAACGTTCGAAAGAAAATAAATATTTCTGCCTTCGGTGGGACCTGAACCCACGACCTTCCACTTGCCGGGCGGAGGTTTCTACCCTATAAATACCCTAAAATATTTATTTCTTTCGAACGTTTCACCATCTAATCACGCCATAACATCGGCGTTGGTATCACTACGCCAATAAACGTTGATTGATATTGTTGTTTGAAGTAACAAATATTGAATTTCACTAACGTTCTTTGCAACTAAAGTCATAATAATTGTCAAGACGTTATAATTTCCTACACAAGTTTTCTGTAACTTAATATCAATCTGAATAAAACGTATAAACGTAGTTCATATCGTTCAAACACACATATACATTACTCATACACAACATGCTCATCCTATAACATAACACGAAAATTATTTCTGTATATGCAATCCTTCTTTTACTATTTCAAAAACGAGCGATACCAGATGAAGAAAGTAGTTCATTCTAACTTAGTGACGCACCCATAGAGTGAGAAAGGAGGAGCAATGGGGCCCAGGACTGACCAAACGGAAAAATTATTTTGATATTGCTCTTGAAAAAAAAAATGAACAGAATACAAACGCCTTACTAATTAATATGACAGTTGAAAAAATTTCTCTGTGTTAAACCCCTCCCCTCCCTTCGAAAAATTCTGAGTGGTCCGCTGTTCTGATGCAAGGTAGTTTTTGGGGTATTACGAATGCAAGTTATTGAACGAAGATTTTACTCTTCGTATGAAAAGACATTAAATGATTATAAACAATAAATTCACGATATTTCCCATGAGCAGTAAGATCTTCGATCATTAATTTGTATCCTTAATGTGTGAATTTACATTTCAACCTCCTTTTATATGTTTCATGCATATTCAATAATACAAACGCAAACAGCCAGCTTTCTAGAAAGATCGCCATTGATTTCACCAAACTGCCAAGAAGTCTTTCGATAAATAGCAGTAATAGAGGCGATATCCAAAATTACAAAATAACATTTAATAGTGTTTTATCCGAAAAATCTTGAAACAAGTATTCGATATATTTAAAAGCTGCAGACAATGCATCAAAACTTAATTTTTAGCTCTAAATTTTAACCGAGATAAAGCCGTTTGAAATCTTTGAAAATGCCTCTAATTTTGCACTTTTTTGACTCCTGGCATCTATATTGAGGTTCACTATGAAAAACGCTCGAATACGTGTTTAACAATTTTTTTAAAAGCTTTCAAATGAGACCACTCTCATTAAAATTGGCGTCGTCCAGCTCGGGCCCTTCCCTTGTAAGCCTCTGTACCGCGGGGAGGGGGGGACCCGTCCCCCCAATGTTGGTCTTGGAGTTCCATATCCCCCTTAAATTTCAAACAAAATGCCTTTTACTGGCATATTGTCCCCCCCCCCCCAATATTTTTATGCCGTCGACGCCAATGCTCTGTACAAGTATTATGTTATGATAATGTCGAAACTGGCGTGGCAATAAGGAAAACGCTGTAAAATAAAATGGGTTTCCACATGCTATGATTTCTTACACTTGGAAACTGGAAAATTCATAGCCTCTTAAATGTAAATCCAACATAACTCAAAGTTCTGTTTGACAGACTCCAAATTTCACAAGCAAGTAATCGACAGTTACCTATTCATGTGTGTGGTAATAAAATTATGAAGAAAATAGATTTACGTATATTTATATTGCTTACCCTCTATGTGCTTACTACGGCAAACTCGACACAATAGACAAAAATTTGAAATGTTAAAAAATGAAATTCAAAGCCAAATGTTTGAAAAAACCATGAAATTTTCTCCGCGGTAGAATTCCTGCATTAACCATGGCCTTGTGGTAGCGTAGTCGTAATGCATTCATCTAGCACACTGCCGGGGTGGGACTAACAATTGCATAGACAAACAAATGTTTAGGGCCCGCTTTTTTGAGTGGCTCGGCGCCGTGAAGACTCAACGCTACTTCAAAATCGTTGCCAATCGGACCTTATCAGGTCGGTATTTTTACCACGGCGCGAATTTTCGCGACGTTTTCTGCGAATTACAGAATTTTTTGTACTTACGTCTTGTACGAATTACAGAATTTTTTGTACGTACAGGTACTATGTTACCTGTACCGATTTTATTTTCAAAGTTTAAAATTTAAATTCCAGAACCGATTTAGCGAGCGATCGGATATAACGAATATTTTCGTTGATCCCAAGATCTTCGTTATATACGGGTACTACTGTAATTACACGGGCTCACTTCTCTCGCCAGGTGGCGTAGGCTAAGCAAGTGGCATGAAATTGACCTCCTCGAAAACGTAAAAACAACAAACTGGATCGAGTTTTTGTTACGTCTAAAGTGACTTATTGTTGAGATATTTAGAATCATAAGCTGAAAAATAACCTGGCGAATGGATTCATAGCGTAAAACTGTGAAAAAAGAAGAAAAAAAAAATGAATCATTACGGAACACCAATATTACAACATGGCAACTTAAAAGCAACTTTAATACCGAAATTATAGAGCGTTTTATTTGGATGGCTGATCTTCTGCGTAATGGTAAACGTGTTCCTCAATTTAATAATTGAATGAAAAAGCTTCGCAAGTGAAATATAACGTGAAAATACGGAAACATCAATCTTTGCGAAACATTGGTATCGCGTCACGGAATACTCGCAAAACACATCCGGCGTATAAGAAAGAATAAGGGAAGGGGCAGAGATGCGTGACAGAATTTATGTAACACACTACCGAAAAGTAACTATGTTTTTTTTTTTATTATTCGAATAGTCTTGGAATGCTGACGGAATTTGACGTTGAATTTCGGTGTTTCGTGACGTTGTATTGTCATAAAGTTAAAGAAAATATTTGGTGATTACACTGAGTTTCTATAACACACAGAACATTTTGGACATATTCAGGAAA
>QLNU02015360.1:279690108-279700808 GCA_006491805.2 Dysdera silvatica
TAATATACACAACTTAAAAATAGCGTTATATATTTACGAACGAATAAATGGAAATAAACACATAAATATAATTACAACAAATAAAGTTAAACATAATTATAATACAAGACATAAAAGTGAATTAAAAATATGCAAATAAGAACGAACATGGGTAAAAATAATATAAATCATTATGGAATCGAATTCTGGAACACAATACCCACTGAAATTAAAGAAATAAAACTGAAAAATAAATTCAAAACTACCACAAAATTTTTTTTATTGGAGCATCAAGTAAATTAGTCGCCACGGTTGCGGGTGCTTTTAAATGTTCGATTTTAACCTGTATTCTTTGTATACACTTTTTTGTGAATGTTATGCAAAAATAAATTTGATTTCATTGATTAATTTATACTACGAAGGGTCCAAAAAAATTTTGTCTAGGGTCCCACGAAGCCTTAATCCAGCCCGGCACACTAATTCAGGATCGACTCGCAACGGTCCGGGAAAAAAATCGCGCGCGACTAACTGCTCACTACAGTCAGGGACAGACTCCGAGTAATCGTGATTATAATCGATTGCAATCGATTACATTTTCGCGTACTCACATCTGTAATTGTAATTGAATGTTTTGAAGTAGCTGTAATCTGCAATATAATCATAATCACACTTTTAAATTTCATTTAATCATAATCGTTTTTTGAAATTCTTAGGTAGTCGTAATCCCTATGATTGTAGTCGCCATGATTATAATCGTAATCGAACTGATTATTTCTGATTGCGCGCAGGTAATCGTGATTAAAATCTGTAATTGCAATCATGTTTTCTATGTGTATTCATAATCCTAGTCGTAATCGAAAAATGAAAATTGACTGCAATCGTAATCAAAATAATGATCCAAATTTTGATACTTAGGTAATTTGAATCATAATCCTACTATAGTAATCGTAATCATATAAACTGATTATAATCGTTCCCAAGTGCGGTCCGGGATTGATTCCGCCGATCTTAAGATGTTTGGATTCTGTAGAAAAATATACGTGCACAGCAGTATAGCTGTAGCGCATTAGTCCGTGCCGTTATCCGGGATTCGACCCTCACTGGTATTGTAGAAAGTGTGTCGGTTTTCTGCCTATCGTACTTCGGGGGTTGCCTTGGCAGCAGAGCTTTGGATTTCCCGGAAAAACGTAGGTCTCGTAGGTAGTCCTTGTTCTGTAAAAACATAGATCTCGTGTATTCGTATAGGTCTCTGTTTCCACGTATTTGTGTAGGTGTTACATATGAAGAATCATGCTTTATGGCGGTAAGGGTGTGCTGCGCCAGGACATAGTTCCCTGAAGTATCCCAACCTCTGTTGCAGAAGGGATAAAACTTTGAACTACGGAACTGCAGAAGGATCGAAACCATGTCTACGGCACTGTAGAAGGATCGAAACCATGTCTACGGCACTGTAGAAGGATCGAAACCATGTCTACGGCACTGTAGAAGGATCGAAAACATGTCTACGGCACTGTAGAAGGATCGAAAACATGTCTACGGAACTGTAGAAGGATCGAAAACATGTCTATGGAACTGTAGAAGGATCGAAAACATGTCTACGGAACTGTAGAAAGATCGAAAACATGTCTATGGAACTATTGAGAGCAAGAATCGATAGAGAAACGCGTTTGATTCTACGCTACCGTAGCTAACGGAAATTGAGAGTTAGGCTTCCCTTCTTGAATTCACCATAGAAGCCCCATGTCCGCTTTCGCATAAATAGCCCAAAGTTTATGTACGAGAAAGTGAATAATTGACCAACTGGATGTGAAAATATAGTTAGTTAATGGATCGTGAACGTGTGAGTGCCGTTGCGTGAGAATAGGTGAGCTGGGCCTTGGGACAACAGCAGCGAAGGTAGCAAGGTTTTCAGTCTTTTACATTACTAAAGCCATTATTGGTATCACCTACACAATCATAAAATGAATAGGAATTTGATTTCCAAACTTTTGCAAATTGTGTTTCGAATATACCCACCACATAGGTTTTTACCCATTAGCTTTAGTGTGATGAATACCAACGCCATTTGTCTAATCGAAATATGTTTTAGAATTTCTTTTTCCCCCGTTCAATATTCCCTCCTCGCATAAATATTTGATTCTTTAAAAGCCAGATCTGGGGTAATAAATGACAGTTGCAAGTGATGGGTATTGCATGAAATTGATGACATCGTGTTAGCTGGGATGGGTGGTCGCCATGGTTACAAATGCATAACAAATGCGTAAATATGTTTGGAAATTGGAGAAATTTGTAAAGGCAGAGCTCGTTATTAATGGGATCTGATTTTGGGCGGGAAACTTCTACCGAAAAACAGATTTTAATGTGTATTGCCGCGGTTTTCGTTTTGTAGGTGTACTGAGGTTAACACACCCTATGTGTTTATGGTGAACTGGTTGGTTTTAGCAGACATCGTTTTTTTTTTGTTATCTAACAGCTGATTAGTTCAACTACAGGGCAGTGGATTTTAACATTATTAATGCAGTCAATGATTTCCAATATCACTTTAAATGCTGTAATTATAAATACAAATTCTATATCTATGCCCTTCGGTCAGTTATGTATGCGCGGTTAGTTCTTTTGCTGTCATTTTAAAATTTTATTTTTTTACTCTTTCTTATTTCACTTAAAGTAATGAGATCTCAACATCCGCGCGAATCTTTACCAAATTCAAAATAATAGAGGCATGAACAGGGGGCTAAAAATTCCGTAATGTTTTTTCATGTTTATTTCCGCTGTAGCGAACCATAATGGTGGGTGTTTGGTAGATAGTCTTTTTTTTGTGTTTTTAGGTCCAAGTACGAAAACGTATTTGATCTTTTCAAAATGTTTTAGTCGGCCCTGAAGTCATTGCTTAGGCAATGGTACTGAGTGATACGTCGTTTTCGCTTGATGAACTGCTATAGTGGCCATAGAGATAAGCTTTATTTTCCTATACCTTAATTTCGAGTGAGGTTATAAAAGGACGGTCAAAGTGAAGATGGTCACTTGAAGTTTTTCTTCTCATCGTGGATGATCGTAAACGTTTCTGAGATGCAAATTTTTAACCAAATCGACAAGCAGTAATGTTTAATATTCAGATAAGCTACAAAATATTCCTTCCCCATCGTCCTCTTGCTTACATGGAGATAGTGGAGCCTGGGATGGAGATACGAAATCATAGGCGTAATTTGGCCGGAGCAAGGGGACACGTGCCCCATATTTTTTGGAGCAGGGGCAAAAGTATATTTTTGCCCCTCCTTTTGCTCACAATCAGTTTTATCGCTGTCATTTCGCTATAATACTTAACTTTCTCAGGACTCTTTAAAAGAAAAAATGCAACTCTTTTGATCCTACAATAGTATACACCTCCATTCTATCCCTCTATAATGTTTACAATTGAAAAGCTCGGAGCTATGCAGACTCAAGTTTTGGTAATTTAAAGACCGGTAAAAGGTTGACGCTTGGGTAACACAGAAAATGCGAAGCATTATATCCTTAACATCTCAACAGAAAAATCACGAGGCAATTAGTCAGCACAACGTCATCTAGAATAATCCTTTGAAAGAAAATTCGGAATATAATCTACGTCGCAAATCATTGAGTTAAAGCAAAATGGCGAGTTGTAGCTGACCATTGGCCATTTGTATGGTTCTGGCAGTCTTAAAACCAACTATTTTTTTCAAGATGGCGAAAGGAGCTTACCACCTGAGTGTGTGCCCCACGCTTTTATGTAAGAAGGATGGTGAAAACATAGGCGTAATTTTTTTGGGGGGGGAGCGCACGTGTCCCCCCAGTGTTTTTTTCTCAGAGCATAGGCAAAATTGTCTCCCCCCCCCAATCTCAGGGCTTTATATGTATACACACACTCTCTCTCTCTCTCTCGGTTTTGCCCCATGGTTAACCTTTCATCTATGCATGATATATGCACAGGCGTAATGTTAATTGCTGAGGTCCGGGGGCGGGTGCGCTTTCTGCATCTAGGCCGGGAGCGGCTCTGTTCGTACGATACAACATAGTTTTGTACTTATTTTGTACGCATGCGTATACACGCGTGTGTGTATAAAGTACATCTACTTATTAATTTAATAAACTCTATTATCCTATTGATTGATCCCAGAAAGTTATCAGTGCCCTAACTATGTTTTATACTTTACTTCGCGCACATTTTGTTAGAGGATTCGTGGGAAGGTGCAAGGCATTTTTTCGGTTACTTGGTAAGAATGCGCTCCAGATACCTTCGAGTTCAGGTTTAAAACAAAGGTGAAGGTAGGTAGCAGCGAACGAGGGGACCTATTTTGCTTCATCGACAATTTCTCGAGGGGCATTCCAACTGGAAATCATGACGTTCTTACTCCATATATAGATCTGTTGCTGCGATTATTTTGAAGGGCGGGGGTCGCCGTTTTCGTCCAGAATTCCAAATCTTGCGGAGGTTTCTTCTATCTGTGCGTGTGTTCCTGTGTCATATGACGCTGGGAAGCGTTGGTTGTCTGCTGGAGTCTTGACGATGATAAATCGGTTCTGTCAGCTGGTCCATTAGAAGGATGTTGCTGTCATGACTTTAAAATTGCTCCGTTTTCTGCCCGAGGCACGATACCAAGAATTTCCCGTTGTTTTGGACCGTTCAGACGATTTCGTCTCGCGGTACCATAAAGCGGCATCTCTAACTTTTGAATCGCGGCGGAAAGTGACGAGATTTGACTTCATTTCTCTTTTGCGAAGCAAGCAAGATACATGCTGTCAGATTTCAGACGAAGAATGGAACCACTGTTTGAAGGGAAAGATAGACAGCGCGATAAAAGAGGAAAGCAACTGACGAAGAAATGTATTTATAAGTGTTTAAGTTGACCCGATATTTCTTAAAAACGCTGAAAATTTTATATGAAGTTTAGGAAAGAAACGCGTCAAGAGAGAGAAAAGACAACGCTAGGAGTATTTGTGAAATGAAATTGATACATTATTGCACCAACGTAATTTTCATTGGTTAAAATGGTAGATAGCGTTTAAGTGGTAAATAAACAACTTTTTTTTATATTTAAAAATAAAACATGATACGCAGGAAATATATCAATAACAGTGTAAGTTATAGGTATTAAAATCTTACTTGCGTAAATATTAACAAAATTTAGTTTTTTCATAGTAGGTTTAATATTGATGGAATTACGTAGTTATAAAACGAGAGAGATGCGAAAAAAGTGATTCCAAATTGTTGGGGTTTATTTTGTAATTCCTTGCATATTTTTTCATGATTTATTTAAAAATTACGATCTGTGTGTGCTTATATCTTTTTTATATCAGTGTAAAGTGTTTTTTAAATCTGATATAAAGAACTTAGAAATGTAAACTCAAAGTTTGATTTAAATATCCAACAGGACTGACATTGCAGAAATGCGGCATTGATACATATTTACCAGAACAGGGTTGCTCACATCAACAATCAACTTTGGCGATTTAGAGCAGATTTGGTGACTTCCTTCACTGCCAAGGCAAGTGAACAGTTATTTGTTTACAGTTATAAATTTCCGAATATTATTATTGAACCTGTTTGACACTTGAGATTTCTATAGAAAACAATAGGATTAAAATTCTCAGCGGATAACTTTCGTTTTCTAGTTTTACGTTCGACCGAGTTTAGGCAGTGAGTACTGCAGCTAGAATGGGTCTTCGTCGACGAATAAAAGTCCCTCTTAAAGATTTCTTGCAAGTTCGAACATAGTTTTTTCGCCATTTTTTATTGTTGGGAAAGAAGTGGACGATTTTAGCAATTGCTAAAGATTTTTTGAATTTAGGGATTTTCCTATCGTCACACAGACATGCAATACGTGTTTTTTTGCGAAACACGTATTGCATGTCTGTGTGACGATAGGGTTCGACTCTCAATCGTACCAAAATAGCGCACTTACAAACTCAAAGATAGATCCTGAGCTAAACTCAAGGATAGATCCTGAGCTAAACTCAAGGATAGATCCTGAGCTAAACTCAAGGATAGGTCCTGAGCTAAACTCAAGGATAGGTCCTGAGCTAAACTCAAGGATAGGTCCTGAGCTAAACTCAATAATTGTCGATGCTACAAAAATTTCCCACGAAACTTCCCTAGATGTGTTTAAATTTATAAAATAGGGACAGATTAAATCATCTTTTGAAAACGCTTTTCAAAATCATTAAAACCTTATTTATTTGGATTATTAGTTAAAGGCGTCTGTGTTTGCGAATAGTCTATTATTTAATATTTTAATGAAAGTAAAATAGAATTTTTTATTCTTTTTTGAGGTAAAGCAAATTTTCATCGCGTGATCTTTCTCCCCACTGGGAGGAGCAAGAAATCCCTTTTTGGTATCTTCCGAATGTTAAACAAGCTTCGCTCGTATTTTTTCAATATTTATGTATACATCGTATAAAATCCGAAATTTCATTTTCCATATCTGGGTCCCACTGCGAGCTTAAAAAAAGACACATTTTTAATATATTTTTCGGTCAGATTTTTACTTGTACTCAATGACGGGGTAAAAATACACAGTGGAAAATAAAACCGATAGTGAAAAATTTTTAGTCCCAAGTTTTTACGATCCAAACTTTTACGGTCTGTTTTTCTCAACAGGAAGATGGCAACGGCTTCGCGCCCAATCAACGCTGTCGTTTCCCCGATCGCCATCTGGTGTGTAATTCCGTAACTACGAAGGAACTGCCTTTTTACATCCTGATGTAAATACTTAAAATTTTACCTCTGCCCCGCACGGCTGTGGAAATCGGTGTTTTTAAAGAGGTGAAACTCCACTTTTTGTTTCAAAGAAAGGTTTTTTATTAAAGAATTGTCGTTAGACCGAAAACGGATGTTAAACGAAGGTTTACGAACGGTAAAGGCGAACTGTAACGGGCTGTGTGTTTCTGGTCCCTAACACCCCATTGGTGAAAGCAAATGGCCTGGGAGTGCTACATTTCAGTTGTAGGAGGTTTATGGGTCCTTTTAGACAAAATATATTTTACACATCGCGTAGTAGCCTTAATCAGCTGTTTTCCTTTAAGCCCTAAAAGGATTTGATGTACACACGCTCAAGTAGGCTATTTAGCCCAAATATAAAATATTTGGAGACACGGTTTGTGAAATTAAATTTTGCTCTTGCAAGTTTTTGTGAACTTTTGAGTCGAGAGCTATCTCGGCAACGGGATGGAGAATCCATATTTTAGGTTGGGTTGAATGACCCAAGTTCTGAAATCGGTGGATGTGGAGCATTTTGGGTTCTTGGCTCAAAAGTGGGAAATTTGGCTGAAACTATCAATGTGGCATAAACGTTGAGTTTTACCTAATTAGTTTCCTTTAGAATTACCGTTCGTTCCCGAAAGTTTTAACAACTTCATAGGCGTAGAGTGATATGGGCCCGAGCCCCCAAAATATTTGGCGAAAAAGTCACTTTGTTTGGCGCAGAATGACCCTTGCTGTCCTTGCGCCATAAAAATACAACCAACCAACCAATTTGGAGAAAGCAAAACACAAAAGGTAAAAAAAACCCTACATATATTGTAATGTATGAATTTATATAATATGTGCTAAGCCCCCTCCCCCCTCTAATAATTTTGTAGACCCTACGTTGAGGAGCAACTTAATATTTTCAGGTTTTTTTTAACAGTTTAGTTGCATTTTTAACAACGTAATATTTTAAGTGAGTTTTCACAACAATAGAGTTTTTAACATGTAACGATTGCCTTTAAAATAAACTTGGAAAAAATTTGCGATAACATGACCCGTATCTCTAATGTCTTAGCCCATAATTTTTCCAGGTGGGGAATTATCTCTAATGATTCTTATAACTTCATTAGTTTCAGTTTTTAAGTTTGTATGCGGGTTACACAGCTTTATAGAAAAGAACGCCCTTATATCCGGGGAACTTACGATTCTGATGACAACATCCGGTTCTACTTCCGGAATTCGTAAGCATGTATTGACCTTTGATCATGTGTTTTTATGATTCCATTGAGGGGAGAACACTTTTTCTTTTGAAAGTCAAAAATTGCAAATAAGTGAAGCGAATAAATCACAACCTAGATTAATTTTACATAAAATGTAGACAATGTTTCATTAACGTGCAAATGTAATTGAAATATTTATTATCCCAGTCAAATATGTAATTTTTTGTGAATTTTACTGCAGGACTAAATGTAATATTGCGCATGTATGCAAATGTGAATTTTACTGCAGGACTAAATGTAATATTGCGCATGTATGCAAATGTGAATTTTGGCCGTAGAGTGTAGTAACGATTCTGAGAGGGATATTATTTACCTCATGTGACTCGGAATTGGAGACGAGGTCAGAGGTAAAAATACCTCCTCACGTATGTTCACCTCTTGGGTTTTCGAAATGGAAGAGGTAAGACGAAGGTTTAAATTTCTACAGGGATATCCTTTTCCTAGCTTCCCATTTTATTTCTTTAGAATACGAAAGGGGGATTTTCTTTGGAGGCCTTTGTTTTTCTTTTAAAAATTTCGCGTAATATTGCAGATCTCTTGAAACTTTTCACGAAACTTTGTAACTGCGTTTGTTGGCGCATAATTTTAACAAACGAGCGCGTAAACTCCAAAATTGTGGTAATATCTTTTTCGCGTTGTTTCAGAAACGCAAAATGTTGGTTGTTGGTGTATTTATAATCTAAACCCATCGGCTTTATTTCTGCACAGACCGCTTTGATTTTTTAAGAATTTCTTGTGGTAGAAAATATACGTAAAACCGTGTAATGTATAAAGCGAGGTTTTCCCCTAAAAATATATATGTGTTAAAGAATAATAATGATAAAAAAACAGAAATTTTTCCTGGAAACTAGGAGGATAGTCATGCATGCCAAGGGTTGTTAGCGGATAAGGCATAAAAGTAAACAACCCACTAAGAAATGGAAATATAGAGTATGTCCAAAATCAGCACTTTCGATCAAAATAATAATTCCGCAAAATTTTGCTAACGGTTAACTAGTGAGGTGGGTAAATGCTTCTGCAAACCCCCGATGCAAGCGGTACAGAAAATGGATAGAGCGAGCTCGCAAAATTTCAAAATATTGAGATGTATGACCGTTTTTCGAATTAAAATGGCGTGGGCCCGAAAAAGACAGTCCCTTTCACTTCCGATAAACAGAGCTGTACTTTTCCTTTTTATGAATGTTATTGTGAATTCCCTATCAATTAGTATTTTTTGGTGAATACGTATTTCTCTGTTCTTTTTTCCCCATAATGACCCTTGTTCTTTCGCCATAAAAATACAACCAACAGTATTTCCGTGCCTTGTAATGCCGTGTGTATGTATATAAAATATAGCACAGCTGGTCAAATAGAAACGTAAGTATGAAGACGAAATAGACAGAAATGAAATGACAGCATTTTCTAGGGAGATTTCTGAATTCCTGAAATGCCCCTCCCCGTCCTATACTATTGTGTATGCACATTCATATTACAAGCACACAATGCAAGTTGTACAAGGAACGCGGTGCTTTTAATATTACCAGATGATCGGCCAGAAACTGCAATATTTTATGAAAAAAAATTATGTGCTTATTTGTTTAATTTCATGAGAAATTTGAGTTCGTAAAAAAGTAATGTTTTAAGTTTTGAAGATCACGAGCCGATGACAATTTCATTCATGTTTCAAAGGAAATGTCATCTCTATAAAAATCAATTAGTTCTGGTGAGTTTATTAGAAAATGACTATGGTCGAGAATTAAGTTCCCAACTAAGCCCTCTTGACAAAGTACTTCCTTGATAACGATATATGATATTGCTAAACTATTAATCATGTATACGAAAAAAAAAAATTTTCAGTGAACTGATAAAACTTTGGTCGTTCGTTCTTTAAAAGGATGCTACAATTTTTTGGTTTTATCCCAGAAAAAAGAAAATTATTCTTTAAATTTGACTTAATACTCGAAAAACCCATTCTAAAACAATAAGAGAAAATAAATGGTCTCTTTTCGGAGATGATTTAAGCACAAAAGGAGCTCTAATTCTAAAAACCTTGCTTCCACCCTCTGTCCCTAGTTTCTTAGTAGTAATAAATAATCATCTCCAGAGGTTGTTTTGGGGGATGTTATAAAAAATCTAATAGTTAGTGAGAGGGGACTTTTAATTTGGTCGTGTATTTTAAAAGAATATAAATTAGTTTTATTTTACCATCTTAGTGTAGTTCCGTTTAGTGTCTTCCAATGTGCGTAGTCCAGCGAATTTACTGTATAAAATATAATAACTTACCTCTAACGACTTTCACATGATACAGGGTTCGTTTTAGCTCAAACGAACGTTAAGACATCCATTTCATATTAGAGGCATTTGTCAGCAGCTTCGGGCTTAACGTTTAATTTTTTTATTTCTTCATGAACTAACATGTATACACTCCCTTGGGTGTTTTAAATTAAAAAGGGTTTGCGTACATCAGTATGTATTGCTGTTATGGTAAGTGACTATCCTAATTAGCATTCGTTATGAATACATTATTTATGCAGTAATTAAGATACATAACTACACTGAAGTGCCAGAAAAATTGGTACACCTACCTAATATCGTGTAGCCCCCAACCCCACGCATGCACACAGAAGTGCCGCAACACGACGTGGCATGGACTCGAATAATGTCTGAAGGTCTCTTGGAGACAATTCACACCAGGAATCCTACAGGGCTGTCCACCAATCCATAGGAGTGCAAGGAGGTAGAGATCTCTTCTGAACAGC
>QLNU02015360.1:279700908-279727639 GCA_006491805.2 Dysdera silvatica
ACCCACATTAACATTATTGTATACAAGTGGACAACTAATTTCATATATAAGTAAACAATGAATTTGCACAAACAATACTTTTATAAGCTGAAGTGCCAGAAAAATTGGCACACCTACCTAATATCGTGTAGCCTCCTCGTCCACGCACGCAGAAGTGTCGCAACACGATGTGGCATAGACTCGGCTAATGTCTGAAGGTATCCTGGAGACAATTCACACCAGGAATCCTGCAGGGCAGTCCACAAATCCATAGGAGTGCGAGGTGTTGGAGATCTCTTCTGAACAGCACGTTGCAAGGCATCCCAGATATGCTCGATAATGTTCATGTCTGGCGATTTAGGTGGCCAATGGAAGTGTCTAAAGTCAGAAGAGTGTTCCTGGAGCCACTCGGTAGCAACTCTCGATGTGTGGGGTGTCGCATTATCATGCTGAAATTGTCCAAGTCCGTCGGAATGCACAATGGACATGAATGGGTGTAGGTGATCGGACATGATGCTTACGTATGTGTCACCTGTCAGAGTTGTCTCTAGACGTATCAGGGGTCCCATATCACGCCAACTGCACACGCCCCATACCATCACAGAAGCTCCACCAGCTTGAACAGTCCCCTGTTGACATGTAGGGTCCATGGATTCATGAGGTTGTCTCCATACCCGTACACGTCCATCCGCCTGATGCAATTGGAAACGAGACTCGTCAGACCAGGCAACGTGTTTCCAGTCATCAACAGTCCAATGGCGGTGTTGGCGGACCCAGACGAGGCGTAAAGCTTTGTGCCGTGCAGTCAACAATGGTACACAAGTGGGCCTTCGGCTCCGAAAGCCCATATCAATGATGGTTCGTTGAACAGTTCGCACGCTGACACTTGTTGATGCCCCAGCATTGAAATCCGCGGCAATTTGAGGAAGTGTTGCACGTCTATCTCGTTTAACGATTCTCGTCAGTCGTCGAAGGTCCCGTTCTTTCAAGGTCTTTTTCCGGCCGCACCGCTGTCGGAGATTTGATGTTTTACCGGATTCCTGATATTCACGGTATACCCGTGAAATGGTCGTACGCGAAAATCCAAATTTTGTCGCTATCTCGGAGATGCTATGTCCCATCTCTCTTGTGCCGACTATAACGCCACGTTCAAAATCACTTAAATCTTGATAACCTGCCATTGTAGCGGCAAGAACCGATCTAACAGCTTTGCCAGACATCTCTTGTCTTATATAGGCGCTGCCGACAGCATCGCGTTACGCTGATTGGTTGCAAAGCTCCGTTATTTGCATACGCACGCCTGTACCGGTTTTTCTGGCACTTCAGTGTGAATAAGACGAATGATACGAATAGAGACCGTAGGCAAGAAAAGCTTCATCTAGGGGTAATATGTGCACGTTAAATGGTCTGTCTTGGATATCATAAATGCAAATGTTGTTGAAACTTTCAACTCAATGAATATCTGTTCGTAATATTGATATGCCCCCTTTTTGAAGAATATTCTTAATGGAATTTTGATTGCTTTGACAAATTAACTTTTTCTGTTAATTACTCAGTGTCAACACTCCCAAAACAAGACTAAGTTTCGCCAGGAGATTTCGTAACTTCAGTTACTTCGATACCGGCGTAAGATTTAAAAATACGTTTCGAGGGCGAACTGCCCTCCTTGTCAAATGAAGACATCTCTTCACTTGACAAAAGGAGCAGTTGGCTCCCGAAACGTCGTGTTTTTAAACCTTACGCCAGTGTCGAAATAACTATAATTTTACCATACACTTTTTGCATGACAGATTTTTCGAAACTTTTTATAACGGGACGTAATAACCAGGTTTAATAAACTATTTGATTATTGACTATACAATTTATATAATACCGATTATATCACATTTAGTTTTATAATATTAAACTCTGATTATGTATACAATTCATAGGGAGTACATTACGTACTTTATAATAGTTTTAAATTAAAGAATACGCATTTTTGTAGGAAGATTGGAATTAATTGTACACAAATATAGCTAAAAAGGTCTGCTACATTTTTTTTGATTTAAAAAAAAAATTGAAGGTGGGGGCGAAGAAAAAAATTACATAATTTTCATTTGAAAATGGACGTTTTTAACACACACGGCGAAAGTTCCTACTTACGGTTTTCTTTTTTCTAATATAGTTCTTTTTATGTGATCACGTGCTAAAAGTTTATTGTCCAATTCGTTCGGAGCGGGATAACGCGTCTATGTAGGCGTGCTACCAATAGATATGACGATCTATGCTTTTGGGATGCGAGAGGAAGTCGTTTTGGCAAGGTGCCATGTGTATGGGTGAAGGATGTCCGGGAGGAGATGTCCAAACGTCCACTCGGACATTCAAGCCCAACATCCTTCGTCTGACCGAGACGTCATCCGGTCGTTCTGGCCGGACATCAACCTTTTTTTTGTCCTTCTACACAGAAAGTATAAGAGGCGAAATTGATGAATTGTCCTGTAGCCATTGAATCTTGTGGATTGCATGAAAAAGACAAAGCGAAGTGATGTATTGTTCGCGAATGCATTTCGTTTTTCTTATTTATGTCCGTGTGTTATGAAATAGATGACTGAATAGACGAATGAGCATATGAGCGTACCAAAATCCATTTCCGTCAATAAATTAAAATTCTTGATAGTTCTAATATTGTTGACTGGGATATGATCTTGTTTTCTAGAACAACGAGAGACAATACATGCATTTTAGCAAGATCTGAGTTGAAAATTAAGATTTGGCGGAAGGGAATGTGATAAATTTTAGTTTCTGGATCTGGGATGTTTCTTCGCTTAAGGGAAGTGGGGGTATAGGATCCCTAACTTCATCATTTGCGGTTTGATGAAATATCTTTCCAAATTTGAATGTTTTGTATAACTTTCACGGTTGTCAAGTTATCTGTACAGCCCTTTCATGTTATACAGGGTGTCCCAGAATGGTCGTGCCACCCTTATTACCTCGAGTTCTCAACGGAAAAAGGTCGTTGATATCTCACGTTATAAATTTTTGAATGTGCTACCTTCCTATGCCACCGAGAATTCCATAAAAATATGGAGCGTGTGTTCAAAAATACAAAACGTACTTTTCCCTCTCATTTCAAATTGAACTCTATGATTTTACATAAAAAAAAAAAAAACTTGTACAATTATGATTCCATTAAGGTCAGAACCGGTTCGTTATGGCAAATAAACTGGATATACATATGAGTTGAATTGTCATAAATGCGATGAAATGCACACTACCACCTGGGTGAAATCAAATTTAAATTTTCGTGAAAGGTCGCTAATTAGAGGGAAAATTAAAGAAAATAAGCACAAAATGTTCAATTTTTTTTTGTAAAGATAAGTTTTTGCGTTGAAAGCTTTGTAACCGTAGCAAGGTCTCGGAAGAGACGTTTCCTCTGCCATCTTGCTTAGGTTGCAACAGACCTTCTGCGAAAAAGAACACCTCTTCCTAACGGTTGAAGACGACGTTTTGGGCAATTGCAAAAACTAGGAATAATAAAATTACTTTATTAAATGTTTTGTGATTTTTCTTCAATATGGCCTCCAATTAGTAACCCTTCACAGAAATTTGAATTAGTTTTCACCCAGGAGAGGCTGTGCGATCCAATGCATTTGTTAAAATTCAACTCTCAGTATCTCTATTTACAATCGATACTTTGTTCTGTTTTTGTTAGAACCTTTAACTATACAAGCTTTTCCTTATATAAAATAATATACAATTTGATATATGTGAGAAAAAGTATGCTTTATACTTTTTGCACACTTTCCATGTTATTTCTACGGAATTTTCCATGACATACGAAGGTAGCGCATTCAAAAATCTATACAATGAGATACAAACTGTTCCTCGTTGAAGGAATCTCGAAAAGAACTCTGTTTAATAAGGGTGTTGCGGCCATTCTGAGACACCCTATGCACTGGTGTACACAGAGGGATGTTGATGGGGGGTTGCAACCACCTACTGCGATATAATTTTGTACATATACATATGAATATATGGAGTTGAAGCTCTGTAACCCCCATTGAGTGTACCCCCTTATGAACTTTCTACGAACGCCGTTCGTTTATGACTTAATACAGTGGTTTAACCTGAGGGTTGTGACCCTTAAGGGGTCGCAAACTAATTTCGGGGGCGCCACAACTATTTTAGTTGCGCCTGACTTTTTATAAAATTTCGCGCAAATGGCTAACTTACATTTCAACATGGTTGCACATTGCAGTATTCTATGCAATGATTGTTAATTTTATATCTGTAATATAAATTAATATAATTAACCATATAATTAATATAATTCTATATTTAATGTGTTTTCTTTACTTTGTTAAAAATGCTTTTATTATGCAAATGTGTCGGCGGCGGACAGAGGGGTCGCAGATCTTTTGGTTACTATAAAGGGGGTCGCGGATTACTTAACTACTATCAATATAAAAAGTGGGTTGCAGCTTGAAAAAGGTCGGGGACCACTGACTTAATGAGTCCGTTCGTTTATGATACATTGGTAAAAGTATCCCTTGAGCGATTAAGCACAACTGTACTACATACTCTCAACTCCCATAACTGCTTAAAGTGAATGCCGGAAGGGAATACTTTAGAATACAATAGAGCGGTGTTCATTCGAATCGGTCGGGACCGATGACAATGCAACTGATCGAAAGTTTGAATAATTGAACAGTCAATTTAAAATATAACTCGCAACCATTTCACATGGTATTAAATGCGTGTTTATTTTTTTTTATGAACGTATATGTATCAAACGTTTTTGAATTACGTGAATTTAAAACATTAGATTTCGATACATAGAGTATGTATGTGCAAGCTATTGTGAAAATATCCGAACACCGTTCTTCACGTCCCTGTCGTCGCATTGTCAAACCAAAAGTCTCACTAGATTTTGAATTATGTCTATTACAAACCGATGTATATCTCATTTGCATAAGGGACTGTTTTCATATTTATTTTAATACGCATTTCCAAAATTTCAAAAACATTGCCCACTTTTTATGTAAGCAAACTTTTGTCATATCGTAATTACGCAAAATATAAATTTTTGGGAAATTCTGACAATACTCATCCGAAAAGTCTGTTTTTGCATTTGTTACAACTACAACGTTTTAATATATCTGAAAAATAAATCATATATTGTATATCGGAACAAAACTATCCGTGGGCTGTCTTCATATTGATGATTGCAAATTGAAGGTCATGCGCGGAATAATTTTCTACATTTCATAATCTGCCCTTAAATCCCCAGTTTTTCCCTTTTGGGAATCGTTTTTATTGCAAACAATAAAAGTTTAAAATATGTGTCAAAATCCAGACATTTTTATACTATGATATATTTCAAATTATATTAACTAACGCAGAACCAAATTGGAAATTTTAAGATGCCATCCATTTGAACCAAAACGATGCAGTTTTGAATAAAGGCCCCATATCTTAATAACTACTGAAAGCAATGAATTACAATTTTGCACACATGTGTTTGCGTCATTGCAAATTCGAAAATTATACACGTTTCAATTCATAAATTTTTCAAATACGAATATAATTATTAGTAATTATAAAATGATTGTTTACTAGTTTAATATAACGTAAGAATTACCACGATTGACTAATTATTTCGCAAACAATAAAGCTGTAAACCCTTTGCTATCACTGCGCCCTAAAACACAAGAAAACATCCACTACTCATAATTCATCTATTTAAGCTAAATAAATGAATTTGACAGAAATGTCAGTCACTTTGATCCAGAATCTGTAATCAAAAATGGGCGTTGCCCTTTAGAAATTGAGTTAGTGCAATTTTTTTTTTATGAGGACGGACCCTTATGCAAATGAGATGCCCATTAATTCACAGTAGACGTAATTCTAAATCTAATGATATTTTTGGTTTGGCAATTCGATCAGACGGGCTTGAATAAGGACAGGTGTTTGTATACTTTCATAACCGGCTGTATAATGAATGCTTTCCTCTATGATGAAGCGGTATGTTGTCCTTCGTTCGTCCGTTTACAGTTTGCCAGGGCACCCTTCGCCCGGTGAGGACGGTAATTAATATTCAAGCATACTAAAAATTTGCGTTCAGATAATCGACGCTTTAGTGTCCTTACAAAGATGGGTAGTCTGTCTATAATGTTTTCATGTAAAATACGAATTTGTGAAATTTGCATTAAAATACGAATTTGTGTAAACGCACCACTAACGGATATTTCTAAATGGTTTGCTTTGACTATTATTATGAACTTTCTATGTACATAATTTTTCACAGTCTCATTTACTTTTTTACCCTGGACATCTTCATATGATACATTTTGGAAATTCCTGCTCTAAATCATGTCATAACTCTCGAACAGTTGTGTATGCTAACTAACTGTGTTGAACTCTCTCTTCCTTTCCAGAGAACTTCCAAAATTTAATTTTCGCCAAAGGTGATTTATTCCCTCGCCATACTTTACCTCTTGTAAATATGCCTGAATGTCCGCTCCGTTCTTTAATTAAGCCGTAACCGGGATAACAAAATTCCGATCTTTAGGAGAGCCAAAAAAGCCTGTCAACACCAAACTCAAGTTTATGACGTTCTAATGTCACCGCATTTATTCTGAATCTTGGAGAGTATCAAAAGTTATTTAGCGATAAACAGCCGTGCTAAGCACCATTTCCTTTCCTCAGGGTTACTGATTTTTATCTTAATTTCTCTTCCTGCTGGTGTAAACGATCTTGGAGGAACCCAACGAGTCTGTTTTTTTTTATTTATTTATTTTTTTAGCCTTTTTTTTTATCCCGACGAGTATAGGATGCAAGCAAGTAATATAAAATAAAGCAAATAAAAGCAGTTAGCTGCAATTACGCCTAACCGCAATGCAACAAGAAAGGTTCATTTTATTCCTCCCGGTTTTGCAGCTATAAAATGGCTAGTGTGGCCAATTACGTGCTGCGGAAAGTAGCTAAAAGCATTATCGTATTTTCTGAACGCTAGTACATGTTTCCGACGCGGTTGAATTGTACTGGCACAGATATCCGCTCTGATCTGTTCCCTCACTTATGGAAAAAAATAAATCTGCCATATAACTGAACAAGTATTTGCGATGTAAGGCCCACACGAAAGGGTATGATAGGTTGATTGATTGTTTGGCTTTTTTATGGCGCAAGAGCATCTGGGCTATACTTCGCATGTATGATAGGACCAGCACTTATTTAGAGGGCCTTTTCCCCTCCAATCATATATAAAGTTGCGACGGGAGAGACCATCTATCCAGTTGAGGGGATTGATCTAATTACGAACGCACATGTAGGTTAGATCTAGAGTTCAATAAAAGCTCAAGTAAGTCTAATACTCGTTATAATTGATGGTAGATCTCTATCTAATAACACGATTATATATTTGCGTGTGTATGTATATTATGACGCAAGGATAGTAAGGCTATGCTGCTTCAAAACTCACTTTCGTAGGAATGATTACTTCTGATTAGATTATTCCCATTACTCCTGATGAAGGACTGCTGCTGATGCGTCCGAAAGCTTGAGTGATCTTTTTCATTGCTATTTTACCAGTGTTTAACCTTTTGTATGTAAGTAAATCTTAGTCTTACTCACATACTGATTAGTTGGGTCGGTCCCCCTCTTTGAAGATGAGCTTCCCTCTTCGAGACATCTTTTCACCATCGGGGTTCTCATTCTTTAACCTTCATCACACTTTGGTGTTTCTTTCTGGTTGTCCGCGTAGTTCGATACAAATAAATTAATTTAGCATTGTTTTGGCGTTACACTTTCGGAGAATCTAATTATTTCCAGAAGTTACTAGATTTGTTTAGAAAAACAAAAAACAATAGATTTCCAGAACGTTGTTTTAATAGCTGCATGAGTATGTCAAAACTGTGGCTACTAATCAACCGCTAAGTAGCTAGATATGGCAGTATTGGCATATTAATTAATGTTTGGCTACCAACCAGTACAAGTAGGCGTAGCCGTGTTAGTCGCCAAAAGCGTTAATCGAACATTCTTTTAAGATGGCGAATAGGTTGCTTCCTTTCATTAGTTAATAATTTACATTCCCTACACCGATACCTGACATATGTACTTCTTTAGTACTAAAACCATTTAAAAATTATATAGTTTTTGACAGTTCTTTTCCCTCCACTAAAGTACATCTTTAAACTACTGTGTAGAGAATAAATTTGAACTTAGTTTGTTTTTTTTTTTACTTCTCGCTTCAGCAATTGCTAAGACACTTAGGTGCAAAAGAACGCATTACGCATGTAAATGAGCTCTAGAATTGAGCAATCTGTTTTGGATGGGTGTTACCTACTAGCAGGTGCTTATTATGTCTTAAACGCGATCTTTGTTTTATGTTCATTTGTTCCGTTTTCTTGCTTTTGCCTTTAGATCCTAAAATGTAGATTAGAGCATAGGCGTCGATTTTCTAAGGGACCTAAGTCCCTTTGTCTCCTCTCAAAATTGGACAATAAGTAAAGGAATGCAGAGAAGAATTGAGGGCAAGAGACGCGATATAAAATACATTGTGTTTTTCTTGTCTGTTGTTGATTCATTTAACTGCACATACAGGTTCGTCCTTCCAGGGGCCCTAAATATTTTCTTCAACTTGGCGCCCCTGGATTAGACAGTATCATCATACCTCTAGCCTTAAAGTATATATGTCTATACCAGGGGTAGTCAACCTTTTTATACCAGTGGTAGTCAAGCTTTTTATACCTACCGCCCACTTTTGTATTTTTCTTAATAGTAAAATTATTTTACCGCCCGCCGATCCCTTAATAACTTAATTTAGCGCAACTGCAAAGCTTTCGTAAATTTTGAGTGAAGGTTAAAATATGTAGTTTATTAATTTATCTTTTTATTTATACTTTGTGTATGTTCATAATACACAGAAAACTCAATTTGATGCTGCATTTCTACGGTACACCTCCATCGGTACAGCGCCCACTAATGTGGAAGCTGCTTAAAACGAAGAAAAATATAGAAACTATGAAGTTTATAGAAACCACCTTTAATTATTAATGAGATCCTTGAGGCTGGCTGATGCCGCGAAACTAAATATTTGGTATCTGGTTCAATTTCCATAAAGTTTGTTCATCAGTTTCAGCATCCGACAAAACTCCTACCGCCCACCATCTTGAATAATGTTTGAATAGCCCACTAGTGGCTATTCAAGAATAGCCACTTGTGCTTGAATGGTACAGGCCAGACTGCCTACCCCTGGTCTATACAAAGAAGGGTTTTGCATTGTTGAGATGAAAGCAAGGAAAGGACTTCTAGAACATAAACGCTATTTTTGTTACTTAAATCTCGATATTTTTTAGTGAGTATGGTGTAAATTAAAATATTGCCTACCAATTTTAACGTAGTTTCGAGAAAAAAAAATATTGCATTAGTTAGCAAACTATTCTCTCCGATGGATTTTCGGTCATGATTTGTCACTTTCTGTTGGCAGTTTCCTTTGGCTCCGCCCGCTTATACCACAGTAGTCTCGTCAATCTGACCTAATTGGGGCTAGACCTGTTCCGATTAACGAATTTTAGGATTAATCGAAATCTTTATTATAGAATTTACTGTATGCTATAAGTTTGATGTATGTGTGTTTGAGTGTGCACACTAACAGACGACGGAAAATTGTTCCTTACTTTATGAGAAATTTCAGTTAGGTGGCAACACACACTGCGCTGTTTGTCCGGACAGTCGGCTGCCGTTGAAAAAACCATCTAGCCGACTGAGGAAAAAAAAAAAGATTTTCGGATTAGCGGGACTACTATAGTAATTGATTATATGACAAAACTTGACAATCATTTATTTTCTTATAAGCACGGAGTTACGTAACCGAGAAAGCCGTTTTTGCAAAATAATTTCTTCGACCATCGTATTTGTATATGAATGCATTAATCAGAAACGTTTTGAAAACAACAGCAAATGATTTAGATAATTACATAATCCAAATTGTACATAGCTGACAAAGATCGGTTTTCTACCCTTGGAAAAAAAAAAAAAAAGCTCATTTGAGTCTAACGATCGCTCCCTTCAAAACATGAATTAAGCTCACGATTTATTGAATTTTTTTCCTTTGTAATCCTTGTAGGGATATGCAAATAAATTACAAGGGTACTGCGATAATTTCTTTCTGTTATCTAGCAGAATGTAGTGTATCGTAATAGCGAAAACGTTACCTTTTCTCTCGTCAAAAAGAAACAGCGTCCTATGAATGAAATGCCTTATACAGGGGATAAGTTTTATATATGATTATTCAGTAACACACTATGAGCAGAGGGGAACTGGGTCCTCTTGGAGGGCGCACCGGGCCGGCGGTCCACTCCGCCCCTGACCATGGATCACATATTTTATTTTACGCGAGATTCCTCTATTGTAATAAATAGAAAAAAAAACACAGTCGTATCTCGATCATATAGCGAGATATATTCTGGACTGCCGTCATCAACCGATTCACATCATATTTATTTTCCACTTGCCAGTATATATCAAGGCCTACAAATATATTTACATTGTCATTTATGAAGTGTACAATAGGGACAGGCTGAAAAGATGATACACAAAAGTATGAATAAACTTTCTAACCGCAAGCTTTCTTAAAAGCAAGGCAAGCTCCGAAAATAATAAATATGGCTATAACTTAAAAGCGTCTTAAAGTCCTTGTGGAGGAATATAGTAACGTAAAATTTTTTCTTCATTTCTATGGTTTATGGAAAAAGGAACATTGAAAGAAGTTTTCTAAGACTTTACAGCGCAGATAGTTGTTTATAGTCGTGGAGTATTGCAAAGAATAAGAAAAAACAACCATTAATAAATTGATAAACTAAAAAATAAAGCATGGTGTAAAAAGTATTTGCGCACGCAAAGTTTTAAACATATTTCGCCTGGAAAGGATTCCAAAACAAAACACATTTGCAGTATTTCATTGTTGACATTGAACAATATTATAGCACAAATTTAAATTCGGATCTTAAAATTTCTTGACAAAAGTTGTAGGAATAATATTTTAAAAGAAGGAAAAGTATTTACACACTTGTAATTTACAAGCAATACATTTACGTTTAGTACTTCGTATTGTCACCTTTGGCATCAATTGTGGTTTGAAATCCCGTACTTATGGGCATAGGTGTAGACGTAAAGTTCATAAGGGGGTTATAGGCTTAATGGGAGGGGTTACAGAGCTACAACTCATATATTCCTATGTTAAATATACAAAATTTCATTGCGATGGGGGTTACAACCCCCCCAAACCGCTCTCTGGCTATGTCTATGGTCATGGAGTGAATAAAGTTTTCTTTCTGCAGCTTGTACGCGAATTTTTACCCACTTTTCTTTAATAACTCGTCCTTAAAGTTCCTTTCTGCTGGAAATGTAACGTTTACGGATTTGTAGATCCAAAATAAGACATAAATATATGTATATTTTTAATGCCATTAGTGTCAGGGAATCGAGGAGGCTTTCCGTATACCCTCTGATGGTATACGGAAATCATGCCCGAATGTTTCTTGCAGTGTGCTGCAGATCCTTCTGGTGTGTTCAAGCATAAACGTACTTTCCACAACTAAACCATTGGCACTAGAATGCATATTATTGCCCAGTATTTGAATATCATACCGAACATTCATTGTCTTCATTGAGCACTATTTCCGTTGTGAGACGTAAACTCATCACAGCATTACATGTCTCTACTCCATGTTTGAATGTTGCACAAACCTTTTTTCCATCGAGCTTGGTATTGGGCTTATTTAAGGGTATAAATAAAATCAGCTGTTAATATTATATCAGTTTCATTTTACCTAGCACAAAGTGTATGTTTTTGAGGTGGTCTGAATTCCCATAGGAACCCCCCCCCCCCCAAACTCCTTAGATTCACCTGTGGACGGTACTTCATCTGTGTAAGTAATTTCAATGTTGCATGTCGAATATTAAATAGCCTGTGGGAAAAAATATCTCCAAACGCAATATCTCTAAACGCAGAAACTTTCGACCATTTTCTTAGCATCCTTCTTTAAAATTTAGTTTCGTCGCCTCTACAAGGAACGGAATTGCCCATCCTCCCATCGGGTCTTCTCGTCCCCAGTGCCGAGGATCTTAGACTTCGTACAGGATATTGTATTCCGGGCAATATATTGACGGCTTCAGCCTCTGGAGGATTTGGCCTAACAAAACAGCCTGTCAAAAGTAAATACAAATCTATGCGTTTTGTCGTTTTTCAGGAAGAAAATATACGAACAACTGTCCTTTCGCTCCAAAATACGGAGATAAATTTATCCGATTTTTATCATTTGCTTTCCGACTTTTATCGTACGTGCGTCGTTTCGCTACGAAAAAAATCGCATTTATTTTCTGCTACTTGTATTGGGATGGTATAACGGATTTGGGCCCAAGAGATTTAATTCGGAATTTTTTAAAAACTCCCATGAAAATTCTGACTCGTAAATAGCTGTAGCGAAAATTTTTTATTATTTTTAAAGAAAAACGTGTAATATTTAAATACGATTAAAAATAAACGAATAGACGACGTAAATTGAATGTAAATAATTCTCGACTTAAGTCTGTCTTATAGCGTGTTTATTCGTCATTCAGTGCAATTGTCTCGTTGAGTTTGGGCGTCGCGCCGTCCAAATCAGCATGTGTACTCTATTCTTTTTTAAGTTGATCATCGTAGTTGGTTTCTTCGTATTTAAAAAACGACCTCTTCTGATTATTATTTTTTAATTTTTTAACTTTGGGGATGGTCCCCTGTCTTCTGGGAATTCCTGTCCTCCTCCTTCCTCTCTTTATATCAGCGGCAGGCGCGTTCCGAGAGTTTTACGAGATCCCCTTATGCTGAATAGAAGGAGCACAGCTTTGCCTCAAGGATCAACGAGATTTGTAGTTATGGCACCCAGAATTTTTCACGCTTTTCTATTTTTTGGCGCGTTATCAGCCACCACATTATATTTTTTTCAACCGAATCGCCAATCGTGAAAGCTTAGCTGCTCTTTAACGTAAATTTCGCTAAAATATGCTTGGCGTTATGTATTGCAGAGTTAGAATGAAGCAGGGTGCTTTTTTAATGGATTTTTTTTAAGTCCCATTTTCCATTTATTTTAATGTACAACAATATTTTCAAATTTCTAAGCATATATTGTAGCACGATCGCAGAAAGGTCTAGTTTATTTTAAAAGAGGGAGGGGTATTTTTTTTCGCAAAAAAACTTTCATTGACTCTACAGTTACCTTAAACGATGGTAATATACGAATGCTTAGTCTTTTCCTTTATGATCCTATTCCACTTAAATACTAAAAACTGACGAATAAAAATATTGTATAGACAGAGAAAGTATTTTCGGCTTGTACTCGAATTCCGTCGTCATTAAACGGAATAAAGGTTTTGGGCTACTGAGGTATAAAACGAATTTCACTGGCCAAGTGGGGATTGTCAGCCGATAGTGCTACGATGTTCGACCATGCTGGTCTGTCCGTAACTGCTTGAATCTTTTGTACTGCAGACATTAATGTCCGCAGAAAATTCATAAATGTGAGGGGTTTACAGAGCTACAACTCCACATATTCATATGTATATATATACAAAATTGCATCGCTATGTAGGTTATGACTCCCCCTGCCGACCCCAGGGGATACAGGGACTGTAGACTACCTACTATTTCAGGCCAACGACGAAGATATAATGGCGAAAGTTTCCGGTAGAATAAAGTCGGACCTGAACATGGGTAAATAAATAACGGAGAATATGTGAAAGAGCGTAGACAAAGATAAGTAAGTCTGTGGGGTCGTCACTTGTAAATGCAGGTAAGGAAGAACATATATTCAATAATTGAATTGCCTATCAAAATGTTAAGATGTGATAATGATGTGGTGATTTTAAGGTGATGTCACTATCGTAGTTCATTGGATTTGTATTCAGTTTCATATGATATAAAATTTTATATTTTTGCTTACATTGAATTTTTTGAATTTATACCTTCACGTGTCTCTGATAAAGTATGTTTCGCATGTTTCCGGCGTTCAGTAGTTTTCTTTTGGTTAAATTGGATTGCGCTTTCCATTTTATATATATTCCTTCCACAGGTTTTACTATATACCGAATACTTGTTCTATAAGCATTAATTATTCGTTCCTATATGCAGTTCTTATCCACATTTTGTTATATTTTAATGAATGATCAGCCCCGTACCTTTTCTATCAAGGTGAATTAGAAGTGTGTGTATATATACATATGTATATGACTTAAATACGCTAAAAAGAGATATTTCAGTAGAACAAATTAAAATGGGAATACGCAGATTCTGTACATGTGAAGAATTTTACTTCCTGGGCTATATTTTCAATTAGATGTTCAACAGCACCTTTCCTTTCCCTCCTAAAAAAAAGACATTTTTAATTTGAATTTTTTAAGGTCCGTTCTTTTGAAATTGAGCACGACTTTGTGGACCAGAAATTACCCTATAAATGGAAAGTCTTTTTCTGGAATGGCAGAAATTCTTATTCTGTCTCGCTTGCCTGCGTGATAAATCATGTGACCCTCAAAAACATAAATCTTAAATCCAATGGAATGCGCAAAGTTTCTCTGAGGGATTTATCGTGGTGAAAAATCATATGCCCCTCCCCTCCAATATTTCTAGTTGGGCATACTTTTTTTTTGGATTTTCCCTTTACTCATAAATTCGATGTCATACCATGTCTTGAAATTGACCACAGCCTGTATCGTGGGGAGACAGTCTTTAACACGGTCAGTTAAAAATTCAAAATTGTAATTTCAAATTGATTTATTAAAAAAAAAAACACCTAGTTTCGCAGTGAGTGTGTGTGTTGATAAGCGTCCTTAAACATATTGCCTGTCTCCACGTGCGCCCCAAGCCTCGAAAGTGGAGGGGCGAAAGGTATATTTTGCCCTCTCTTGAGGAATACTATTAAAATTTTAACTTCAAAAATATCATTAAACATTGCCACTAATGTAGCAAAGCTGAAAGAACCTTGGATTTTCATTTCATTTTCTGTCAATGGATGTCCGCACTATACCAGCAATAATACTGCTTTGACAGTGCCCCCCCGACTTATCTATTGTTAAAAAAAAAAAAAAATTAGCGTCTCTTTACCTGTACATTTTCTTTCAGTCTTTGTGAAACTATCGATCTTAAAGCCTGGTGCTCTGCGAAATCAGTAAAATTGTAAATCGTTCAGATGGGTGCTTTGTGATTCTTTTTATTTTAACTATTTAATTAACATCCAACAATTTTATAACAACTGTTGGAGATTTGTAACAATAGATGGCGCCACAGATGGCCGTAAAAGATCTCGCCCCCCTACTCTCCAACACCTTGGCACGTCATTGGCTAGACAGTATAAGCAAACGATAAAAGATTGCTTGCATGGATTTCGTATAAAAAGTAGCACACAAACGACACAGTATTGGAATTGTAAAACCGCCCTAAGATCTCCTAGTTTTTTACACGATCCCCCTTTTCTTGAATCAGCTAGATAAAATTTTTAAAACTGAAGACAATGGAGGCGTACCTGGCCATGGAAATGTCGCGTAAACTTTACCAAATTTAAATTCATAGGCGTAATTTTGTAAGAGCAATGGTTTTCTTCAGAGCGGTTGAGTGGTAAGTTACCCTCTTCGTGCTCATTGGGTCTAGGTTTAATTTCCAATAAGCTTGTTGGCGCAGAATGATCCTCGCTGTCCTTGCGCCATAAAACTACAACCAACCATCCATCCCAATAAGCTTGTCCGTGTGCAAAAGTGTTGTAGTTTGAAGGTCAAGTTAAGTCATTCGTCCCGTCCTGGATGAATTACGTGCCACTTGCGGACAAGGTAACTGAAAATGCGGTACCCACAAACTTTTATTACACCAAGGGGATTTTGGCAAAAATTGATATCAGTAAATTTCTAAGAATTTTTATACGTCGTAGAAGGAAAAATGGACTTCGTAAATGGACTTAAACCAGGATATCTGCCAGGTCATTAGTCACGGAAGTCAAGGAAAGGTTAAGAAATAAGAAAAAGGGCACAGAAGTCAAGAAAAGGTCAATTAATCGATAACGTAGGTCACGGTTACGCCCTTTTTTTTTTTTCCAATTTTACGCTTGTGTTGAAATGTAATTCTCGTACGACATTTTCACGATTTTTCCCTGGTTCAGTTATTTTCAGCTATTTTGTCATAACTTGGTATTTTTTAGTGGTTTTCAGCTATTTTTTATATAGCTATTTTATCATTCGTAGAAAAAAGTCGACATAATTTTTAAGGTCAAGAAATGTACAAAAAATAGTCAAGGAAAAGCCAAAGAATTGCTTAAACCCTTTCCCCAGAGGAATTGTCTGCACCAGGCACGATGAACCATTCCAATGTATGTAATTTCGATTTGTCTGCAACTGACACGTCAGCAGAAAGTGTGACGCCCTTGGATAACGCTTGACGTACGATGGACATATACCATAAATCCAAAAGGCACAAATCAGTGATAGTCCATATGTATATGGCATTTCAAACAAAGGTTCAATAGGCGCTTGTTTATATTTTCTAGGGAGGGGCAGACGTCATTTCCTCCGGTCCTCCCCCCCACCAGGGACGGTGAGGTAGAAATATTCCGAGATAATGGAATACTGTACTGAACGAGAGAAACTAATACGGTCAGCGGTTGAATCCAGCTGAAATAGGCGATGTTAATGGAATGATAATATTAGGATATGGCGGTGGGAAAGCTCCATCGTCTTTAAAAGAAATTTGATTAAGATTCGTCCGTTTCATGTGGCAGCAGCCATCCCCAGCTTATCAAAATACGAGGGCTTGTTTGTACAAGTCCGCTCTCTCTCCATATCATAATCTTAGAGCCCCCATCACCTCAATCACAGAGGGAAGGCATCAGCAAATTAAATAATGAGAGTCTAGAAATAACAAGTAGGCTCTCAATTAAAATGTCCGATATGTATGAATCAGCACATTTGAACCGTGGTATTATAAAATGACTAACCGGATTTTTTTTTTTTTTAACTTTTTGTTTACCCAGCCTACCTCACTTCAAATTTAGGAAATTTTACTAAATATATAGTAATTTAACAATAAAATAGATTAATTAAATATAATTTGAAAATTATAGCAAATGAATAGTGTATTAGGAAATTTCACAATAACGTCCTTTCCCTGCAGGGGACAATTGGGTGAAACCCGTTGTTCTGCAATATTAAAATTCTTACAGCAACTTTTTACTTGTGATATTATTCCACACCGCAGCAAACACGAAACAAGTCGAAAATTTTCAATTTTCGGATTGTGAATCTATTCTTCAGGAAACATGTTCTATTTCCAACGAAAATTTTTCATAAATATAGTTCAAATAATTCTGAATATATGTCACACACGAAATCGTTTATCAGAGTTCACTATGGGCATCGTCAACCTTTTTTTGTATCTCCTGTAAAACATACTTTTGACTTGTCGCTTTTGGTTCGAATGTGTATTGTATGCCTTTGATTATTCTTTATTATCTCTTTTATTTCTTATCTCTGTGTGTGTGTGTGTGTATATAGGGTGATCCAAAAGTCAGGAAAAATTTAAAAATTAATAATTCATAAACTAATATAGAAAAATAGATGCCATTTGCACAGAATGAAAATGAAGCCGGATTTTTGACAAAAAAAAAACATTTACATTTCTAACAACAGATGGCGCTGTATTATTTACCTTGTTTTACCATACATAGAATAAGATGTCAGATTTAGCGTACAAAAGTTTAAGGTGACGTCCGTCATTCAACAGCACAGTTGTCAGACGAGGCACACACGGTTCACATTAAATAACAATGCATTAAAAACATTTCTTTCGGTATGACCAACATGTGTTGCTGGATGGCTTCTTTCAATGTTGCCAATGATGCTGGTTTGTCGCGGTACAGTTATAACTTCAGGTACCCCCACAGCCAAAAGTCACAGAATGTCAGATGGGGGGAGATCTTGGTGGCCATGCATGTGAAAAGAATCGACTGAGGACACGATCCTTCACAAATATTGAACGTAGCAGCCATTGTACAGGCGCAACAATATGTTGTGGTGCTTCCTCTTGCGTAAAGGTTACTGCATGAAGTGCTTCTCGCACTTGCAATTCTGGAATAATGCTGGTCCGCAACAGTGCTGCATAGCGCTCACCAATGACGGAAACTGTTTTGATAACAGACCCTGTGACTTCTGCGAAGAAAAATCGCCTGATTAAGAAATCAGCGGTGAAGCCACACCAGGCTGTAACTTTTGGCTGATGCAGGGCTTATTCAACAAATGCATGTGTGTTTTCTGTACTCCACACACGACAGTTGTGTGTGTTACCATTGCCAGAAAAGGTAAAATACGCTTCATCCGTGCAAAGCCAGTCATTCAGCTCCTCCATTTTATTAAATAGCCAATTTGCGAAATCTTTGCGAGTGATGAGGTCGTCAGATTTCAGTTCGTGATTATTTATTTATTTTAAAATACAGCATTGGCCTGCTCAGCCTAAGCTGGAGGCAGACGTGAGCAAAATTGACCAGGCAGAACAATAGTAGTAAAAAATATTATAATCATAACAAAATATATTAAACATAGGCTACTTTTGGGTCCAGGGCATTCCAGTCTCGGATAGTATTGGGAAAAAAACTAAATTTATAGTTGTCAGATCTGGCATAGGTAGGAAGTAATTGGAAGGAATGGTCAAGACGGTTTGAAGTATAAAAGCCGGAAGTAAGTATTGGGTTACTGAAGGGAGTGTAATGATCACATGGTGGAAGAGCATGGGAAATAGGAACTTGTAGGTCTTCTTTGTGAAAAGGGTCGAGAGGAAACAGTCCGGATGTGGGCGGATAAAATTGCAATAACTCTGGTCTGTAATGTCAAGATTGACATTACAGAATATTTATGGGAAACATGTGTGGAATGGGGAGAAGAGTCACACTGTCCAATCAGATGTGACCACGTGAGGAATCTTGACCAATGAAATCATAGTAGGAAAAGAGTTTGTGGTGGGCAGAGTGTAAAAGAATAAGAGGGAATTAGGTAGAGGAGTAGGACGGACGCACGTGTGTGTGATTCCGTGTCTCCATAATACGTTATAACTTAGGCGTTGCGTCTATAGTGGACTTGTCTGTTTTATCAATATATATACTGAATTATCTTCAATAAATAGTATTAGCTTGGACTTCATTCTTGGTCTACCTACTCTTCATCGTACTTAGCACGTGGAATACAGAACCCGCCTCACGAAGAGACGTATATTGCTCAGCTACGAGCCGAGCTGGTGGCAGCACACATGACTACCTAGGTGAACAGCGTAATGCGCATATTACGGCTGTCATCACCACACACCATATCTGCATACACGTTAAGCGTGACTGCACATATACACGGGCATCACAGGGAGGTGTTCAGTTATGGCAGCACCTCCCTTCAATAACCCAAGGGACGTGTTAGGTTATTGTACATTTTAAAAAGAAGTGTTAAGCGATGATATTTAGGATTAGTAGCTAAGGGGATAAGCCCAAGAACTTGTTTAAGTAATGATATTGATGGACGTGGTGGCCAAGAATTGCAGATGAATCGGATGGCTAATTTTTACATTACGTTGCTACTTGTATGGATACTGAATACGGATAATTCGCAATGATCTCCATACAACGAAATGCCACCCCATCGGAACGCTTCTCGAAAACTGCACTCCCCGTGTCCAGAATCTGCAGACAGTGATTGCACTTCTTGTTCGACTCTTGGGGCAACAACAGTGGATATTGAAGACCGGCCACTCCTTGCACGTGAAGCCAAAGAACGTGTTGATTCAAATTTTTGTATCATTTTTGACAGTCTGGAACACGTCATAGGTCCATTACCACCTCTCATATCACGTACTAGTCGATATGCCCGCAATACTGCACAGGCACTTTCCTCATTCTTCTATTGAAGTTTAAGACGGTTTTCTCGGTTAATGACAACATTTCTAAGCCTAAAGTTGCGTATTTACGAGACATAGCGACGAACTACTACTATTTGCTTCAGAAAGGGCATTATCAGCTACAGTTGCTCAAGAGGACGAACGTATGTGGTAAAATCTACATTTTCTTCTTTTTATCACATACATTTGTCCTCTTGATAATGGTTAACTGATATGGTAACCGAAATATTGGGAAAAAAGTCTCAAATTTTGACGAGTTGACTGTTTTCCTTTTGTTTATACAGTCATCTCTTTAAGATCAACAGACATTGAGGATGTGTACATTGACATGGTGAAACGTGTGTATAAAAATGCAAGTGCAAAATTTCGGTTACATAAAGATACCAAAACTATCAAAATTGGTAAAGGTGTGAGGCAGGGAGATACCATTTCTCCAAAACTTTTTACTTCAGCTTTACAGATGATTTTTCAGCAGATAAATTGGAATAACAAGGGAATAAAAATAAATGGTGAATATTTAAATCATTTGCGGTTTGCTGATGACATTGTTATTTTTTCAACGAACCCATTAGAACTCCAAGACATGGTACAGGAGCTCTCAACTAGAAGTAAAGAAGTTGGACTCAAGATGAACCTACAAAAAACTAAGATCATGTTCAATAATTTCGTAGAGGAAACAAAAATACAAGTTGACAACATTGAGCTAGAAATTGCTGATTCATATATTTACCTTGGCCAGCTGATTTCAATGGATGGCAACATTATGAAAGAACTCAACAGACGTATTAAACTTGGCTGGAGTGCATTTGGAAGAAACAGTTTTATCCTGAAGGGGAAATTGCCTTTGTGTCTAAAAAGAAAGGTCTTCAACCAGTGTGTATTGCCAGTCCTCTCTTATGGATCAGAGACATGGAGTCTAACAGTTGGAGCAATACGAAAGTTACAGACAACGCAAAGGAGCATGGAGAGGTGCATGCTTGGAATAACTAGGAGAGATCGAAAAAGAAACACTTGGGTGAGAGAGCAAACTAGAGTAGAGGACATCATTGTTAAAGTAAAAGGGCTGAAATGGCGATGGGCTGGGCATATTGCAAGAAGAACTGATCAACGATGGACAACAGAAATTCTGAACTGGATTCCAAGAGACCACCGAAGACCTAGAAAACGTCCTCAAACTAGATGGGTGGATGAAATAAGAAAACAGGTTGGGGTGACGTGGAAGCGAATTGCTCAGGATAGACTTGTGTGGAAAGCATTTGGAGAGACCTTCATCCAGCAGTGGATAGATAATGGTTGAATATGATGATATATTGAGGCGCAAGCATTGTACTTCGGCTGTGATGGCGTTTGACACTTTAGAACTGAAGTGAAGTGAATGTGTGTTCGCGCATGAGCGTTTGTGCTGGGACCGAGCGGCCGCGTAAAACGTTTATCGTTGTTTTAATGTATTTCTTTTTGATTTAAAATCGCGATGTTTTTAGTTTGTTATAAATAAATTTGCTTATGTTTTCTTTTGTGGATTCGGTGTCGTCTCCTTTTGGCGCAGCCGACAGGATCTCGCGTATTCTATCACCGATTCCATTGAACGTCAACGAACTTCATTGAAAAACGACATCTAATTTCACATTCGAATCATCGCCATGCATTTGAACAGGTTTGTTTCATATTAAAACTGATTTTAATTTGTATTCGAAATCTATAATCTTGGTACTGTGCTTTTTGAAGAATCCGAATTCAACGGAATTCAATAAATATTGTTTACTAACGTAGTAGAACTTTGGAGAACAGTACCCTTTTCGACAAAGCGGTCGACTTCATATTTTCTGAATTAACAGTAAGCATATGCGTATGTGGAAATTTATCGAATAAACAATAATTTTTAACACTTGGCTTCATTTCCATATCAAACGAAGCCAACGAAGAAGAAACGAGGACAATCTCTCGGAGAGCAACCGCTCGAAGCATAACTCCTAATAGACGCAATCCTTGAACTCAAGAACGATGATCGCCAACGATTTGAATTCATGCAGGAAGAAATGAACAAGAAAATACTTGATCTCCGAAAATTAATGGATGAAAGACTACCGTCCCCCAACGAATTTGGTGAAGAAGTTGCCATTGAAGAGCGAAAAACGACACCGTCACTGCTAATTGACAACACTCTCGTCATCGATAACATCTTGCCAACAACAACGCTCTCGTCATCGATAACATCTTGCCAACAACGATACTCTCGTCAACGACAACAACGCTCCTGCTAACAATAACGACGCTCTCACCAACGTCAACAAAACTTAACTGATGGCCGCCAACACTAACGCCAAAGACAAGGCTACCACAACTTATACAAACTATGTAATTTATTTCAACAAGCCTTCAGCCCAAGAAACCTGCAAGTAACAAACTGTTTTGAACTAAAAATTATTTTACAGCTCGAATTATGCTAATTCAGATTAAACTACTTAAAATTTAATTCATTTTTTAAAGATTAGTGATTAGATTTTTTGTACGCATAATGTTCGCTCTAACTAAGCGTAATTCTAAACGCATCTGTATTGTACATGTTTTTTCTAATTCCGAACTCTGCGCATTTTAACAAATTAACTTACTTTCAGGCCCCTCTCCTGTTGCAGAGTAAATATGCATACAATATAAATATGCATACAATATGCAGTAAATATGCATAAATATGCCCACAATAGAAATTCTAGTTCGTTTTGCAGGCTTTTTCTAATTGTCGCCATTTAAAAACTTAAGGAAATAAAACTGAACATGTCTAATTTCTAAACTTGGCAAACTGCCAAATAGTTTCCTTTTACATAATCTTTTCTGATTGCACGAATTTTACTTTCTGCATCTGGCAACAGATTTTGTATAATTATAATTTCGTTTCATATATTTGGCAACAGTATATGTGATTGTTTCGGAATGCTTTTAACTGGATTGACTCATTGCATATCATCAAAACATATTTCTGCAACTGCACTTCTTATTTCTGCGATTGGTGACATCGGACTAACGAATTTAAACCTTCTGATGGACCTTCAACCCATCGAGAGGACGTCCATTACCGTCAACGACGTCGGCGGATCAACAAGTGTGGGTCGCGTAAAAACCGAAGTTACCATCGGAAGAATAACCGAATTAGTTGAGATCCATGTTTTCGAAAATTTCTACGATGATTTATTAATTGCATCTCGAGAAGAAGCAAAATCCAAGTTGCGAACAAATCACGAAACACGTAAATTGAGTCAAATGGTTAACGGATTTGAAGGGTCAGTCAATGTTATGAAAGAGAGGACCGAAAAAGAAGACTCAACTGCAATCGAAAGCCCCATATTTGCAAAAAATCGAAACAACCTCGGGCGAATTATATTAACGAAGCATTACATCCGAATCATTGACAACACACCGCCAATCAGTTTACGCCCATATCGGCAGTCTCCCGCAATGATCGACACCATCCGTCAACACGTTGACGAAATACTCCAAACCGGTGTAATCCGCCCTTCGGTATCGAATTGGTACCGTAACGCTCTTTCGGATAAAGGACGATTCGTGGCGATTTTGCGTCGATTATCGTAAACTGAACTCGGTAAACAATTGATAAACAATTGGCAAAAAGACACGCTTTGATGTATCGCACGAAGCCTCGCCCTTTAAAATCGAATCTCCCGTACTCATTAAGGTTTCAGAAAACCACCCATTAAACTCAATGTTTGCTCCAAAATTCGATGGACCTTTTATTATTGAAGCAAAGATTGGTAACGGAACGTACCGCTTGAAATGGAAAGAGAACCAACAAACAATGACAATCCTCCCCAACGAAATTACGCAACATGCGTCCCAGTTACGGCCGTACTACACCGGCTGCACTTTGTCATTTGACCTGCGACGATCTTTATAACCGGGGGAGTGAGGCGCACGCACTGTACTTCGGTCGTGATGGCTTTTGTAGCTTTAGAACTGAAGTGTAGTGAATGTGTGTTCGCGCATGCGCTCTTGTGCTGGGATTCTCTCAGTCAGATAGATTGTTCGATATCACCGGAGCGAGCGGTCACATATAACGTTTATCGTTGTTTTAATGTAATATGTTCGTTGCAATTTTGCTTCGATTATCGTAAACTGAACACGGTAACAATTGATAAACAACGGCAAAAAGACACGCTTCGATGTAATCATTTCTTTTTTGTTTTAAATCGCAATGTTTTGAGTTTGCAATATATAAATTTTCTTTTGTTTTCTTTTGTGGGTTCGGTGTCGTCTCGATATATATAGAGGATAAAGAGAAATTATTTTCATTTAAATTATATATATAATTTAAATGAAAATAATCTCTCTTTTCCTCCAAACGTCTCTTTTTCTCATAAACAACAATAGCTCTAGATTGAACCCAAATGATGCGTGGTTGTCTAATTTATTAGTAAACAAATAATTTAAATAAAAATGAAATTTTTAAAATTCTGTGAATATTTGTTATTATTAAATTTTATACGTTTTAATAACAATAACAAATAAAACAGGTGCAAAAATATATATGGCCTGCAAAAGGGTTGCTGGTATCTAACTGGAAGGAGACCCACACGCTGAACGTATGTGACGATGTGTGGAACCGGCCAGGCCAGTAACCTAGTGTCCTACCCCGCCTTCAAGTGGTGCAGGCTGAGCTTTCTATTTATGTGGCAAATTAATATTTGCTACACGGATAGAAAGGCGGAAGGGGAGGGCTAATTCACCAACCCGTCTAGCCAGCGTGGTGAAATTATGGCTAATTCCTCCATTATGTTGACACACCAGAAACCATGGCCCCTAGTCTCCAGGTGCTGGAGTGCTCCTGATCAAGGCAGCGGTCAGTGTGGCATGAAAGCAGGGGGTGCTAAGAATCACTGGAATGGCCCAGGCTGCCGTTTGTTATTGACCTTGGCTACGTTTAATGGACGATCCCTTGCTTCTGAAGCAAAACTTCAGGAATTGGAAGAAGAACTTGACAAGATCAAATGGGACATTGTAGGACTCAGTGAAGTTAGAAGAAAAGGTGAAGAGTTGGTGGAACTTAAAAGTGGACATTTGTTTTATTATAGAGGAACGGAAACTGGAAGAACAAGTGGTGTTGGCTTCTTAATCAACAAAAGAATTAAAGACTACCTTCTTGAAGTCGAAAGCACGTCAGATCGAGCAGCGAGGCTCGTTGTTCAACTAACCCAGCGATACCAACTTCAAATAGTACAGGTATATGCACCAACATCAAGCCATACCGACGAAGAGGTTGAAGAATTTTATGAAGAAATCAAAGAGTTACACACCAAAGGGAAACAACATATCAAGCTCATCATGGGGGATTTCAATGCAAGAATTGGACAACAGGAACAAGGAGAGACATCGGTTGGTAAATACGGATATGGGGAAAGGAATGAACGTGGCGATCAACTCATCGAATTTGCAGAAGCTGAAAATCTTAGCATCATGAATTCATTTTTTAAGAAGAAACCGCAAAGAAAATGGACATGGAAACACCCAAATGGGGGAACTAGTGAAATTGACTATATCCTGGCAAACAAGAAATCAATTATTGAAGATTGCAGTGTACTGAACAGATTTAATACTGGAAGTGATCATCGAATGGTGAGATGTAAAGTGCACTTAAATACTAAATTAGAACGACAGAAGCTCATTAGGAAACAAGTAAGTAAGAGGGTGGATTTAAAGAAATTAAAAGAAAATACCGAGGCATTCAAGTTGGAATTAAAAAATCGCTTTTCTGCACTGGAAGGACTTATTGATGAAAGTGATATCTCAGAAGCAAATGAAAACATTGTTAAGACAATAGTTGAAACTGCTGGGGAAATTGGTGGTGTAACCTGTAAAAAGCACAATAGCAAATTATCTGAGAAGACGAAACAGCTCATGAAAAGGCGAAGAGATATGAAGGTGGACAATCAAAATACCAGTTCCAGGATTGAGTACATAGAACTTTGTAAAACTCTGCGCAAAAGCATGAAAGAAGACATAAGAAAATTCAACTGTGAGCTAGTAAGGAAAGCCATTGAAAATAACAAGAGCCTTAGGGTTGTTAAAGGAAGTTTATCTGTTGGGAAGAAACACATCATTGCATTAAAAGGAGAGGATGGCACCGTAACAAGAAATAGGGAAGAAATACTTAGAAGAGTTGAAGAATTCTACAAAAATCTATACGAAAGTAACAGTGGATTAAACGAAGACATTGAAATAGTCGAAGGAACAGCTCCTAAAATCTTAAAAGAAGAAGTTTCATTTGCAATAAAAAGTATGAAGAAAGGAAGAGCCCCTGGTGATGATGGTATTACATTAGATATCCTAAAAGAAGCTGGAGAATATGTAGAAGACATACTTGCAAAATTCTTTACCAAATGTCTTAACAGCGGTAACATACCAAACCAATGGGATTCTGCAACAGTAATTCTTTTGCATAAAAAAGGTGATAAAGAGGATTTGAAAAATTACCGACCAATTAGCTTGTTACCTGCTATTTATAAAATCTTCACAAAAGTGCTAACACATCGCCTGCAGAAAAAATTAGATGCAGCTCAACCAAGAGAACAAGCTGGATTTCGAAGTGGATTCAGTACAGTGGACCATATTCAAGTATTAAGAGAATTAATTGAAAGAACACATGAATATGAACTTCCATTGTGTGTGGCATTTATTGACTATGAGAAGGCCTTTGACTCTATTAAAACATCAGCAGTCATCAACTCTTTAAGATCAACAGACATTGAGGATGTGTACATTGACATGGTGAAACGTGTGTATAAAAATGCAAGTGCAAAATTTCGGTTACATAAA
>QLNU02015360.1:279727739-279780465 GCA_006491805.2 Dysdera silvatica
CCTTTGGCTAAATAGTCTGGAGTGCAAAGGGTTAAGAATGACGGACTAAGTAAGTTCATGAATCTATATATTTTTATCACGCTTCATTGCACGCATGCGTGGAGTGGATTTGTGAGTAATTATTATATATATATAGTCTAACTTCAGTTTAACGATACCCTTGATTTAACGATTATGTTTATTTGTCCGGACTGAAAAGCATTGAGTTCAGTGTTATATTTTTCTCGATTTAACGTTTGTTTTCCCTCAGTTGAATGGTAACGTTTTGTCATTAGCCTGAAGCTGCAAGTTGAATTTCAGTTAGAAAATCAACTGTCGTCCGAAAATCGATTTCGCGAATGTGATTTACAGGGTGCAATAATGAAATATTTATTGCGTTTTGTCGTCAGTGATGATCTTTCCGATGCATTTGAAAAAATCGAAAAAACAATTAAATGCCGCCACCCCCCCCCCCAAAAATAAATCAAAAGAAACATCAAACATTCATTTTGGGAGTAGTAATTGCGTACATACTTAAGTTTTATATATGTTTATTAAAATTAACACGTATTCTTCAGAACGCTGGTAAGCATTTTTATGATTTGCTTTTTCAATAATTTCTTATTTCAGTTCCAATTAATAGGGCATCCACGATTCTTGCTTGGAGAGCCAAAAATGTAAAAAAAAAAAAATTTTTTTTTTAATATAATGTTTGCTATTTTTAACGTATTTTATGTGTAAATTTTCAGCCCAAGGGTGGGTCCGAGATCCATCGCCAACCCCGTGGGTACGTTATTGCTTCCGATAAATTTGTTCTCCCGATTCAACGAATTCCTCGATTGAACGATTATTTTCACTAGTCCTGTGAAAATCGCTAAATCGAGGTTAGAATGTATATATTTGACCTAATGACAGGGAACCAGAGTTTTCATGCCAAAGTCTACAAAATACCATGAACAATAAAATGTGGAAAATGCATGTTTTTTCAACCTTTCAAACCGATATTGGGCCGCTAGAACACAAATAGCTGAAAGCTTATAAAATGCCGTTGGATTAAAATATCAATACACACATATATATGTGGTTTTTCAAAAAATTCCAAATAAGCTATTTTCGTCAACGGATACTGCGCACCAGCTCCAAGTAAATGCATTGACGAGAGATATATAAGGTGCATACAGATACATTGAAATATCAATATCTGAAAAAAAAAGTATTACAAATAACAAATAGTAAAAAGCGATATCAACAAACCCATTAAATACTACAAAATAGCAATGAAAGTAACGTCATGGGATGTACTTTTCAGAAAACATTCAAATAATAATGAAAATTATAGCTAAAAGAATTATAAACATACAGGAACCGAGACGTAAAACACCACGTGGAGTAACGAGAATTTTCGCTTAAAAACATAATACGGCGCAACAAAAGGCCTTCTTGCATTGATTTAGAAAACAAATGTGGATCGAAGTCCATTTGATTACAGAAATAACCTGTTACTTACGGAGCACTGTAAAGGTCTCCCCTGATGACGTCTTCACACGTGTTTCTAAAAGAACTTTCCATCGATAGTCTCTCATCCGCTTGGATTTCAGCTCAAATTAGAGAGAACTCAAGTTCGATACTAGGCCGTGGATGGCGCCCTTTTTTCTCCTATACGTTAAAAGATCCAGCTTGAGCTCCAACCTAGGTGTCGAAAATTATTTTCTATAATTAAAGTCCTCACGAAAAATTTTCAAAGAACTCGTCCCGGTGGCTTTGTGTGTTGACCATTATTTGACAATTGTGTTACACCTGAGAAGGGTAATAATATCCGACGATCTTATATACGGAGGAAGGGCGCTTCAATCCTGTTTTCGGTGGCCTAGCAGTTAACGCACTCCGGACCCAAGTTCGATTCTAGGCCGAGGCCGGCGTCTCTCTTTTTTCCTCTGTACTCTAAAAGCTTTAGTTTGAGCCCATATGTGGGTGTTGAAGATCATTACCTATATATTTTTTTATAGGACACAATGAATAAAGAATGAATGGATAGGAAACTATTTTCGAACTCAGACTGCTCGGAATTTATTAATGACTTTCAGTGTGTCAAAGCTGAGAGAGCAAATATCATAGATTTCATCTTTTAGCGGAGTGTAATTTATTCGTTGTCTTATACATCATCCCTCAGCGATTTAGATATTTTTGTTGGACCAGCTGCATCTGAGAATTGTGTGCGTCGTTCGCCATAGTAATAAGATTGGAGGGATGTCGGGATCGAAGGCTATATATAAGCTTCTTATCCGTCGGCGTCTATGCTGGAAATGCACAATTCTTGGGATATGATTGGTTATTTATGGCGTATATCTACCCTGAGTATTGATATACCTGATGCCTATGCAAATATTCGTTAGTTTTACTCAAATAAGAGCGCCATTTCTTTCCGGATGTCTGAAATTCTGGACTCAGATGCAGTTGCATCCGTTTCGGGAAAAAATTTCCAGAATTCGATGAGCGATTTTTCGGGAATGGGGGCGCATTTGCATTGCGGTTGTGGATGGGGCGAAAGAGAGCTGGCCTTCTTTCTCTGGGGAGGAGAGACGGATGACAGATTTTCAGGGGCGTTAAGATAAAGGACATTCCAGGAATTTGCGGTTACAATCGCAGCGATTTTCCTTTTTTTGTTGTTGAAGTCTTGGATTTTATTTCGGTGAAATCGATTCCACCGTGTCCATTGCGAGTCTTAAGTCTTTTACTTCGTCGTTTACAGACGAAGGGAGATAAAAAAAGTGTCACCAAATTTAAAATTAAATGCCGTGAAAGTTTTTACATTTTCGCATGTCATAATTTGTCCCCGAGCGTCTACCACCAGAAGCATAAATTGTGCTTTGCTGGCAAAAACTGCTTCTTCGTTTCCTCCCTACCAACTTCCATAAGAAAAGAACGAATATACGTATATTGCAATACGCGATATAAATAGACGGTACTCTGGGTTCTTCTTCCCAGAGTTCAGCCCACAGACTAAAGCACGAACGCGATCGCCGGGTTTATAACATTGAAATTCCAGATCCAAACAAAATGCGCTATTCAAAATTTAACCATTCAATAATAACGTACTTCTATGATATATTAAAAAGGAAATATGTTATTGATTTAGAATCTTACCTATGGTATTTGAAAGAATAAAACAAAATAAATATACTGATGTAATCAATATAGTGAAGATTCAACATATGCAATTTAAAAGATCATGTGAAGATTTAAAACAAATGAAGATACGAACCAATATGGGTCAAAATAACATTAACTTCTATGGAATTAAATTTTAGAATGATTTACTAGCAGACATAAAAAATAGTGAACAATAAATTACGTTTGAAAGAAAACTGAGAACTTATTTGATTGAACAGCAAGAAAATTGTTAGACACGGCGAGGGGCAGAGAATAATAAAGAGGGTTTTACTCTGTCACCCAGTGCGATTCCTGTTGTATAAATATATATTGTTTTTTGCATGAAAAATGAAATGTTATTGCTGTAAATTATATACGGGTACCTGTGATCTTTTCGCTTCCAACCATTTGTTAAAATTGCTCTTATAAAAGCGTATTAGAACTGAACCCATGAGGGCTTCGTTAGGTAATCAATGATTTAGTGTATCATATAATAACTGTTGTGTGTCTCAGAATTCTATCATTCATATCTACGTACAACTGGTAAAATTTCACTACTGACCAAGATGCGACAGATAAGAAATAATAAAGAAGGGAAGAAAAGAAAAGTAAAAGAACAAAAGTAAAGCTAATGGTAAAAATTCTGAACCTCGGGGTATAAACACAAAATATTCTCAACAGTGCTTGACGAAGAAGGCGGTAGTTTTCGGCACATTGTCAATTTTTATGCAAATTGCTAAATATTGCTTCTTAATTTTACATTCTTTGCTTTTATTTTCGTACCTCTCCTAATTTTCCTCCTTTAACTTCATTATTTTTCAACTTTTTTCATTCCCCATTTTTCGCTTTTCTTGATTTTTGTTCTTACTCTTTTTATTTCTTTTTCCTTCGCATCCCGACCAAAACAAATGATGCTTAATTATGCCAAAAAATGGTCAATTTCATATCGTCATACAGTGACATAAAAGTAACACGTTTGTCTAATGGTATCGAGCGCGTGGTGTTTTTTCCACCGATCTACACTGCGTTTCATATGATATGATCACTTACGTTTTTACACCTAACGGATTAATTTATATCAGGTAATTAATTTAAAATATCAGTTTGAGTACTGGTCAATTACTGATTTTGATGTGTTATGTTCAAGGGCATTAAACTAGGCATTGCAAATCGAGAGCTGCTATGGGCGCTGCCCTGAGAGAAAGAGAGAGGGAGGGAGGGAGGTTCAGAAGGCTCCAAATTCGCGAATACTTGCGAAATGGCGAATATGAAATAACCTCTAGAGGAATCAAATTAAGACTTTAACACAAGCACCGAAATTCCTGTCATGCTTCTAGTTGCATTTGGCAAGATTATGCGGCAAATTATCATCATACAGTCGGCAAATTCATAAATCTGCTGTTGCACATACAGGCTCCCATTTTATGAGTTTCATATCTTAAATTTCGACACGGATTTAGCGAGCATTTACGTCTGACCCAAGCTCCTCGTTATATACGGGTCCTACGGTATATAACTTAGGGCCAATGAATATTTTTATACCTTAAATTGCAACAATCACCGCAGCTGATTGTGCAGTTTTAGCGCATTTAAAATTTAGCTAAAATGGCCAGTTGGCTTTACCCTTCTGAAAGGTAATTAACTCAGATGATATCATCTATTTCCTTTCATTCAGAGAGGGATTCAAAAGCTGCCATGTTAAATTTGGTCTCTTTAAAAAAAAAAAAGTGAAATATTGCTTTGTATATATATATATATATATCTGTGTGAAATACTGGCTATTTTTTTCTTGAGGCAGTACCGAGGTACTCTGGGGTGTACTCTGCTTGTCGTCTTCCGAATTCCCTGGAGCTGGGGGTGCAGAAATTTCGAGTTGAACCTACTAAGTCAGGGGGAGAAACCAAAATAGAACTGTAGTAAAAAAAAGAAAATAGAAAAAAAAATATATATCTATATATAGCGAAATATATAAATCGAGAAAGATTCGCTTCGAAAGAGAACTCCTTCGGGATCTTGATGACGAATCACTTGCCTGCCCGAAACGTTGGTTCTGCAGATTCGCTTTATCCGAAGTGTCGGTCTCAATCAGGACGGGATAGATTGGTGAAGTTTTTTCTCTTTTTTTTTTCCTTTTTTTTCTTTTTTTCTGTGGAGGGGACAAGACTGAAGGATTCGCTTTCGCTGACAAATATTGACTCTTTAGTGGAAGTGAAACGGCCCGATCTTTTACTGAAAATTGGTCGTAAGCAATAGATCAGTTACTGCGTCACTTTCAAACAAAAAATAGTTCCGCCTCGGTCTTATGCATTCATGAGATTACTCGTAGAGATGGAAAGAAATGCGCTCATGTGTACATTTCTATTCGACTGCGTGTTATTTGGCATAAATAGATGGTGGTATAATGTTCAAATAAGCTGCTTAATATTTGATTAACACGCGTTGGCCGTATCTTCTAGTTCAGGGGTGGACAACGTATAGTACGTGTTCCAATTTTTAGCAGCAAGCGTAGTAAATCGAAGAAAAAAATAAATCCATGTGTAATTGTTAAAATTCAAAAGAATGATATTTATTTTTAAATAAAATCTACTCTTGTTTTCGCATTTTTTAAACAGCGGTGTTCCTACATATAATGATGGGGAAAAAATGTACAAAATACAGTAAATTTGCATTCAGATTGACGGACTCCTCGAACGACCTCTGGTTTTATTTCAATCCATTTCATTCCCTCCTAATCTCAACCTCCTCACTATCACTCACGTCTATTTGTCATAAGGTTAGTGCTGAGAGTAATTAATGTTTTTAATCGTCGCCTATAAAAAGAAAAAAGCAGAAAATCGATATTTATTTTTTTTAAAACCCTTAGGCTAGAAAACATGGATTTTTCTACAGCAAAAAGATTGCACTCCTTGCATTGCTAAATTGTTGTAAATCGTACGTCAAGTCTATAAGGCCATTTTTAAGAAAAGGAATATTTTGAATGCATTACAAGCATCAGACGATATCCATTTAATTTTCATCAATAAGTGGATATTAATATAAGCATTCATTTTGAAAGGCACGCGGCACAATTTGATGTTCCCTTCTTTTTTTCCATTCGGAATTACTGTGTAGTATTACTTCAGCACAACACCCCAAAAAGTCGTTTCCTGTTCTAATTGTTGGTTAATATTTGGTTGGTGATATTTTGTATAAGTTATTTTAAAAAGGGCGGGAGACAAATTTTAAATGAACCTTCGACATGCAAGGGAACTAATACCTTAAGCGTGCTCCGCATATAGAGGGGAGGGTAACTTAGGGACCGGTTCCCCCCGAAATTAAATTTTTAATGGGACTTGGCTACAGCCTTGCATGCTGTAATTGTATCGATACATGCGGTAAAAATTTTTGAACCCCCCCTTGAAATTAAATCCTGGCTACGGTCTTGCCTTAAGGTAACCGACCTCGTTCAAATGACGGATTTTGACCAAAAGTTGAATTTTTATTTTATGCGGCCTTTTCAATATCCACGTCCTCAGCTTCAGAAGCCTTTTAATTTTTCTCAATATGTTGATTAGAAGCAGAGATGGGATAGTTTTCGCAACAGACGGGTAATTAGAAATAACATTAAGTTGAAAATTTTAAACGCAATTTCTAAAGAATTGTATTTTTTCAAGATTTGTTTTACGCCACACGTAGTAACTAAATAAGTTCTTAATAAAATCATGTGAATTGTTTTATACAGATTTTCTATATTATTACGCATGGAATAGACTAGAAGTTTTGGAAAAGTTCATAGAATTCAAGTTATACGATTTTTTTTTGACATCATACGTGTTTTTTCTTAATTTCAGTGGGTTGACTAATACTATTTTTAAAGTAGCTCACTAATGATTCAAAATTTTCTGATTATCGTAGTTCATGGTATGCGTATTGATTGTATACATAGAGAACCATTTTTAATTTCATTTTATCTCGAAAAAAAAGCCCTCCGAACTAGGTCAGGTTACCTTAAGATCTTCCAGAAAAACTTCAAGATTAAGAGATGCATATCAAGTACTACATCATAATTTTCTCTTAAATTGGAGCACATAAATCGCATTGATACTGAAGTATTGTATATGAAAAGCTCCTAAGCTACTAATGACTATACGTAACGACACATACTGTAAGGGTTCGGCATTTTTTAGTTTCAGGCTGGCTTTTGCTGTTCATGCGCCACAAACCTTTAAGTTTCAAGTGTCAGTCAACCACTCGTGCGGTCAGAGAAGACCTTATTCCACAGACTTATACTTTCCGCCAAGAAGTGTTGGTATTGATGAGTGTTTCATCGCAAATGCAGGTTAAGTTGGAATTCACGTTAAGCGGGCTTCCCGTCTCCAACGACCTATTAGGTGATTTTCGTATACAGACATGTGTATGTAATTTATTTTCATGCTCGAATTGATTGAACTGCATTTGTTTTATAACAAATAACGATTTTAGACATTGTTACATTGGTTTTCTCAATATTTCTTGTACTTATTATTTTTATGTACATGGATCAGGCTTGTAGCCAGGATGAAGGGGCAACTGCGGCCAGGTAAAGGGCATACGGGGCAGAGAGCACACGGGGATTGTTCTACATACATATATATATATATATAAATAGCTCCGTGGGGCAATTGGGGCCACTCCCCGGTTTGGTTACAGGCCCGAGATGGATGCCTAGTGTGTGTACTTTTTAAAATAGTCATAGATATTGTCAAATTAACTGAACAATGGGCATTTGGAAAGATATGGTGTGGCCGTGTAGACAACATCGTGCGACAATTGTTGTCACTTTCTTAGAGAGCTGATATATTGTCAGAATAAAGTCGAAAATTATTCCGTTTTAAATACAAAATGTTTGCTGTTAAAAAAAAAAAAAAAAATACAGGTCTCTCGAAGTTTGGACGTCCTTTGGATTGAATCGAAACTCGGAGAGATCTTCCATTCTAATATTAGTGGGCACTAGGTTGCTGCACTTAACCGGACGCATCTTTCTCAGGTCCCACAGCATATTATTCTCAGCATTACACTTAATAGTTCTGGCTACGAGTGCAATCACCTTTGCTGATTGATATTAGCGAATAGCAATTTACGCTACAGAAATCCCAAACAGGATTATCTTCTAGTATCTCATGATTCATTTTGGCCGTGCTTCCAATGGGAGAATATTTGAGCTCTTGCATTTGAGTTAGGATTCTAAATTGTACTTGTTCTGCTTCTTTAAAATTATTTCCCTCTCCGTCTGAATTTAGGTAATGTACGGTAAAGGTGGATGATCCCAGACACAGGATGCATGGGTTCCTATAGTTCGGGAATTTTGAAGCAAACCCGTGTTTCGCTTATGGCTAGGGTTTTACTGTGGGGCAACAAAAGAAGCTTATTTAAAATAAAATACAATGCACAGTTGGATCCACAGAATTGGGTTAAGGATAATCAAATATCGCGCTTACAAGAGTAAAACCTATTGAAACCAAAAAATTTCCTATAGAATCGGTTAAATTTGTCCGTTTTAGCGAATAATTTTAGCGGGCCAACCTCGGATAATCGAATAAATATAAGCATTAAAATCAGTGCTTAAACGGAAAAAAAAGGTGGAAATTTGGCTTTGCAAGAGACACCCTTCTTCCTCTCCGCCCCTAGTTAAAGGATTTGCAAGATCTCCTTATTGTGTGCATTGGCTTGTGTGTTATAATAGAATACAAAAGCTTGTCATGACGTCCGTAGTCTCGTCTTTTTCCTAGACCTTGGGGAGGGTCTTTCACTTCCCATCAATTAATCTATAACTAATCATAAGTCGCCAGTCATCACATTGTCGAAGGCTTTCTTTCCAAAGGGACATTGCGTTTATATAACAAACTATAATAATGATATATATATTAATATAATATAATTATGAAATAATCATATCAAATTTAATTTTACTAAAAGGGTTTTGGAAAATTTAAAAAAAAAAGTTAATGAATTATGCCAAAGATATTATTACCCTTCACAGGGATAACACAATTGCCAAATAATGGTCAACACAGAAAAGCCTCCGGGGCGAGATTTTTTGTGAATTTTCCCTTACGTTTAAATAGCTCAATCTAGAGCTTTTTATAGTTGGAAAAAGGCGCCGTCCTCATCCTGGACTCGAACCAGGGTCCCCGCTTTGAAAAGGCTCGCAGTGCATGTGACCTAATTAGTTAATGAATTATATATTTAAGAACATTTTTCAATTGAAGCTTTCTCTAGTTTCTCCAATCCAATTTTTAAAACTTTTATTTTTAATATTTGTACATGAATATATTATTTCTACTATTTCATTTTGCAGCTTAAGCGCAAATGTAGTTCAATTTATATTTGACTTTATATATTTTAAATATACTCTTATTTATGCGTGTGTGTATATGTGCGTGTGTATATATATATATATATATATATATATATATATATATATATCACATATTAAATTAAACCGCAAGCGTATGTTTGTCTACAATTTTTCTTTCATTAAAGAATAATAGGCACGTATAACATTGTTTTGTATATAGTATTGCTCTTTCGTTACTATTTCATTTTTATTATGCGTGTATTAAGACATTTAAGTACAGATGTAGTATATATTCGTTTCCCCGGACAATCGAAAATACCCAGCTTTATGCAGTAATATTTGATACAACTGTCATTGTTTTAAGCGAGGCCGTCTGCATTAGCATAGAAATTGACACGCGAAAAGTTAACCATTGGTAAAATACCGAATGAAGTAGATTATCCAAACTTTTAGACGCATCAGCAGCAGTCATTCCTTTATCAGTAGTAATGAAGGAAATTTAAATGTTTGCTTCCTTGCATTGGCTGTTTGTAGGACTAAGCGTCTCCGAGAGAAACCCGAAAACCGTCATTATCTATATAAAGTGAATGACATTTTAAACAGCCAATGAACGTAAGTAAACGTAATTCGTATTTATGAATACAACTGATTTGTGTTCGGAGAGAAAAAACGTGCTTTACTTGTTCGATTTCATGTTTTTCTCTCCCTTTTCACCTTCGGAGAAACTGAGAGAGAATATGGGCAACATTGAAGTGGTGAGAGATACCCAGTGGCGGTTTTAGTGGGTGGGCCTTGGCCCACCCAAATAATTGGTTATTTTTTTTGTGAGAGATAAAAAGTTTGAACGTTTATGAACGTATGAATAGACGTTTTTTTTTTTAAATAATTGCAATAGAGCTGTTTTTAGACGCAATTTTTATACGGGGTAAGTGTGTATTTATATATTGTATATAAGGGTCAGAATATGTAATTTGTAAAACGTTTACTCCTTTGCGAGGATATTTCAAAAGTGTGGGAACAATTAAAAGGGTATATATAGATTGAAACGCTATCAGATTTCATCTTAACGCAAATACAAGCTGGACTAAGTTGAAAAAATAACTCTGGATTTAAGTGAAAATTGTGATAAAGTGCCAACACAACCAAAACTTGACTTTTCCCACCGACAAATGGGTGATAAGTGTAGGTCATTTCACAGTACTTGATATGAAAAACAGGGGCGGACTGGGTCCTCTCAAAGGGCGCATACCTTGGATTATCGGAGGGCGCGAGTCCTATAGCCCATGAGGGCGCACCGCCCCGGGGGCCTTTTGGCCGGCGGCCCAGTCTGCCCCTGATGAAAAACATGCATGGATTGAGTACTCGGTTAAGAACGAAGAAATATTTTGTTCTGTTGGCCGCCATTTCTCATTACCAAAAAGAGAAAAAAAAGTGCTATTAGTAAATAACTGGTACTCAGACCGGAAACGAATCCAGGATAAAAAGGCAAATGGAAAGGACGGCTGAAGAAAAAGTCCGAGGAAAGAAGGGCCGACCACAGAGAAGGGTGACATTCACAAATTTCATAATTTTAATTGCAATTGAAATAACTGCAACGTTTACAGCTGCAACCCTCTTAAAATGATTATCATCAGGGACATATCGAGGGGTGCCTTTATCTCAGATGCTACTAAAGTCACATCTACCAAATTTTATAGACAGATAGTACACATGAGTGTCTTTATACATGACAACATATCAGAGGCGTATCGAAATGTGCCGCAGCCTCCCATTATTTATCTCGGCTGCTACTGAAGTCACATTATTTACCAAATTGAATAGACAAAGTACACATGAGTGCCTTTAACATGCAACCTATCAGGGGCATATCGAGGGGTGCCACAGCCTCCTATTATTTATCTCGGCTGCTATTGAAGCCACGTCTACTAAATTCCATGTACATTTCTGTATCAAATCTTACTGATTTGTGTAGTTATATTTTCATGATAGCAATATGCAAATCGAGTGGGTTTGATAAGGATGATTTGCTTTGATGTACCTATAGAGTTACCAATTGCGGTTTCTACATTTATAGATTTGGTTATCGTTCTATGACGGATTGCAGAACGATGGAGCGGTGATAGGCTCCATAATATCACCGATAGATTATAAGTTATATCAGAAGGGTTTTAGCACGTGCGTCAACTCACGTGGATTGTTACCCTGGAACCTTATCGAAATTGAGTCAGAAATACCAAGATACAGATGAACCATGTAGACAGCATGTCTCTACGTTACACAAATTATTTACAATCACATAGCAAAATAACTTAAATTGTTACGATTAAGAATTGACATTATTATTATAAGACATTATGAATGTCCATCATGGGCAGCGTGACCATCTCGCTAAGAGTCCTACCGAAAGAATGTCTTTTATTGGTGTTCGCCTCATCGTCTCTACACTCGCAATCACTCTTATTGGCTGTTCACCCTTTTCATACGCAAATGTTCATTGGTTACCCCTTTAACACTAATTGATGATTTGCTGTTCCACTCAAGGGTTCGTGGTGTCACACTCGGAGGGTCGTAATCATCATGTCCAGTAGGGGAGCAGGAAATGCCGGTTAAGGAGTTTGACGAAATACGATCAAGTTATCCTTGCACCGTACCGTGTTGTACACTAAACTCAATCGTCGCCTGCAGCCAATGTCTTTTCCGTGGCCGGGAACAGAGCGAACCGCTGATGAGTCGGTCCATCTGGATTCTGGATGGGAAAAGCGTATGTGCGGGGAAACAAAATGGTGAACATTAAATCATGATTAAACCTTTTGGAAATGTGGGTTCATGTATCAATGACCGTTGATTCGTGAGTCCCTACGTACCAACTAATTTCTATAGCTATTAAGTAATTTCCATTAATAATTATGCATTTCCTCAATTAGGAAATTAAAGGCCATTCTCATACTTCTTTTTCCATAACTATTTTGCCATTGTCTATTTTATCCAACCCATTTTTTCCGCTTACCATGATTATCCAAATTGTATGATATACAATTTAACTGTTAAATGTTCTATTTTTATTGCCGTAAATCAATTTTTTTAACCTATTTTTTTCTATAATGAAGAAAATACGCGAGAAAGATACAGACATGAACATAAATATTCACATGGACCGTGCGAATGCTTGGGTTAATGTATGCAGAATGCAGTTAAACCTGTGTAAATCAATATAAGGGTTATACAACCCCTGGAAAAAAGTTTGGAATCAATATCTATGGTCTACAAAATTTCACCAAAATCAATAAGGTGCTCTAAAGAAAGTAAATTCATTAAATCGAATTGGTGTATTTACAAAAATATACATTGTTTCTAAAATTTACATGTAAAGGGATCATTTAAATTAGCAGTATTTTTTAAATTATTTAATTTTAACTCACAACACCGTGAGAAAAAAGTATGGAATCATTCGATGTACAGGAAAAAAAAGTATGGAATCATGTTAAAGTTTTCTTGATTAGTAGCACGTATGTCCTCTACGGGCCTGTATTCTCTTTGGCATGGACTCCACAAGTTGCCTGCAGTCAGCTATGTCAATTTTGTCTCTTGCGGTCTTAATAGCAATTTTTAATGTTCCTTTATTTGTTGGCTGCTGTTTCATGACAAGTTATTTAAGTTTCCACCGCAGATTTTCAATTAGGTTTAAATCCGGGCTGCAGGCCTGCCAGTCCAATGTTTTTGCATTTGTTTCCAAAAAGTAATTTTTAAGAAAACTAGACCTATGACATGAGTCATTGTCGTCCACGAAGCTGACTTCCTCATCCTCAAACTGGTCTTCGATAGTTGGAATGACAAGAGCGTCTAAAATCTCAATGCTGGTTTCCGACGTTACAGTTCCATTTACTATATATAATTTACTTGGACCTTCGGACGACATACACCCACAGATCATAAGAGATGTACAAAACATCATGCGGATCATAAGAGATGTACAAAACATCATGCGGATCATAAGAGATGTACAAAACATCATGCGGATCATATGAGCTTCATTTATGGTTTCTCCTTTTAGGCGCCAAACACATATTTCACTATCATCACCACTACCAATGCATATTCTTGACTCATCACTAAATACCATTGTGCTCCAGTCCAGAACAGTCCAAATTTTTCCTTCGTTTTGCCCATTTTAATCTAGCTTGTTTATGTTTGTTTAGGTTTAACATTGACCTCACAAAAGCGAAAAGCCATGCCACATAGACGATTTCTAGCTGTTTTATCACAAACGTTGGCTTTAGATATATTTTCCCATTGATCATTTATTTCCTTTTGACGTCGAAAATCGCATACCTTTACATATTTTCCTTAGAGTTTGATCCTGACGAGTAAAAGTTCCACAAAGCCCGCCACAACGATGAACGCTTATCATGCTTTTCGTTTCTTTATACTTTTTCCGAATTTTTAAAATGGCGGATTGAAAACAAGAAAACGTCTTTGAAACTTCTCGTTGAGTTTTTCCTTCCGCCAACCATTTAATTATTTTGTTTTGAAGTTAAACATTGAGCTCTTTTATCGGTGCCATTTCCCTTTGTTAGCTAACGATATGGAAGCAAATGATGCTGGCTTTATATGTACACCTTCGCGTGGAATTAAAGCATGCATATTACGTAATCCTAACGTTATCTACTCAAAATTTGCATAAACAAGCCTTTGATTTCATACTTTTTTCCCCATACTTCAAATGATTCCACATTTTTTTCCATGGTGGTGTTAGTTAAAATTAAATAATTTCAAAAATACTGCTAATTTAAATGACCTTTTTACATACAAATTTCAGAAACGATGTATAGATTTGGAAATACACCAATTCGGTTTAATAAATTTATTTTCTTTAAAATACTTATCAATTTTTGTGAAATTTTGTAGACTATAGGTGTTGATTCCAAACTTTTTCCAGGGGTTGTATGTAATATTTCTTTATTTCAGCCTCGGCTGAACGGAGTTCTTCCACTACGAAGCTTATTAAAACATGCTTACAAGCAAACATGGCTGGGAAATGCCTTCGTAACTTAGCCGTTATATCCATTGAGCGTGATGAGGGCAGCAATGACCTCATGATTAATCCTGACACAGTAATTGACAAATTTGCACCTCGAAAGGGATAACGACGTCAGTTTTCGTTGTAAATATTCATTAAATGAAAGAATATGTTGAAAGAAATAGCGAAAATGGAGATAAAGAGGATAATAAATAGTAGAGAATAGAAAGATAATAGGATAGTAGGGATTGAAGAAAAAAGAGAAATAAAGTTGCGAAGAAATATGAGAAAATGTTAATTGTAAATTAGCTTTGCTAAAATATTAAAACACAAGTTGATTCTGAAGCGTGTTATTTTTTTTAATCAGATATTATACAATATAATGTGGAGTATAACCATGAGACATATGGTGTAACTTAACTGTGTGTTTAAGTATTTGTCTATGTAAAATAAATATCGAAAACTATACATGTTAAAATATCATACGTTTTATCCGGGAGTCATTAGACATTGTCTTAGAGATAGTTTCCTTATTCGGAGGTTTATGTTCTCAATGGTGTCCGTTAATGGAGGTTTTACTTTATATTTGTTAAAAGTCAATGTAAGAAAATGGCACCTACTGCGGACAGCTCCACTGTTGGCACACCACTGGGAAGAACCCGCCCCCCCCCTTCTCCAGTCACCCCAATAAAGGCCCACCCATAAAAAAAATTTCTGAAACCGCTCCTGGTGATACCCCGGAAAATGTTTTCAGGATTTGATCAAGCACGTTCGAAATTGGCATCGGGTTTTAGAAACTTTGAAGTGAAAAGAAACCAGATTTCGAAGGCTATTTCTATACCCCGAGAAAAGGGAAAGTTCTAATTTGCGCCACCTTTGGCTCTCGGAGCTCGATTTTTGCGAGCGAACAATTCTTTCTTGAACCTTATTCTTCTTTTTTTTCGCCCCAAACTTCTCTCCTGAATAATTCAAAATCGGGAAATTTTCTCCGTTTCCGTTTCGACAGTCTAATTACGTGTGCTAAGAATCTGGAAAAAGTCAGAATGTTTCCCATTCGGGAAAAATTGGGCTACGGGAGAGGGGGTGTTCCACTTCCACGTAAACCTGAGGGTGTTTTCTAAAGTGTTTACCGGTTTTACCTTTCCTCATTTGAATTATTCAAAAGTTTTGATTGCTGGCTGTGATTTCCAGGATATTTGAATGTTATTGGCATCGGGCTTTTGTTTGCACTGTTTACAGGAGTATCGCGTTTATGTTCGCAAGACTAACTGCTCCGTAGCCTGTAAAGACTGTTTCCTTTTGGATATTGGTTTCGGGAAATAGACGGCTTTCATCGGGAAATCAATTCCGACCGGTGGTTTGTCAATTTCGCATACGAAATAACTTCTTTGAAAATCTCCTAATTGTTTCCGGTTGTTGAGAAGAGGCAGTGATTCCATTTTAAACACGCATTAGGGAATAAATAGTTAATTCAAATAAATAATAGTGCAGTTGAGATATGTTTTTCGACTCTCCGGTAATATGGGCTTTAATAATATGTCGGCACTTGATTATCTTAATCTTTGAAACTGTGGGTGAAACATGTTTCGATAAACGAACGCCTCGCAAAGTAACAATAACAGAACGCCTCGGTAAGTATCAGGTGAAATGAAAAAAACAACAACAAAAAAACTTCAAAAACCCGCTTGCTACTGTCTGTACCTTTGGGCCCGTTATTTTGAGAAATGTATGCAGTATGCCTCAGCTGAAGCGTGAGCTTCTGTGGTTTCGATCACAGATTTGCACCTGGTGGAACAAGGTTCGACTCTTGGTAAGCCTGGTTGTTCTGTAAACTTACTGTTTCTTGAAGTCACGTTAAACTATCGACACCCCCACCTCAGTTCATCCGTCGTGCAGATTAAGGACGTAGAAAGTACACACTCAACACTCTACCTTATCTAAACTTATAAACGTAGAGTTGTATAGCCCGAGCCCTCCCATCTCCAATGATTTAAAATAAATTGCAATGTTACATATACTGTAATGTATAAGTGTACAACATATGTGCTTGGGGCCCCCAGTAGTTTTGAAAAACTACGTTTCTGTCTAAACTGTTATTCCAAATTAAAGCAACAGGCCCAATGGCTTGGTAGAGTAAGGAGAGTCCAGATGTAAATTTTATGTGCGTTAGGCAATACAGTGTTTTACACTGGTCAATTTCAACTGTACAAAATAGTTCACTTGCTCAATGAGTGGGCGGTTTGCTCATCTATTCTAGGTGGGCTGAGTCATTCATTTATTCAGTTAGTGAATTATTTTGCGCAGCTGTACTGTGACTCTGAACGTAAGAGAACATGGTGTAATGAATACCTTGAAATGAACGTGGAAGAAGCGGTAGGTGTGCAAATATACGTGTACAGTTCTTTGGTTAATGAGCTTTTTATATTGCTTTAATTTCAAGCACCAGTCCATATCGCTTGTCAATTTCGTAGCCAAAAGTGCAAATCATCTGTGAGAAAGTGTTCGTGAAATTGACCACCGAAAAGCACGAGACGAAACGTGGTTGGCGATGTAACTGACCAACCGAAGACCCCATGGGTGGGTCTGCACACCGTTAACACTTCTGGTCACGAATCAGATGACAGCTAAATGATATCGAGTGTCCCCTTTTATCCTTCCCTTGAGTCCACGTGATCAGAATGTGACCGAAAGCCACTCGGGGGCTGTCACTTTCCCGTGGTCTGCGGCCAAACTTTAGAAAAGAATGCGTCTGACCTCCGTGCACTGTTTTGAAAGTGACTGATCGAATTGTATGCAGCATGAACAACGAGTTTTTTTTTATTGAATTATTATTTCATTGTATTCCCTTACTTGTCAATTGACCGGCATACGCTTCCTTCATTTCTATTGGCCACAGGTTTTGTGTAATTCTTCGTGCGTTGAATGCTGATCGACCATATATTAATTAAAAGGATAGTTTTGTTTACTATAGCCCCTTGGTGGTTATTGACCACTGACTTTGAGGTCAGTGGACTTAGTTCAATTCTCAGTGATCTTAATCGTTTCCAAGCTTAACGTGGGTTGCACAAAGGTTACTTTAAGCCGTTGTTCAGCTTTAGAGCTTAACTATACAAATAATATTGTTGCTAATGTTTTACACATTAGTCTCATTAGAACCGCCCCCTTTTAATACTATTTACCTTCAATCCCTTAATGTCTTTATAAAAGACGTTAATTTTCTTCGATTCTTGCAAGATCATTTATTACAAACATGCACAGGTGTATAACGTACGTCAAGATCTGTTCTGTTGTTCCTCGTTAATCAGTTCTCTTTGCAGTATACACCGCCCTACTAAGTCAGATATTTTAACCATAACTCACCGGCTGACCGTAGGCCAGGGGTTCGTTCCCTAGGCCTTGAGAGACCCGGATTCCCGGGAAATTGTAGGTCCCGGCGCAACATGACCCTTGCTGTCCTTGCATCATAACACACACACACACACACACACACAAACTAGTCTAACGATGACCTATTCTTTTTTACCCATTCCTGTATTCAATTACTTCCCACAGTTTGCCTTCACGTTTCTGATCTATGTCAGAACTAACAAATACATTAATTAAAATGCCCCTTCAAGTGCACACGTCCTCAAAAACAAAGACATTTTCCTACGTAGTGTAAAAACTTCTTCCCCAATTCCATTCTATCCAATTTGATATAAATGCTCAGAATTTTCCACTCACCGGGTCCTTCAACCCGCGAGCAGGCGCGCGGGGTGTTTCACACCCCACAACTTACAATTTGTGAAAAAAAAACGCCCACCCTTGCTTCTGAAACTGGCCAAACTCTTTCCTGTTGCCTTCAAAGTCACAATCTTTTTGGGTAGGGCGACAAAGAGAAAATTCCACTTATTGTTCCCTGTAAAATTGGACGTTTTTAATGAAATAATGCTATATAATCAGATGGGGTGCAAATCACCCCGCGCGTTCCTCTAATCAGCGCGCCTACTCGCAGGTTAATTCTTATCTAGCAGGCGCCGGACAGAATATTTCAAAGATCCAATCAGTGAGCCCATCTGCTCACATCTACATGCTTACGTAATAATGTCTATCGTTATATCTTGTGGAATAATTGAATATGTACAATTTGGATTCAGAGGTTAATATCGATTCTCCGGGATTTGCAGTTGTAACGTGTTCGCCCAACTGCCAATAACCCTGGTTCAGCTTCCAACAGTGCTAAAATGGAACACTTACCGCGGTAAGCTACTCACTGTAGTAAGAGTTTAGTTTCCTAGGTTTTGAGGTGCAGATCCCTCGAAAAACTGTAGGTTTCGGCTTAACAGGGCCTTTTGCTCTGCAAAATAAACAATATTGAACCTTTAGAGATAAAAATTTTCTACCGTGCCCTCTGACTCAATTGTGTTGTTTCAATATTTCCATTCAGTCAGATATTGAGACACAGCGCTTTTTCCTATATATCGGGCCTTCTAACACACACACACTTCATAGCAACCGAAGGGCCGAATTTATTTCGCAAAAACCGTTAGAGGCAAAAGTTAAATTTAGCTGAGCTCTGAAAAAAAATACAATTAATGCAGTTTTTTCTGTCAAAACAATTGTGATAAAGGCATTGTACACGTAAAAAATATTTATGAATATGCGGTTATTAAATTTCTATTAACTTTATAATTTCTAAGAGACATTAAATTCTGAGATGAATAGAAGCAAAAATTACATAAACTAATAACCACGTGTGTGCTATCGAAATAGCTATCAGTAACGTTTTTTACAACTTTTTATAAATTAACTGCACCAATGAGGTTGGTGTAATTTTTGCTTCTATCGATTAGTGCAGTGTGTCGCCATTGTACCGATTAATTCAGTCGTTCATTATCTGCCGGCGTCAAAAAAAATGCGTTGTCAAATTTTGAAAAACATGCTTTTCAAATATTTATCAACGAGAGATGCAGTTTACTTTGGTTCATAAGTAAAAATTCTCCATTGATGTGGATATATGGTGATAAGAATGAAATTAATGGAATTTCTTAAAGATTGTTCCACTTTCCGTTGCCCAAACCCTTTCTAGAAGTCGGAAGAATGTTTTCCACATGTTCAGCTTCGTTCACTGTCGATCATTGAAGGTTTAATAACTTTCGCTTACGCTTCAAGTGTCACTTTTTCTAAATCTAAAAATGGATCCTCAACGATTTATAGCACCGGCTAGGACGTTGTTTGATAATATCGGATACTCGTCAACTTATAGCAGTTAAGGGCCATGTTAGTAAAGTGACCTTTAGCTATATTGTTTACCATTTTCCCCACAATTCTGTTTTTTCCGCGTGTTAAGTAAATATTACTTCCGAAAACTACAGCAGCTCAGACATTGTGTTAACCTGTTTCATCATGTGCTTGAAAACTAATATTTTTTTTATACTGTACTTTTAGCACTAATCTTTAAAAAAAAAAAGCGGATTTAATCACACTTTCACGAACGTTATAATCACAAATTTAACGCTTGTGAAAAGCTAAGCGATGCACTGCGCAATAAAGTATTTAAAAACAAATTACACACAAACGCAGTTTAATTTGAGCAGGAGAAGCATTTTACAATTGTTTCGGTGGAAAATCAAGCGTCCACCATCGTCAGAAAATTCGTCCAAACTGATTTGTTGCCACTAAATCAAAAACGAAAAAATGTCTGCCACGCTTCGATACATGTTTTCTTCGTTTCTGATTTATTTCGTTTCTTTCGAATCGGCTTGGACAAATTTCTGATGAAGGTGGACGTTCGTTCCCTCCCGACACAATTGTAATATGTCGTTCCAACTCGCATTAAGCTGTGTTTGTGTGTGTTTCGTTTTTCAATTAAACACTTTTATTGTAATTTAATCTTCGTTTCAGTTCCGATTAACACGAAATAAATTTTGAAATTTTCCAAAACGTCGGCGATGCATTTAGGATTGATATCCGCAAATGACTGGCCATCGTGGCAAGGTCTTAGCTTGACGCTTTTCCCGGGGGAGGCGGGGGGTCCTGGAAGTCACAGGAGCTTAGAATTTCGTTAGTGAAATTAGAATTTTATTAATATATTTAATAATAGTAAATATCTAAGTAGGCTAATATATTTAACATTAATGAATAAATTTCTTAAAAATTTTGCATCGAAAGCTTAATGGTGTGCTAAAATTCACAATTTCTCTTATTTTTACTACGGAGTAGATGACTGCTCAAACCACTGTAAAAAGATGGTGTACGAAAGATTTGCCATGAAAATTTGTTTAAAATAAAATTTTAACCTTAAAGAACAACATCCATTGTTATGTGTAATTTTATACAAAACGAAAAATTTAAAACAAAATTCAATAATTTTTTTTTGATGAAGAATATTTTACAGAGGGCGAGCCTTACTGGCCCCAATCTATCTACGGTCTTGCATCGTGAATTGATCATGGACAATATAATTTATTTCAGAGACATACAATATAGAGGGTAATACATTGACAAAGTATCATTTTTCCGATTCTAAAGTTTTAGCGTAGGAAAGTGACATCAATTGTCAAATAACTAACAAATCTATAAAGCGCACATTTCATAAATTGCCAAATATGTACGAAAAGGAACGTTATTTGAAATACACAATCAGCGGTATGAATTTACGGGAAAATTTTAAACACATTGTGTTTTTGATCACGCTTAAAAAATGCATAACTGCCTCAAAGGTTTCAAAAAGTTGCAGGATTTTTTAGCCTTCACCAACAGCAATAGTATGGTATATCGTATCTATTCTTTGATATGAGAACCCGGTTTGCAATTCGTTCTACCTTTCCATTACAGAATTTGAAACATGGTGCAATGCGCACGCATTTCATTTCTTCTCTCGGACCCTCCCCCATCTCCTTCCGGCGCCTTAGCTAGGAAATGGTGAGGAAGGCGCAGGTGAGGGGGGGGGGAAATAGGCTGGAATAACTTACGGGGAAATATATCCTTGACTAGGGGCGCAGTCTGGACTGTTCTGCCAGGGGCGCAAGATTATCTGACTACTGTCCTGCCGCCTCCCCTTCCCTCAGAGCGCTAGACGTGTGTCAGATATGTTACGTATACTTCCTACATTGCCACTGTATCAAAGTTCCGTAAAAAAAAAAAAAATTTTGTATAGGGTAAATCCGGGTTACATGCCTCACTTTTTTTAAAATCGATATTCTGAGACCCATGGCGCACAAACATGAAATTTACTTAGTCATAATAATCGATACACTTTTAAGAAGCATATATATTAGAAAAAAATAATCTACAAAAAATTCAATAAGCCGCTATAATTTATTTTTTAACACCCTTCGTTGCGGCATCTCTCCCAATTGTGTCGGGTGTTACGCCGCACCATGAGGCTTGCCGCGCTTCGTATAGTAAATGAATTTACTTCCTATCAAATACGTTTCTTCAAAAACTATGTTATGAAAAAATAGAATAACTGAAATTGCGATTTTATAAAACATAAAAATTGAATAAATTTAAAAAACATCTGCTGTTTTTATTTTGCACTCATTTTCAGAATCGGAACAAACATGGACAAAATAATGACATAAATGAATTACTTTTTTTTTCAAATAGGCTGGACTAATTTTTTAATCTATTCTCTCTCTCCCACAGTCGGCACAAAACTCATCGAAAATCGTACATTCTACATGAAGCCATCGCAAACTTACATATAGCACAACGTAACCATTCGCATTTTTTTGTTGTGCGATAATAATTTTCTTCATATTCATTGCATGTATTCACATCCAAAGTTTGTGATGACCCAGCTCTACTTTCCTTTCCTTTACTCATTTCATTAAGATTATCTCTGGCTTTCTCTATTGCAATGGAATCAAATCCAGAAACATCTACTTCAGAACTAGTACTATGACTATTTGATTCATAATCTAACCACCTTCTTTAGTTATTTCTATTTCTTTCTTTTCCAACTTTCTTCTCCAACACTTTCTTTTAACGGTCTTCTGTTTTCTGCAGTGGTTAAGACAAGTGCCTATTTCTTCATTGCCTTTCCTTTTTTCTTTATTTAGTTTTGAAATTGGAGATATTGCATGCAAATATTTCGATGGAATTGTAATATTCTTTTCAGGCAAACCTTTACTCGTGGATGGCTGTGAATCCACAAGGTCTTATGCTTTCGACTCAAGTTCATGTTTATTCCATGGTTCCAGTATCAATAATGACGAAAAAACAGAAAGAAATTTGGAGAGCTTTTTTATGAATTTGGCGGATTTTTTGAAAACTTTGATGATATTTTTATGTATTTGTAAGAAAAGAAAATTATAATTAAATTGGAGACATTTGACTAGGATTTGCGATTATATTTAACGGCATTTGGCGCAAAATAACAAAAAATTCAAAAAATTCAAATTAACATCCGAAAGAATACGCGCGGCATATGTCCCTGATTTTAACTGCGGCATGTATACCAATTTGTAAGGTATAGATGCCTCACCCCACGCCTTCCTGATCTTGAATTCAAACATGGCGAAATAACAATAAAAACACTCTATACTAAGACTATGCTTCGCTCAAACAGGGAATCCACTGACATCGTTAAAGTCTTAGCTGTAATATACAAAATACGATAGCACACGAAAATATTTCATAATAAACTCTATAACTCACCTTATATATTTGTTAATTTAAAAACAAAAAGGCACAGGAACACGATGTTTTTACCGAACACGCTTCAAATAATACATGGCGCACATTTGGTATTTTTTGCAGTGTCATCCCACAGCCCGCTTCAAAACTAGGGGGTGAGCAATCTATATCGCATGTGGCATGTAACCCGGATTTACACACTCTCTCTCTCTCTATATATATGCATGTACGTATGTTTATATATGTAGTCTATGTATGCGTATATATGCATATGTAGTCTATGTATGCGTATGTATGTGTGTATATGTAGTCTATATATGCGTATGTATGTGTGTATATGTAGTCTATATATGCGTACGTATGTGTGTATATGTAGTCTATATATGCGTATGTATGTGTGTATATGTAGTCTATATATGCGTATGTATGTGTGTATATGTAGTCTATATATGCGTATGTATGTGTGTATATGTAGTCTATATATGCGTATGTATGTGTATATATGTAGTCTATATATGCGTATGTGTGTATATATGTAGTCTATATATGCGTATGTGTGTATATGTAGTCTATATATACGTATGTATGTGTATATATGTAGTCTATATATGCGTGTGTGTGTATATGTAGTCTATATATGCGTATGTATATGTGTGTGGGTGTGTGTATAGAAAAGGCACGATAATACGCATTTTTCAAGGAATGTAATAATTTTGCCGTGTTTTTATTCACGATATGACTCTCATTTCTCTTTTAGCGGGGCCTTGTCTTTCTTGCTTTCAATATTCGAGCTCATATCTAAGCTGACGGTGTTAGAGTTTTTTCGATCTGAAATATGAGCTCATATCGGGTGAGCTTCTCGAGTCCGCGAAGAACTTTCCAGTTGCGAAAGAAACAGTCCTTGATTTATTCCGACTACAGAAACTGGCAGAAATTTGTTTTAGCTTTCCTTTGATCGGAAATGTGACAAATGACTTCTACGTGCCGACTTGTCGATGCAATAAGTTATTAATTGGAGCGCTGAATTGAATAGGGATATGAGGACAAGAAATGAGAAATTGACGTTGATTCATTAACTTCGAAATGTAAGTTTCCACGTTCTGTTCTTTAACCAGCATTCCTTATTTCAAAAGAGCCGAATTGTTGTTTTTTTTCCCCACATTTGAAATTCGATGTCAATTTCGCCGATATGGTTTCTACAAATTTTCAATTGGAAAACTATCTTTTTCAGTTGGGGAGAGAAAGAAAATCTCAATTCTGGATTGCCTTCACGCGATGATTACCCATTTCGATGAATGCTGTGTTCAAAAGTAACAAACGGATCATTATTAGATAATATGCACTCTTACGTTTATCAATAGGTTCAGCTATAAACAACAGTTCATATTTAAAGCAAAACCTCTCGGGTATTCTTGATTACGGATTTAAATGAGCCGAAGATCTATACATCCATGCCCATATTTATACACACTTCAAAAGTTTCCCTCAATGTGAGATGTGTATTATCGGAGTTCCTTAAAGAAACAGCATGTAGGAATTTTATTTCCTCTGATTCCATGGATATAATTTTTCTTTATTTTTTTTTAATTTTTATTAAAATGTGTCATCGAACTGAAGGTCTTGGCTATGTATGACCTCAAAATATTTTAGTAATAAATTTACACCGTAATAATTTATAATACATTTGCACCGTGAAACAGACAATATACATCAATCTACAACAGTGTTGAACAATTTCATAGTCCATGTTACATATGGTTGGTTCCTTTCGTTTGATTACCATACATTTTTCAAGGGCTTCCGATCATTTAAACTACCTTCATATTACATGCTGACTGATTAGATGTGTTAGCTTTTTAATTTGACGGCAGAACGCTGCCTATGTGTTGTGATGATACCCCAGGTTTTTGGGAATCTCACCCAATGCACCCACTACAACTTTAACCGCCTTCTTCCAGTCTTTCCATCTAATTTCCCCTCGTTCTTATCTACTCGTCAGTTTCAAGGTACTGAAATTGTCAATCAGCCAGATATGGTGTTTTTAATCATCGTGATATCTGGTGTATTATGTTAAAGACCACTACTATTGTTGCTGTTATAAAGAAGATGCATGCATATTGGAGAATTGAGCGTACCATGTCTTGAAAATATACAACTACAACAGACATTGTAACAGACGAGCAGCTCTGATATACATCTCTTTAATGCGATTGAAGGAACGCGTTATTCAATAATATTTATTTTTATGTTATGATTCACAGTTTACCACTGAACTGAAAGGGAAGGAAAGTGACATTTTAAACAGTGGTAAGTGAAATCAGATTACCCGCTCATGTTGCATTTTAACCTTATGTACAGCCTCACGTTTAGAGCAGAATGACCATTGCTGTCCTAGCCTAATGAAAACACTGCCAACCAACCTATGGTGTCTCGACTCTGGCTTTATGTTGTTCGTGACTTCATACGGGTTAGGGAACTCCTTTAAATGTGTCACCCCAATTTTCGCTGGAGTGACCTCCGTCGTGTATATTGAGTGACATTGTTGTGTTAATAAAGCATCGAAATTCGATACAAACCTAATCAGTGTCTCCTCCCGTATTGGTGAGATCAACTGACGAAGTTGCCTTCTCACCCATTGTAATCGATACCCTTAAGATTGTTCAGAGCCCACCGCCATAAGCAAGGAATGAGTCATTCTCTAAGTATAATTAGTCATTCGATGCAAGCTTGGCCGGTACCTTTCGCGCGGGCGCGTCCATTGCACAAAAACTTCTGTTATTTCAGTATAACGGGGCGGATAGATGGAAAAGTACAAGGATGCAGTGCTTAAATTTCTTCCGATTGAATAAACAACGACGGAAAATTGTAAGACGTGGTAAATATGATAAGGAAAGCAATGACGATTTATTTTGTAAACTTGATATGAGGTAGTTTCACGGTCGTGTTAACTAAATTGTTTAAAATGCTACTTTTAACTGGATCAGTCCGATATGTGTCATTGGGGGAGGAGTGTGCTTTGGTATTCACCGTTGAACGACGTGCTTTTACTTTCGTCTGCAATTTACAGGGATTTCTTGAAGCACAGTACAAGACAGAAGAACGAATGATTTATTAAACAAAATTACCTGGTCTATTGTGACAGTCTTAAACTTTATTCTTGACTCCTATAAATGTGACATGAACTATTCCAATGTACATGTATTCAGAACAGGAGAGTCAATTTGAAGAAAGTATTGGGGGGTGGGCGGGTGAGCTTCAACCCTATTCACCTTCTTAGATTTGGTTTTTAGTCTCACGCGGGGGATCTATGCAATCTCACACCCATAATTTTATTAAAAGACAAGCCTACATTACGCAACAAATAAAAATTCCATTAATTTCAGTTGCTCAATATTTATAAGACCGTAGGCCCATGTTAGTGTATTAAAGTATCGGTCTGTTTTCTCGTAAATGAAATTCTCTTACCTGTGCAACAATAGAAAATACATTAGCCATTAATGTATATTATATATAACGCCTTTTACCATCAATTACGTTCTGAATTTCTTCATTGTCCATACACTTTTTTTGGGGGGCGGCGAAAGGACCAAGGTCCCATGGAGTTGGCGCCCCTAATTCAGAAAAACTAGAAACATGCCTGCGATATCAGTGGCCACACTGGCACTTGATTTACACCCCACTTTCCTCACAGAAATCTTCCCAAACAGCATGTCTCAAATGCCATCAAACGTGAAGCATTAATCTGTTGATCAAATAAGTACCCGTTTAATGTACCTGAATATGTCAGTTTCAATTACCCCCTTGTTATACTAATCAATAAATAGTCTGTTACAAGTTACCAATAACGTGTTGGCATCATTTCGCCGTCAAGCAAATTGGAAACATGGAGTCAATCAGCAACGCGTTTACTCATGATTATTTGATTCATGGCGTACATGCAAGACACAAAAGTCTTACACTATACTAGACACCAACGCCACGAACCACCCATGTGAGGTCACTAAAGGCGTGTAAAATCATTCACCGCCCAATTAAATAAACGCAATTTTGTACATTTCACACCCAGAAACTATGTCCGTCGTCGGTCAATGTCATATGTTTACTAAACTTCGATTGTGAACAATTCGTCTCTAGTAAGATAGTGAACAGTCTTTCAGATTTAAAATGTCTAATAACCTGTAACGAAAGTGATAAAAAACACAGTTTATTTTTCAGACAAGTTTATTGCAAGAAACAACGTATTGACATATGAATAATCATTTGCAGTCAGGGTCAAAACAGCGTATGTGCACCGAGTGGCCAAAAAATTGAGAACACCCCTCACTCAAACTTCGACTTGTCCGTGCAGCATGTGAGCTGACGTAATAAACTAGATTCGCTGATGAAAAGCTTTCCCCTAGTCATAAGCATCTGTGGAAGTTATAATTCACTTGTGAATATGGAAAAGAAGAGCGTTGAGTAAGTTTGAACGCGGTATGGTCGTGGACGCCAAAATGGCCGGTTCCAGTACCTCCGAAACCGCTAACCTTTTTGGGCTTTTCTCGTACAACAGTATCTAGAGTCTTCAACGAATGGTGGCTAAGCAAAAAAACTTCGAACAAAATAGTGGTCGGAAATCGCTTGTGAACGGAAGAGGTGCCAGGCCACTGACACACATTGTGTGCAGCAACAGAAGAGCTACAACGCGAGAACTTGCAGTGCAATATAACACAGGTTCATTGCAAAGCATATCCATAGACATCACAAGATGGATCTTACAACGAATTGGTTTTAATAGCCGGCGATCAACAAGAGTTCCTTTGATTTCGCTGCAAAAATGAAAAAAGCAGCTTTTGTGGGTTAAAGAAAGTAAACATTGGATACTTGATGAGTGGAAGAAGGTTCTGTGATCTGGCAGGTTCAGATTTCTTCTCCATGCCGTTGGTGGCAGGGTCCGTGTGTGGTGCAAGCAGCACGAAGCCTTGGATCCAGCATGACACATGACAACTGTTCAAGCAGGTGGCGGCGTAAGCACGGTCTAGGGAGCATTTTCCCGGTATACACTTGCTCCCTTACTTCCATTGAAAACATCCGTCGATAGATGTAAGATATTATTATCCATTGCAGGAATAACAATTGCCAAATAATGGTCAACACACAAAGCCACCGGGACGAGTTTTTTTGTGAGTTTTCGAGGGGAATTTATTATACTTCATAATTTTCGACACCCGTGTGTAAACAGCTCAAGCTAGAACGTTTTAGGTATAGGAGATAAAGAGCCGTCGTCCCCGCCTTAGTCGAACTAGCCCTTAAGCTAGCGGTCAAGGCATTTTGTGCTCAACGGAGGGACCTCATTACTACTCCAGGGTGGGGACAACGTCTCTTTTTCTCCTATACCTAAAAAGCTCTAGTTTTGAGCTGTTTATACGTATGTGTCGAAAATTGTAATAAATTCCCCCACGAAAACTCAAATGTCTCGCCCCGGAGGCTTTCTTGTGTTGACCATATTTGGCAATTGTGTTATCCCTGCGGAGGGTAATAATATCTTAACACCTTTACATACGGAGAAAGAGAGCGTTTTTCCAGCCTACAGCCTTCGTTGGTCTAGAGGTCAAGGCACTTCGGGCTCAACGGAAGGACCTTAGTTTGACTCTAGGGCGGAGACGGCGTCTTTTTTTTCCCCTTTACATATAAAGTTGTAGCTTGAGTTGGTTTATATATGTAGAGTTATAACTAATTTGGGATTGAAACTTTGAATATAGAAATGAAAATAGCTAGAATAAAGGAGGTAGTCCCGTCCGCGCCTTTCTTCCTATTGGTCGATTCGACACAATCGACCAATCGGAAGAAAGATGAGGACGGGACTACCTTTTTTATTCTAGCTATCTTGGTTTCTTCCCATCAAAGTTTCCAATGTGTCCAAAATTCCCGAGTTTTTTACAACTCTACTTATATGCAGGTGTCGAAAATTATTACGTATCCGTCGATAAATTCGCCTACGTCGACTTCGTTGCTGCTCAGGTGTACCTGTTTATGGCCATAATGTTTCCTGATGATGATGGCTATTTCCAGCCGGGCGATGCACTCAGCCACCGGGCTATGATAATCTCAGATTGATTTGCGGAACATGATGTAGAAGTCCAATTGCTTGTATGGCTCCCTCAATCGCCAGATCTCAACTTAATTGAGCATTTGTGGGACGAGGTGGAAAGATTTGTTCATAGCTCCAGAACACCACCAGACAATCTGAGGGAATTAACAGCTGCTATTTTATTAGCATGGGCTAATATTCCCATCAATGCTTTCAGCAACTTGTAGAGTCCACGCCTAGAAGAATATCTGCTGTCATCAAAGCCAGAGAAAGTTTAACGCAATATTAGTACTTCGTTGCAGGGTGTTCCTAATTTTTTGATCACTCAGTTTATAAGTAAACAGTAATGTAAAAACCTCCTTAGCATTCGAATTTTTAGCTGCCAATTTTCTCTTGTCACTTCAATATTCAAATTTCGTCCAGATATGCATGTATGGGTGTAATATATCGGTTGTCAGATGTTAATTTCTAAAGGTGGTGGGATTATTTAGTATTTCTTTCGTCACTTTCTCGTAATTTTATAATTGCGCATCAGATTTTATGAACGGTATTAAATGTTTTTCATATCATCCACTTGTAAGATTTTAATAGATTACAGGATACAATTCACGCATTTGCCGATCGATCTATTTTGATGGTTTTAGTTTTAAAAAGTTTTAAATAAAAAAAACAATAAAATCGTGAAATATATAGGATTCTTCTATTGTTTGCATCATAACTAAGTCCTCGAATGAAGATAAACATCTCGTCTTTTTCAGTCGACTTTGATGTTTATTTCTGATAAAAGGAAAAGCATTACTTTGTTTTCAAACCGGAGATTTAGTCAATACTCTAAATCTAAACGAAGTTAAGCTTGAAACAGACGTCTTTATTTTTATCCATACCCCTTTCATCAATTTCATTCCATGTGGTGAAGCATTAAATGTTTTACATATTTGCCCCAATTCTATCCAGCAACGTTCTTTAGCTTTCAACCAAAATAATTTTATCCTTTGCGTCATTCTAGGTGGTCCTTTTAATCATGAACTTATTTTTAACTTTATATCTAATATTGGCTTCCCGCATCTCATTTGATCTTCTTATATCGTTTCGTTTGTTACGTGACATCCAATATATTTTTGCCATTGTAGTTTTAAGTCTCATTTTGTACAGTATGTACAATCTCACCTTGTTTGGCGCAGAATGACCCTGCTGTCCTTGCACCATAAAAATACAACCAACCAATCAATTTCATTCTCAAGGGAGGTGGGGGGATAAAAATCCGATATCGCTTGACAACTTCCTTAACGAAGGAATAGATTTAGAAATCATGAATAGTAATTTGTAATAATATTGCTACTTATAATAAGTCGCCGTTCAAGTATTACGTAAGCACATTTCTGGTTATTTTATACTCCCCTATATTTAAAATACCCCCCAACCCTTCATGCTTACGTAAGATTTTGGCTCTCTAATTTTTTTGGCGGAAGCTTTTGAAATAAAAATGCAATGTGTGACGCAAATTATATTATTTACTTTTTATTGTGATACTAAGCACTTACTTTTAAGTTGAAATAATATTAAACGCTTATTTATAAATAGAGAGTAATCACAAAAAAATCGCATTTAAAAAAGTTTTAATAAGCTGTTAATAGATATTTTGGTGGTATTATAAAGTATTTTGTTATATTTTTATTATTATTTTTTGTGTTGTAAGTACATAGTGTGTGATAAATAAGAAGTGAATTTTGTAAAAGACATTTATTAAAAATAATACATTCAGCATATATAATTTAAAAATGTCAGGGTGGGGACACACGGAATCTAGAAGACCCCCAAGTGAAAAAAAATTATGAGCCATTTGTTTAAATAATTAAATATTTAACTGCGATTACGTTTATTTTATATTTAATATCTTTCACTCGCAGTGTCATACATCCGGCTATTTCAATTCTGTCAAGGTGTGTTACGTGTGTTCTGTGTGTTACGTAAAGCATGATTCAGGCCCCGTTGTTGTTGTTGTAAAATAAGCAAATATCAAACCACCTTCCCCCAAAAGATACTTACGTAATACTTGAACGGCCTCTAATATTGATACTTGTAATAATATTGGAACTTTAAATAACATTGATACTTGTAATAATATTGGTACTTTATTAATATTGATACTTGTAATAATATTGGAACTTTAAATAACATTGATACTTGTAATAATATTGGTACTTTAAATAACATTAATACTTGTAATAGAGTAGTTTGTATGTAATAGTTTATTCATCCTCTAACGAAAGTGGCAGTTTTATTTTTATGACAATTTCTGGGTTTTGGAAATGCGCACAAAGCATAGCATATATTTGGGATTTTATATCTTGTGAGGTCTTGTATTTTTCAGCTGGCTTTTTTTTTTTTTTTTTTACTTAGGCGTCGTTTGTATTTTGGAAGGTGAGAGATATTGCCTGTTGAAAATCGGAAAGCTGTCAGCAGATACTCAGTGCCGTAATAGGCATGAGAGATAGAGAGGGGAGATGGAAACTGGCGAGGGACTTTCTGGAAATAAATGCTTTTCGTGCTCAGATTCTGACAGATTTGGAAGTTGCTTGGGTCCCACTGTTTGGTATGGGATTGAATGTTGTTTCTTCCTGTTTTTATTTAGCTGATCGATACCGCAAAATATAACCTTTTAGAACTTTAAAAACCCTCGATTTCTTTATATTTTCGGAGAGAGATTTCCCTTGGTGCGTGATATATTAAAGCATTGTTTCGTTTAAATGTCGGTGTTCGTTGCCCAACAAGGATTCTGGACCCGTCAATTGTCGATATAATGCATTGTTGACACTTGCTAGCCTTTTCAATTTTAGATCAGTTTTATGCAATTCGCTGAAACTCGATGTTTCGTTCTTCTAGTAAATTTCATCTAACGTAACCTTACGGTGGGAGGTTTGTTGATGTCTTAAGTTGTCTTCGGAATGATGAGGATGTTTATTAAATTTTGCGTCGTTAGTTTTGAACGTCGCAGTCTTCAACACATTTTCGAATTCAAACGAAATCCAGTTTCCGTCGCGACTATTGCTTCCGGATATGGGGTTCATAAAATAGCTATTTACTGAAACTCTCTTCTTTTTATGGGAGAGTTTTTAAGTCCAGTTTCATAACCGCTCATCACAAAAAAGCTTTTAAAGTTGTCTCTTCCAATATTTTTCCAGATACTTCTCTTCTTCGAAGATGAAAAATTGTGTTTTTTCTCCCCACCGGGGCCGCAAAAATAATGATAATCTATAAAAATATATCGTGGAAGTGTTTCCTAAAAAAGCATTCTTTCTCGCCCCTCGGGGAGTTTTCTAGAGCCGGGCCTATTTATATAGTTTTCCACTGCTGACAGTGGACGTAATTTTTGCGAAGCCATTTGATGCGGTTTGGCGAAAATGCATCGCTTTGGGAACCAAACTTGGCGACTGATTCCGCCAGTCCAGTGTTTCCCAAATAATAAAGTGAACCGATGCCATTGTTTTTCTTCTGCACTTATGTTAAAAAGTGCGCGTGTGAAACTGATATGTGATTAGCTTTTCGGTGCCTTTTTTAAACATTCTGCTTACGTCTGGGTGTGGCAAAGTTTTTACGTCCACCGGAGTTAATTATCTCTAAATTGGTAGCAATTACAGCAGATAATTAAATGTCACTTTCAGTTAGCTGCAGAAGGTGGTGAAACAGGCGGAGGAATATCGTTTAGGAGTAATTGTACTTTTCCTTCGATTTAAAACGGATGGTTTGCCAAAACAGGTCTTTTTGGCTTTTGTGTCTGTAAATTAGCTACAAAATTCGTGTTACACTGTACTAAAGGGTACATAATTCGTAAATTAAGGAATATAATTTGTAGATGCCGTCTTTTTTCCTATGAATTGTCAAATTATGGAATTTTTATTTTCCCAACTCGGTCCCACTCGTTTGGCTTTTCCCATCATTCGCTGTTCGACGGTCAGTTTATCGGAAAACGACATATGATCGTCCATCGAGAACAGGGGACATTAATTATGCAAATTGGGAAGGTTGGTTAAATGGGTCATAGTAAGCTATTGGCATCACCCCCGCTGACAGTGCGGGTGTTTCCCACATGGTCAGCTGCTTTCGCGCTTACCACGCTGTAGTCCGCTTGAAATTCGATAATCTGATTGGATCCTATATTTTTAGCATGGCATGGCCGTTGCATGTACCGTGGATATGTGCTGTAGTGTATAATCGAAAGCGGCACTACATGAGAATAGGGGCAAAAGTGCTTTCCTTTCAGATTATAGCTTGTTTTCCTTAGTTTGATGCACATTAGTCTAACACAGTGGTTTTCACAAATTGTTTAGTACTGCGATCTGTTTCTTACAACGGCGGCAGTTTGCGTTTTACCTTTAAAGTATTGAGAGGAGGCATTTTCAATTTGAGCCAGTTTTATTATTATATATATTATATATATGTACACATGTATTATATGCTACACTAAGTATGTGTTTAAATATGTGTATGTAATTTATTAAATAAATCTAAAATTTCCACATTTTGGAAGTGTTTTTTTAACATCTATTGTGTAAATACCGTTTGACCTAAACGTTCCAGAACACCTAATGCTTTGTAAACATGCATGATTCCGTGTTCAGGAGAATAGTATGATAAACAAATGCTAACGATCTAGGGCGAATTTTACTTCTATAAATGGAATCTTCCTTAAAATCAGTTGGTCCGAAGGCAAACGTGCGTGAAAGGTAATCCTGTTATCAACACGCGCGTGATTAGCAACCGCTATCACGAATAATCAATTTCCAAACGTTGAAATGATAAATGTCGATTTCATTTAGATCAGAGATCCCCAAAGTTGTCGATATCGACTTCCAAGGATCGATACATTATTAGGGGTCGATGGTAAAAGTTAATTAAAAATCACTAATGATCACGTAACTATAAACATATTAAATGTTCATAATTCTTATCTTCCCAATTGAACATTCCACACATTAGCGCCGACAGCATACAAATATGGGGGTGGGGGACAATATGCCAGTAGAAGGCATTTTGTTTGAAATTGAAGGGGGATATGGAACCCTAATACCAACATTGGGAGGGATGCGTTCCCCTGTCCCCACCGCTAACGACGCCCGTGATTCCACGCAAAGATTTCCATGTCCAAAATTAAAATAAAATATATTTTCACGTTAAAGGTTGTATTTTTATGCTATGCTTAATTTTTTGAGATTGCAAAAGCAATGAATAGATTTGTAAACTGAATCTACTTTGATTTCACCTTCTCCTTCCAATTCACATTCGAACATTTCCAAGCTCGTATATGGTTGAAGTTTGTTTCAATCATGATCTATTCTAGCTTAACAAAACAGAAAAATAAGCTACATGTAGAATTCCATGGCGACTTAAGGCCGAAACTTACAACTTTTGAACCTTAGCGTCGTCAATCTTGCCAAGTGCCATCAATTACAACCTACGCATTGACAATGTCAATTCTGTTGACTTAACAAGTTTTATTGTAATACATGTGATTAGATGTAATTACACTGTACAGTGGGTAAAAAAAATTGTCAGTTTCGGAATAGTGTCTTGTACAAATAAATGTGCATTTCATTTGCATAAAGCTGCATCTTCATATTTAATTGTTTATTATTTCCGAAAAATGAAAAAGCAATACCCATGTTTTATGTCATCATGAGCTTCCCCGTGTCAATATTATGATATATCTAAATTTGTGTGCAATTCTGATCATAAATACGGGAGATATTAAAAAGAAACCATTTGGGGTCCGTCTCCATATGGCAGAACGTAAAATGAAGGTTACGCATACTGCAGAATTTTCTATTTACTTGATATGGCATATTGATTATAAAAGCTTCTTATTGAAGGCTTGTGAGGTCTAAAGCCCGTAAATTTTAGGGGCAGAATCAGTGGCGTAAATAAAGGGGTTCACGGATTTGGACCTCATGCCCATCTCCAGAACCCGGTAACATTACATTAGAAATTCCTATAAATTTTTTCTTGGGATACAAGCATTTTATACATCAGGGGTCTGCCCCCCCCCCCGGTGCCTTCCAGAAAGACAGTTTATCTACACCACTAGGTAGCATAAATGACAATTAAACGTTAATATCATTAGTTAACATTAACTCAATACCGACCGACACAATTTTACGATGAGATATCCGCAAGAACTCATGCGTGCGTACGTGAAACATAAATGCCAATCACAAAAAGAGGCGTGTTTTCTGTTTTATAAGCGAATCACAAAGAAAGGCGTGCTATTTTATAGGCGAATCACAGAGAAAGGCGTGCTATCTGTTTTATAACCCAATCCAAATTTTGAAAAAAGTTTTAAAAACGAAAACCATGCCATTTCATCTGCTCTTTCCAAATCGACTTTCATATTTTTCATTGCACTTTAAATTGCGATTTTTTTCGAAGCACAAATGCAATAAAAATGTCTAATCACACGTTGCACAATAGCCAAGAGTCCACACTTTGCATCGCACTGCAATTTTGATAGCTTTCTCCTTAGCAGTTTCCATCGGCAATTGATGAATGGTCCCTAAAAAGCCTCAAAATGATGCAATTTTCAATATTGGTCTGTATTTAAACAAATACTAAAGGGAATGAAGTAAAAATTCACATACTAAGGTTTCTGAGACTGCTAAACAGATTGTCGTTAAAATTTACCCACGTTTATATTTATATTTTTTTCAAATAAGATTTTCATAATTAATAATTAATATTAAATATCCGTTTAGAGATAAATGATAGTATGCGTTTTGTTTGGGTTATTTAGTGCTACAACATGCAACATGAATTAGGCTGATTATTTCGGAAACTATGAAAGAAAAATTACAGCAGCAATTTAACATTAGAAGCTCGAAATTTCAAACAATCATAGCTCCCCAAAAGCTTAAGTAAAATATATAAATTTTATGTGAAATCTAGGTGTTTTGACCTGGAGAATCAGAATTCGTTGTCAAAAGTGGGTGATACCCTTTAAAAAAAATCGAGTTGGTTCAAAATTTAATATGAAGACAACCCCTTATGCAAAAGAGATGCACATATATTTATAGAAGACACTATTCTAACGACGTATATGGGTTTTTTGTACGTCCTCAGGGACGGGAATAATGGGCGGTGATCGGATTTTTTTTTTGACCCGCTGTATATGTGTAATATAAATAATAAACAGTTTATAACAGAAACCATGTAAAAAATCACATTAGTGTTTTTTCTCCTTTTGTCTTCTTATAATCACATAATAGTAAAATGCAGTGGATCGAAAAAGTGGAGAATTTCTTGAAAGAGCCGATTGCAAAAGGAGGAATTTGAGCATGAAGGGGAGTTGGGAAGTGCGGCTGAAGGCAGCGCTGTAATTCCAGACAGGGATCAAGGGCAAACGAAATTTGGAAACCTCTGGTTCAAATGAATCAAAGGCATCGATAGTGGATTTTAATGTCTTTGAAAGCACTCAATAATGAATGAGAAAATATGGAGGCGTACTTTATAATGCTTCTGTAACTATTCAATACTTCTACACCGATTTTGTTTTAATATTTCTTCTCGTATTGATTTTGCGCACAATGTACTCTATATAACTGAAATAAAAAAGTAATTTCATAATTCTTCAATGTACTCTTAAAGTTTAAACTAAAACATTTTTGTTTATGTATGTTTAGTTTAAAATGGGAACTTTTTCATAAATATGTTTAGTTAAAAGTACGTACGTGGGTAAACAGTAAACATTTTATAACAAACAGTTATTTCGACACTGGCGTAAGGTTTAAAAACACGACGTTTCGGGAATTCTGTTCAGAATTCATTCTGCCTTCACTTGACAAAGGGAGCAGTTGGCTCCCGAAACGTCGTGTTTTTAAACCTTACGCCAGTGTCGAAATAACTGTTTGTTATGGAATCTCCTGGTGAAACTCTGTATTGTTTCGTTAGTACAGTTTCAAAGTTTAAGGACCTATTTTGTGTCGTGTATGGGAATATATATATATAATATATATAATATGTATAAAATGTATGTATGAAAAAAAGCAGTACACTGTGTATAATTTGTTTCTATAACGTCGTTTATTTTGAAATTTACAGGTGGCGCCGGATCTCTTACAGACGAGCAAAAATGTTGTTTTTTGTCTTCTTATTTGCTTTAACAGCTGACTGCAGAGCAGAAGGAAATGGAGGTAAGTTTTTAATGATAGTAACCTGTTGTAGGTCAGTAAAATCTATACTCCTGTTTGTAAAAATTGCAACACCATGAAGGACTCGTCCGAATTGAATGAAATTTAATGTACAAACGACCTGTGTTGATACAAATAAACGATTAAAATTACAAAGCAAAAAAACAATATTACATGTCGAAAATCAGTATTTGGTGAAGCCACCACGCGCTGCAATAAGTGATGCTATACGACGTGGCATGGAATCAAACAGATGTTGAATGTGTGCCTGAGGAAGAGCATTCCAGATTGCTTGTATGCGACCCCAAAGTTCATCTGTAGTAGCTATGGGACGAGGATCACGAGCGAGACGCCGACCAACGAAATCCCACACATGTTCAATCGGCGACATATCCGGCGAATAGGCAGGCCAAGGAAGAAGCTGTATCTGTTGTGATGAAAAGAAGTCTTGAACATTCCTGGCAATATGTGGGCGGGCATTGTCCTGTTGAAATACAGCTCCGGGAATGCCTTGAAGGAAGGGAACAACTTCGGGCTCCAGAACTTCATTGATGTACCGGTTGCTGTTAAGATTACCCACAATTCGTAGCAGCTGAGATCGTCCATGATACGCAATCGCACCCCAGACCATAACGCTGGGGGTTCGTCCACTATGACGTTGGATAACGCACTCCGGAAGGTGGCGTTCACCGGTATAGCGTCTAACACGGATGCGGCCATCACTGTACCCCAAATTAAAGCGGGATTCATCAGAAAACACCACTTGTTGCCAATCAGCACGCCAGTCTCTATGTCCATGAGCCCATTGTAGCCGCAGGCGCCGATGGTTTTGCGTCAGGAGGATCCTGTATAAAGGAACTCTTGCACGCAGTCCACGGTGCAGTAGACGCCGACGAATTGATGAAGCACACAATGATACACCTGTAGCAGTGCACCAATGTTCTGCAAACTGTCCAGATGAAGCAAAACGGTCCGTCACCGCAAACCTCATTTTACAGCATTTCCTAACTTGTAAGGACATCCTACAAACAAGGCTGAATTATAGAAAGCCATAGGACATGCTTGACTTGATATATCTTCATGGCCACTCGAATACTTCCCTGACTCGATGCCATGTTCAGTAGCTGCAATTATGCTGCCAAAGGGAAGAACTACACGTTCTTTGTTAGGTGTACCTAATGTTTTGGCTCTTCGGTGTACCTCAAGAGAGTAAAATATATTCATTTTTGGTCCTCAAGTAGAGAGATTTAAAGAAAGGAACTGTAATTGTAAAACGAAATATTAGCGAACTTAAAATCACCGGAATTATAAATTTGCTCATATTTCTTTTGGCTGATCACTCCGAAATAATTTACTCCTACCGTGGAGTTCAACCAGCTCATTAACCCTAGTTCTAAATAAATCGGATAAACTTATCCGGCGGGCTACGTGTGGATCTGGATAATGGATTTTTTTTCTTTTAATTAATTTTAATGCTAAGATTTGATCATATTATTCAGTTCTATTCGGGGAAATCTGGCGTGAAATTGCGACAAAAATGCGATGAGCAGAATCGGTTATGGAATGTTAAAATTTATTTTTGAAAACTGCGCAAACACTGGGGAAAAAAGTCGTACTCTTCTTGCAAAAATTTAATAAAAATATCTGAACTTGAGGTGAATTGTGACAAGTTTTGGTTTTCGCGAAAACAAACAAAAAACTAATTTAGTCCTCTCATGCGAACCGATGAAAAAGACGAGAAAATTAAAAGAAACGTGATCACTTTTTATTTTCTCGCACATCCGTCTTTTAAAATTTCTGCCCAAAGTTTAATTTATATTTGTTAAATCTAAACCTCTTTCACTTCTTTTGCCGTAATCCGCCAAGAACATAAATTGCGAAAACTGGAAAGTTTTTTTTAAAGAAAAATCCAGAAAAGCAACTTTCAATTTAGTCGTAATTATCTTGAGGGAAAAAACAGAAAAAGCGTTTTGTAAACTAGCGCGTATAAAAATTAGAGTTCAGTTAGAACTTGGCCATTAAAATTTGCAGACACTGGCTGTACCTTTTAATACCCGAAAGTTTATTTTCAGGCACTCACTTAATATTTATTTTCGGGCAAAAAATTCGTAGAAAAAATGTTTTGAGACGTCAATTTCAATTCTGTTTTTTTTTTTCTTATAGAACTTCGTCATTTTTCCTCCGAATGAATCTCACAGAAGTTTGATAACGAAAGATTTAACTTGCGCCACGTAACAATATTTCCTTTTAACGAGCTAATTGTGCAATTGAACTCTCACAAAGTGCAGTAAGATAAATGCCATTAATGCCAGATTAATTCTCCTATCTCTAGCGATCATGGGCATTAATGGTCGAAAGATGAAGTTAATTTTACTTGCCTTAAAAAAAAATTGGAATTAATTTCACACGGGCCTTCGATTAATTTTTTTTCTTTTCATATAGAAAAGAGAAAAATCTCGATATTTCGATTTTTACTGAATAAAGCGCTTGGAGGAGAAAAAAATTCGGGTTTTTAGTACGAAATATCAAAGATTGATGCTGTTCTTAGAGGCAGAGAGGAAGGAATCTTGAGAAAATGCCTTTATTGTCCTCTACTAATTGTGGAACAATTATCAAATAAAATGACTTCATTTGGATTTAAAATTTATTTAAAAGGGGAAAAATGTAGCTGCCATCGGACGATTGAAAGGGAAGTTGGTTTTCCTTGGACTGTGAGCGACGAACATCGTAAAGCGGGGATTACTTATATTTTAGAGCAATTTATATGTGTTGTTAAGACAAAAATAGAAGTAGTATGATATCCAAAAACAAAAGCCATGATACAAGGTATGAAACGCGGAAAATCTTTGTTGGTGCAGTATGGCCTCGCCATATCTTAAACGTGTCACACTCTTAAATGTTGGCAATCCTTTTCTTGCCCCGTGGTACACAAAAAGGTACTGCGTTGGTTTTTCCAAAAACCTCTCTCTCTCCGGTTTTTGACCCGCGGTGTTCTTCTGTCGGGTTCTGGTTTGCCCTCAATCTTTCCTTACATGATGTTTAAAATTTTTCTGGGTGTCGTATTGTGTATCTAAAACATCCAAGCTTTCGTTTTTCGATTAATTCATTGATTTCTCTTAACTTCCCCATGCGATACATCTCGTCATTTCTGACATTATCGGCCCAACTTACGCGCAACAGCCACCTGTACGTCTACATTCCAAATGCCTCAAGTTTCTCTGTCTTTCTGTCAGGGATCAGTTCTCTATGACGTACAACGAAATTGAAAAGATGAGCTCAGGTGTTTAACTTTCAATTGTAGACTCGAAGTGTTATTATTTAAGACTCTCTTCATTTTAAAGAAAGAGGTTCTGGCTTTCTTAAAATTTATGCTTATTTTCATTGCCAACTCCGACGTTTTCATCATATAAATGACAACAAAAGTGTACGTTATATACTTTTAAATATTTCCTGTTCAAACCTGCCACAACTCGCATTAGAAAGTTCATGGAGGGGATTATAAGCTTATGAGGGGATTATAGGCTTATGAGAGGTAGGGTTATATAGCTATAATGCCATATATTCATATGTCGGCCCTGCGGTGGCGCAGTGTGGTAACGCGTTCTCCTATTGCGCGGCTAATCCGGGTTCGACTCCCAGCAGTGCAAAAAGAACGCTTACTCAGAGATCTCATAAAGATCGCACTGCTCACTGTAGTCCGGGGTTTGGTTCCCTAGGCCTTAAGAGGTTCGGATTCCTCGGAAAACAGTAGGTCCCGGCGCAGCATGACCACTGTAGTCTTTGAGCCGTAAAACCAAAAAACAAACAAACAAACATCATATGTATATATTAGGGATGCGACGAATATTCGGTTGGTATTCGGCCCGTACGCCAAATATTCGGTTAGACCGAATACTGACTTGATATAAAGAAAATAAAATTTTATATAAAGGTGTATTACTATTATTATCATTGGCCAATTATCAGCGGAAAAACTGTAATAAAACTAGTATAAAAAACCTAGTTAAATGAAATTTCTGTGAAATATATTGTTTTTTTAATCAGCTTTAGATATACATAATTTTTTAATGAGTGATTGAAATGTTTTTAGAAATTGCAAAATATCTTAAATTGCAAAACATCTTAAACTTGGAGTGTAGTTATTTTTTAATATATGTATTTGAAATTCATTTTAATTAATGATAAGTACATGATTCTTTTAATATAAATTTTTAAATAAATTATTTATTCTGAGACCCTGTGCAATGATAAAAACCGTTTACCTAGCATGCTGTTATCCCAAGTTCGACTCTAACTCTGCCCCCAAAAAGAAAAAAAACTTACCGTCTAATTTTCATCATAGTCGAAGTATGGTTCCCTAAGAATCCTTGTTATAGTTTTCCAATGATTCTGAACCTCTGTATGTCCCGGCGCAGCATGACCTTTTCTGTTCTTACACTATAAAACTCAAAATTCATTCGGTTTATGACCTTCTGAACATTCTTCAGTAGAGTACTCACAGGAGGCGGCAGCTTCAAATATTCAAGTAACATCAAGATTATTTTATGAAAGATAATCATCACAAACACTAAGGTGATTTCATTTTGTAAAACATTTTTAAGTAAGTTACAGAAATATGTTATATATTAAATATCCTGGAATTGTGATGCAAAAAGTAGTTTTTCATCATTTTCAGGAAAAATTCTATTGCATTTTCTTTCATTTATATTGCCTGCTTCTGAAAACAAACGAATACTGAAATACTCCACTGAATACGGTATTTTCTGGCACTGGCGTGCACAGGGGGTATTTATAGGGGTTATAACCCCCATTACTGTAAAATTTTGTACATATACATGTAAATATATGGAGTTGTAGCTCTGTACCCCCACCTTATGAATTTTCTGCATATACTATGATTGCCTGGGGAAAAAGGATATTTTTAGCCAAGTGTGCAAGTCTGAGCTAGTTTTTGAATTTGCCTTCAACCAGTTTACTGGACACTCCATTCTTTCTAAAAGTCTCTTCAAGAAAAGAGTTGAGGTGAAATTTCCAATTAATTGTGTTTGTTTGGCACTGATAATTTCCAAAAAGAATTTGAGAATTTTTGATGATTTTCAGCATTGTTTGAAACTATTTGCATTCATTCATTACATCTGGTGTCCATAATTCCCATACGTGAGAAATGAGCTTTCATTTAATACTGGCACCTTGTTTTTTAAACAGGGTATGGCATATGAATAATACAAATATAATTTTAAAGGATTAAGAAGTAGAATTTAATTTTATTCTCGGTTTAAAATGTGGCAAATATAATTTAGCATTTTTAATGAAATTTAAAAGAAGTTGACATTCTGCTACCGAACATTTAGTGTTCGGCCTCGAAACTATCCGAATATTCGGTATTCGGCCAAATCATCGTTCGTCGCATCCCTAGTATATGTACAAAATTGCATCGCAATGGAGGGTCATAACCCCTGCATGCTAGTGACAACTCGGAAACTGTATAAAAGTAATATGTAGTTTGAAAAGTAAAACCATAGTATTTGAACAATTCTCGTGTTGTCACCCGTGGATCAATCGCTGCCATTCCAGCACTAGGTTACACAAAAAGCTTTCCTCCCATCAGCAGCATTACAATGTTTCCGATTGTTATTCTTAAACCATAATTAACTGTAGTAGTATATTATTATACCAATATTATCAATTGGGATGGCTCATTCGATTGTGATGTTTCAGAATTGCCAATATCCTGAAATTTTCAGTTGTGACCTTTTATGCAATCATTAAAATTATATAAAATGGGGAAAATTGCAGCTCAGTAATGATACAACATAAAATTGCACAATTCTGAGCATCTATTCCCATTGAGGGATACGAGACAATTCGGATTACGATAGTTTATGTTTTTATAGCGCCATATATTAATGCAAGGCCAAAAATGACAGCAATGTCTCTCTAGCTGTTCAAAGCCCATAATGCACACTTTCGAGATTTTTGCAGGGAAAAGTTTGCGAGTTTTTAGATTCATGCTACCTAAAAATTCGCATCTTTTGACTAGTGTTTCTCTTAGAGTAAAAGTGCGATATTATTTTTAATTCCATAGAAAACGTATACAATCAGCAAGTTTGATAATAGCGAAAAAAAAGATGATGAAATAACAGACAATATGCCCCATTCTTATAGATGCATGTGTACGTATAGAGGTACACAGATGTGTTATTGATGCGATTAATGTTTGGAACTTATCGACAACCGAGCTTTGAAGATAGATTGATCATTTTAGAAAATTGATTTAAATGGGTCGGCATTTTTTTTATTAATATCTTCCGAATTAAGCAACCGTTTTATTTTTTTAAAAGAAAATACGGGTTTATTGATTGGGAATTGTAGAAAAAGCAATTGATTTATTGTTGCGGAATTTTATTTAATTTGTCAGTATTGTTGACGTATTGAAACTCGGAGTTTCTTTTTTCCCCCAACAGAAGATCGAAATTTTGATTAATTATCATGAGAGTTAAAAAGTGCCAGAAGAAAATACAATCTTTCGCGAAAGTGATTTATTTTCTCATACTAAACTTGATGTCAATTTCCGTTGTGAAGGTTGATTTCTTTACGTTATTTGACGTGAATTGGAGAACACCCACTTTTTCCAAATCCTCTGTGAAAATTGTCTTTTTTTTTTTTAATCGACCCCTATGTTGGGAACGCGAGGAATAGTTACGTGTTTGGGCAAGGGTGACATATCACCGATTTGACTAACGATGTGTTTGATGGAGCAAGCACAACCAAAGTCATGCTTCTCCAGGACCTATATTTTTCCAAGGAATCCATACGTCTTTCGCCAAGGAACTCAAACCTTAGACTACGAGTCTGTAGAAAACAACTGTTAAGCGCTGTCTGCCTACTAGAATCGAGCTCAGGTTATTAGCATGGCCACCAAACATGATACCACTACGCAATACCGCAGGACTGCCCGCGCCCTACTCATTAAAAAAACTAAATTTTCATTAAAATAGATCAATTTTTTTAAGAACGACTTGCCAAATTGTTAGTTAACGATGGGAGTGGGCATACCGGTGGAATCGCCGACTATCAGTTTCTTTGAAATTGAACAGTACGCAAAAGTTTCTATCTTTTACAAAATACTTCTGTACATTGCACCAAATACTAGCTGTCGGTGGAACCATTCAGGTTTACCATGTTTGGCGCAGTATAGCCTAGATGCTCTTGCGCCATAAAAAGCCAAATAAACAAACCATTCAGGAAAAGCTGGTTCTATGTCTCGGTTAATCTTAGTGAAGTGAGTTTTTGCTGCAAAGTTTTAGAGATCAGCAGACTGCCGCATTTTCCCCAGATTTCAACTCCGTTCGCGTAGCCAGTGAATAAGCTAACGCGGGTTGTAAAATGTTATTACCCTTCTCGTGGCTGACACGATTACCAAATAATGGTCAACACATAAAGCTTCCGGGGCGAGTGTTTGGTGATTTTTCGTTAGGGATTTATTAAACTTAATAATTTTTGGCATCCATGTTAGAGCTCAGCTAGAGCTTTTTTGGTATAGGAGAAAAAGAGCCACGAAAAATCGCCAAAAGCTCGCCCCGGCGGCTTTGTGTGTTGACCATTATTTGGCAATTGTGTTATCCCTGAGAAGGGTAATAATATCTTACAACCGTGAAAGAAGATCCTTTTCCCCTCGTTTCTGTTCTCGATGGCTTAGCAGTTAATGTGCTCCGAGCTCAACAGAGATACCAGAGTTCGAATCTAGGTCGGGGACAACGTCTCTTTTTTTTTTTTTCTTCTATACCAAAAAAAGCTTTCTTGAGCTTACACGTGGATATCAAAAATTAAGTTTAGGTTAACCCAGGGATAGGCAACCCATCTGAGGTATCAATAGTCGATCAACCTAATGGGCGAACCTTAATTATTACTGCTCAATTAACACCTGAAAACATTGGGAACCAACAATCGATTCTTTACATAATCGTCGTAAATTACTCACCAATTAAAATTATCGATAATGACTTGCGCGCTTGGGAAATTGACATTATTTATAAGAACAGCAAAGGCTGTTGTTTTGAAATGAAGTATCTGCAAGTGTACTGATTTTTATAATTCTTATATCTGTATACCGTATCTCGCTATACTTTAATTTTTAAATAGCCGTTAATTGACAATTACTTATGTGATATTTGTATTGACATTACTTATGACAAGTACTTATGTACTTTATATTATAGACTATTAACTACTACTATATTCTGTACGTTTTATTATAGTATTTTTATATTTTTTACTGCGTGCGCTCTATTATTTATATTACTTTAATTTGTTAATTTTCTAAGAAATTAAACCAAAATCTCACGTTGTTCCCAAAACGCCATTTTTATAAACCTACACTATGGTATAAAAATGCTAAAATTCTTAAATTTTCAATCTATTTTATTTGTATTTCTAGAAGAGAAAATTCCACCTTTTACGCGTATATTAAAAAAAATGTAAATACTATTTTTATCTTTAAACATCAAAAATTCCGCCAATCTCACAATATTGTCAATTCCAATTAATACAGTTGGGCAGGCCTGTAGCTAGACGCTTGTTTCTGTGGGGAGTTCTGAAAGTCACAAAGAGCTCTGAAAGCTACAGGGGGCTTAAAATTCGTAAATATTTTGATGTATTTTATTAATATATTTAATAATACTAAATATACATATACGCAGGCTAATATATTTAACGTCAACAAATTTCTTAAAATAAATTTTATATTGAAAACTTATAAATTTTAGTGTACTTCTCAATGATTTCCCTTATACTTATCAAAGTAGATGAAGACTCAAACCTCTTTAAAAAAAAGTTATGTACACAAAATCTATCGCAAAAATCTATTTTGAATACATTTTTAACGTTAAGAACAATTTCCATTTTCATGTACAATTTCATACAAAACAAAAAATTTAGAATAAAATTCTACAATATTTTATTTTGAGAAAAAATATTTTCCCGAGGGGGGTTGAGGTGGGGTGACTATATTTCCAGGGGGCTAAGCCCCAGCCTGCCTACGGCTCTGCAGTTGAATCTCCATAGATTGAAGTCGAAGTTTCTATAAAAACTTTCGTTATGTAGAAACACTCTTTCTATGTAATGCAATGTAGAAACACTTTTTCTATGTAATGCATGGAGACTTAAAATCACGGGATTAAGACGCTAATATGTAGAGAATTTCGATATATGGAATTTGTACCGTTTTCATAATCTATAAAGATTTAAAAATCGTTTTCTTTTTAATTTTTAATAAAGGGTGGTTTTAATTTGTCATATATGTAAATTTCAGTAAATATTAAAATACGTAACACTGAGTTAGATCATTATTTAAGTCTTAAAAAATATCAAACAATTCACACCAGTAAATAAGAACAAAATGTAAGGCTACAGCAAAGGACTTTTTTTTTTTTGAGCTGAGAATTAAAGCACGTGACGTAATATGTCATAATGTGTTTCTAAAAATAAGTCACTGACAATAGTTTCGTCAGATTTCACCAAGTTAAAATGTTTAATTGAGAGTGGATCGTAGAAAGAAATGACAGAAGTTCAGAAATATGTAGATGTCAATTTCGTTTTGTGAACAAGCTATTTGTACATAATTTGTATTCCTTAAGAAAAGTAATATACTTTTAAATTAAGTTTCAAATAACGTATTAAAATGTGTTATTTTTTGTAAATAATTTATTTTTCTGTAAAGCCGTAGAGTGACGAAGAAACTACGCTGTTCTCTCTCTACCTCGCCAAAACAGCATAGAAAGTTTCCGTCTTTATTGTCCCGTACTCCAAGGTTTGATTCCCTACGCAATGAAGGTTCGGATTCCATAGAAGACTGTAGGCCTTAACACAGCATGGCCTGAACTGTCTAAGCGCTACAAATCACAAAACCAAAATTGTTTAAAAGTATAGATAGATGAGTTGGGACCTCTCATCAATCTGTCCTCATCTGACAGGCAACATTTATTTTTCCAAATTTGTATGGTCCAACAGATACGACACTCGCATGACGATGTTCGATTCCATGTGCTTGGTTTGATGTTGGGATAAGTCACCTTTATTCACCCTTCGATTCCAATCCAAACGGCTCATGATTCAATGTCAGTACTTGGCGCAGTATAGCCCAGATGCTCTTGCGCCATAAAAAAGCCAAACAAACAAACATCAATGTTAGTACGCAAAAAATATATCCATTATCAAATTTGTTAAACTTGGTGTGTAATGTAGATGGATTATGAGACGGTTACTTGTGTGAGGGGCGTCATGCCACGGAAGCTTGATCATAAAATACTTATTAAGTCTTATAAATACTAATCGTCGGAGAAAACTAGTTAATAATGAAGGATTATTGGATTAACGATTGATGAAGCAGTTCCCGGCACCTCGATCTTAATTACATTAATGAGATGGCAGACGAATCTGCTAGATAAATTTCGTGGGAAACCGGACTCGGGATATCGAACAGATGATGATTGGAGATGATGTCATTATCAAAATAGCCGGATTAATCTAGCTGAAGAGTAATAAAGCTGGAATAATCATGTATATTTATTGCGTCTATTTGCTTGATAATACTTCCATCTTCGGTTGAAAACGTCACAAGGCATTTCGATTACCATTTGTACAGACGAGGGGAACTCCCGCTCTGGAAACCTTCGGATCCCGAACAAAAGTCTGGAGTGGACGGCCAGATCTTATCTCAAGAGTCCGAATAGCAAACAGTGCCCACTCCCAAGATGTCAGATGTGAGCACGGCCTATATTGAGTACTTACTTTTACTGTACCTTGCAGGCCCGTTTGTGTGGGGTTTTAAAAAGGGAGGGTTTTTGCTGAAAATATTGAAATGGGGGGGAGGTTTAACGTCCAGAACCCCCCCCCTCTTGGGCACTGTCTTGGTTCCGAGAGTACAAAAGTAGAGTTATAGGTAGTATAGAGAGGACAAGAAGGGTTCAGATGACCACCCAATATAATAAGGGACATATAATTTAAGTGGAAGCCTTTGGGTCATCTGCTCATATGGGTACTCTGCAAATACAGCAAACCCTTCACCCCAACCCGTTCTCCTCTCGGTGTTGGCCACACAGACGCACAAGATGGCCGTTTGTTTAAAACAATTCCCGCAGTTTTTCATGGCCAGTCGCTACAAATACCTCTCTAGATTTTTATCCAAAATCCCATTGTCCAGTTGAATAAATCTCTCGTCTATATTTCGTCCAATCCTATTTCAGAGTTAGCCATCGCCAGTAGCTTTCTTGACCAAGAACGTAAATTTTCGTTGAATTCGTACGGGTAGTTTAAAATACGTCGAGGTTAGTTCGTTCCCTTTCTCTGATAGTTTCCTCCTTGTATAAGATTCGATATTGGTTTTGGAACTTGTTTCCTAACGGAAATTGGTATCCACCAATTCCACGTATGTTATACAGTTCAAACACGAATTCCTAAATATATCCTATACAGTGTGGTGGTCATGATTGTAAACACTATTCTCTGCGTGGCAAGCCACCGTATTGTTATCCTTTGCCAAGTTAGGAAATACATTTAAATCGATGTTTTCCCCTGATGTTTAATCATTTCGCACGTGTTTAGAACAACTCATCTTCATGGGACTATTTGACAGAAACGGTAAGCTCAGTTAAAGAGAAAAAAGCTGAAAAACGTTACCTTTGGTTATTGCTATTGCTGAATCCGAAAATATTCAAGCTAATAGGAATTGGAATACAATTTTCAATCTTTTGTTCTCGACGCCGGAAATATTGGCACACTACTGGGAGTTTCTAAAATAAATCCCACTGGCGTTGCAGTCACTAATGCTTGAAAATGTCATTTTCCGCCAAACAAAAAGTGTCGCCTCGAATTGCAGTAAACGGGGACAATCGTTTTCGAGATGTTTTTGTGTTCAGTTCGATTGCAATATCTGACATTTTATTTTTGGTATCGTGAACCGTTATTCACGATATGATATTAAAGTGGAAATTAATACAGGAATAAAATTTATATTAAAGGAATCATGGAAAAAAAAGACCTTTGGAGGTTGGAAGATGAATTAGGCTTGAGTATAGGGAATAGGATGGTGGTGAAGGTCAGCTTGCGGTCCAGACAGAAGTTATTTCAAAAAAGGTGCCAGGGAAAAAAGTTATAGAACAATAACAAGCTATATAAATGTCGAAAGTGCGCAGGAGTCATATATCGTTAGGCCGTAAAAATCGAAGAGGAAATTTAGGGAAGGCGGGACGAAGAAGGAGGCTCCGTAAGGTCGAACGGGCAAATGAAACCGCAGGTCGAGTGGTCGGTGAGATAGGAGGAAAGGACGTGATTGGAAGGGAGAATTGATCAAAGCTGAGATTGGCTAGAAATAGGTTGATGGACATGAAGGTCGTTTATGGATGAGGAAGGTGATGGGAGATTTTTTGGAGTGAGAGCGGGTCTGATCTCCAGAGAAATAAGGTCGGAGAGGAATCCGGATCGGATCATCAAGGTGAATGACAAAAGGATCGAGAAAATAAATCGTCGATGAGAGAAAGTTGGTAGATTACGATTAAGGTTGTTTAAACGAGCGCGAGCCCTAAAGTCGCCGTTAGAAATTGGAAACATTTTCCAGACCCAGAGTACGTAGATTCGTACCTATTTATCCGTGGCTGCGATAGCATTGGAGCAATAGCACCCGAGTCGTTATTTTTTCGGCGCATAGGAGCGAGCAGGCGACTTCCCGTGCCACATTTGCCGGAGCAGTTCACGAGACTATTCCTGGAGCCACATTTTTCGGACCAGTTCACGAGACCATTTGCTAGAGTCATAGAGCCTAGAGCTATAGGTATAACCGTATCCTATTTATTGACATTGATCACATTTGTGTAGTAGCCGCTTTATCAATAATACTTAATATTTAGCATATTAGTAATAGCCGAATTAAGCATTCTTTATATTAGTATATCATTTTATATTACAGTCGTTTAATGACTAGTGGAAACTATCCATTCGCGATAGGAGAAATAGACAAGAATGTTGTGTGAAACAAAGAAAAGTTTTTGGATGTTGACGTTTTTGAAAAATAAAATTTTTGCCTTGACGGCAGAACGGTGACTTGCATTTTTATATAACTGTTTCGTTAAAGTTAAGAGCGTATATTTCGTTTTAGGTAGAAATTCACATTTAACGTTGTTATATAATTAAGAGTTTTATTGCATAAGGTATTTGTCATCACACTGGTAAGACATCTAAGATCTTACGCTTATTGGACTTAGATTCGAATTTCGGAAAACTTGGATGTTTTTAAATGTATCTCGTTACAGAGTGAACGCTAGGCTTTGGGTACTCTTGGACGCAAATCCCATAATCTGTAGGCTTTCAAATTTGGCGTCAGATGTGTTGCGACGTAGACCAACATTTTACGTGGCACGTTATATGACAATATTTGTAACATGTGTTTTAAACGTTTGTTTATTTGGAAGCCGTCAATAATTTGAGAAGTGAAAGGGAAATGGCCCATCTCTTCCTATGCTAACCTCTAGTTCGCCTTCAGAGTGCTCGTATTCATTCTTTGTATCCTACCGTAAAACGTAAATTTGCAGTCCTTGTGGTGTATACAAGTTAAAGGATTATGAACATGGTGCTGGATGATTGAAAAGTGCAAAATATACGTGCGGAGTGAACTTTTCTATGCTCCTACTGAAGATGCGTTTCAAATATGTAATTTACAACAGACAGAAACGAATTATTTGGATTACAAGCATTTTCTTGGGTCCTGCAATGAATTGTGTGACTGTAAAATTATTTTCAAGTAGTTTTCGCAAGTACATGATCTTTCGGTTCATATTGAGGAAGGTATGAGATATTTCGGATATTTGGACAGGCTACACTTCCGGCTGCAAAAATCTTTGAAGTCCGATAAATTCTGAAACTTCTATCGATTAATCGATGACAGACAGAAACATCGATATACGGACGGCTACTCTATTCGATAGTAGCTCTTTAAACTTTCATTTATTCCGACTTTAGAGTTAAAAGGTCGGAAAATTCGAAACATAAAATCGTTCTTGTGTCCTATCGATTTTTTGATTCCCGCTTGAAATAGGAGGACACCCTGCATCGACTTTCCATTTTCCAGGTTTCCTTCATGAATTTTCTCGAGCTTCCATTTGCCACAAGACTTCGCTAGATGGCGCCACCGCCGACTTGACTGGCCTCTTGTCCCCTCGTCCGGCATGAATATACAGTAAAACCTCTTTTAACGGTTACATTTAAACAACGGTCACCTCCAAATACCGACTACATCTAAACAACGGTCACCTCCGAATACCGGCCACATATCAATGGTACCCAACGCGTTCCACTGGATTAACATCAGCGCTAATCTCCAAACAGCAGTCAGCCGGTGGGCATCACAAAATTTTTTTTTTTTTTACTCAAAATTTTGAAATTTTTTAAATACGTCTGCAACCCAAATTGTCAATAAAGTAAAGTAAAATTTACTCGACGGTGCTTTCTTATAAAGTACTCCATTGAAACGCATGTTCATTTTGTAGCTCTATACGTACACCCAGGGCCGGATTAGGGTTTCGCGAGGCCTTACACAATTTTTTTTTTTTTTTGAGCCCCTTGTAGTATAAATTAAGCCTGTGCAATTACAGTAGAATACGTATATAAGGGGAAGATCTTGGGATCAACGAAAATGCTCGCTAAATCCGTTCTGGAATTTAAATTTTAAACTTTGAAAATAAAGTCGGTATAGGTAACATTCTTGCATGCAACATACATACAAAAAGATGTAAAATTCAAGGAAATTCACACCGTGATAAAAACGCTGTCCTAGTGATAAGGTCGGATTGGCAACGATTTTGAAGTAGAGCTGAATCTTTACCGCACAGGTCACCTAGATGTTCGTCTATGCGATAATCTGGCGCTGCGTACGCTCCTTTCTGTGAATCCGGTGTCGCTATTTATGACCGACCATCCCAGTATTGCGCAATCATCAACTGTCCACTAAAAATTCGTTTTTGATAGTTTTTGTTCTTTATGCGTTGTTACAACTGAATAGTGTCGTTTCAACCAAATTTTGTTATTTAAATGCCAGTTTGTAATCACGATGTGTTCTTCACAAAAATTCTTAAGTCTAAAGCAGAATACTAAAGTTATCCAAGGCAGTAAAAAAAGTGTAATTGCACGAAAATTAACGCTTTACCGTTGTAGGAGGTCATAGATAAATAAGATTTTAAAAAATAGAGAAGATAATCTGCAACAGTCTTTTCGAGGCTTGAGCTTAGGTATTAAAACGAAGCGCTGGAAGACCGAAAATGAAGAACTTGACAAAGTGTTGTTACAGTGGCTTTTCAACTCCCGATCAAAACTCCTGAATTAAAACATTTTTTAATTGCAGAATTTTT
>QLNU02015360.1:279780565-279810878 GCA_006491805.2 Dysdera silvatica
TGCACATAAGTAAATCGTAATAAAATTCAAGAAAAAACAAATAAAAAAAAAAACAGTCGCTACTTAATACTGTTTCTGTGGTGACCTCATGATGGAATGGCTTATTTTTTTTATCCTTTACTAATCATTACAGTGTAATTTTCACACAGCATATATACGTAACTACCTTTTGATATAACAGGTCACCAATGATTAACAACAACGTACAAAGATTGACCAGGGCTTACCATAACTAGTAAAATTTGACACTGGTCGGAATATACGAAATACAAATGAAGAAGGTAAAAGATATTTACCATCTGCAAAAATATTCGCAACGTTTCGAGAACTACTGTTCCCTTCATCAAGCGAAAGTGTCAAGGAAGTGTAGGTGTTCGGTATTTATACCCCAACTTTGGTTTTCCAAAGATACTTGCACTCTGGTCCCCGTCAAAACTGGTTTTCCCCATCTCCTAGCAAAAATGCGGTAAGGTTCAGGCATCGATTTTCGTAAAGCTTTTGGGACCAGTTTCTCCGTTTTGCAACAATGCTTTACGAATTAGACCCCTTGTCCAAACGACAGTGGGCCGCCGTATTGCCCGAAGGGCTAACCTTCAATTTGTAGCAGCGAGGATTTCTTTGTGCCATAACAAAATCTATAACTCCCGGCTTATGGCTGCCTGTCTTCGACAGCGTTTGGAATCTGTTCTCAGCAATGATGACGGCCTTAGATTCCGAAACCATCAGAGAAGAGACGGAGACCAGAGCTAAATTTCGCTTGTGACATGATGGGAAATTGGATAGGTTGGAATCTGAACGAGGAGGGAATAAGCCATCTCGAGGCAAATTCAATTCCAATTGGGTTCGAAATCTTTCCAACCAACGTCTTAGCACTGATGAAATCTCTGTATTGTCTCGTGGAATGAATTTCGCACCTGCGTCTTCTTTTCAGAGCTTCCACCGTTTCCTTAATGACTTAAACCCCCATATTCAATTTACCTTAGAGGTAGAACATGAGGGATGTTTATAATATAAATAGTTTTTGGACGTGAAAGTCACAGAGGAGACAATGGAAGCTTGTCAACCTCTGTATACCGAAAGCCAATTCATGCGGACCGGTACTTGGATTTCCGCTCGTATCATCCAACTTACCACAAAGCTTCTGTTGTGAGGTCTCTGACACGTCGGGCCCTCAAACACAACAACAATGTTGAGTTGAAAGATGCTGAGGTATGGAAGGTAAGGAGAGCGCTTGTAGATAATGGCTACCCGAGCAAGTTTATCGCTCGAAGATCTAATAATGGACATAGAGAACCTGTTGAGGAGAGACAGACTAGAGGGACGGTTGTTTTGCCATATGTGGAAAAATATGTGGATTTAAAAAATCGTAATTTTACCATTTTAGGGTTCTTTATTGTTCAATTATTTATATAGAATCAATGAGTAGTACAGTAATTTTTAGTGTCTGAATTCATTATAAAACGAAGCGTTTTATGTAGATCCCAGGTAGCAAAGATCATCCTTGGGACGTCCTGAGGACGTTTCTGAACATCCTCAGGACATTTCTAGGACGATTTTTACTATCTGGGATATAGGGCCTCATTTGAGAAACTGCGATATAGAGCAGGATGAAGCGTTGAGTTGACACAAGCGTCTTATTTACATGGAAAGGTCCGTTACAGTTTGAGTACTAGAAAATAAAATTGTTTTAGTGAAATAATTTTAACGTGCATTTTATTATGTTAGTACTTCTCAAATTCGGGCCATGACGATAGCTAACATTAGTGTAAAAAAATGTAGTTAAGTTCAAAAACCTTACAAGTTTAAATCTAAAAGTAAAAAGTAAAGAAAATAAACACCCCTCCAGCTTAACTTTTCGAATTCTTAGTTTGATACCTTGCGTTAATTTAAGAATGAAATTTTTCTTATGCGGTAAAGAAAAGCGAAGAATTCAGAATACCATACGTGTTCTGTAATGTTTTCCACATATCTAGAATCTATTATAATGCAGCAAGGGGTTAATTTCAAGATGCATAAAAATAATTTTTTCCGTAATAAATAAAATTATATTGCAATAAAAGGATGGTGCAATCTTCTCAATATTTTAATGCTGCACTTTTCATTAAACTAACCAGACTCTGGTCTGTTTCAACATTAGTTTTGCACGTGGTTTATCCTTACTCCTTATTTGGAATATACCGACCGAATGAACGAGGTTTCTAAGAATTATTTCGCCCTTCAGAAGTTTACCATTTACAGAGAGAAACAGGCAAATCCAGAGATAAAGGTTTGATCCTGTGATAGGGTCGCCTCTTCATTCCAGGTGGCCTATTGGGGGATGTGGCGAGGGAGTTTGCGTTTTTGGAAAGAATTTCTTATTTTTGCTTTTCGGTCGTATTGTGTGTAGGGTTTGAGCAAATCCTATTTGCGTTGTCGGGAATACTCATTCGGATGAGGAAATGTTGTTCAAAGCTGTAGTTTTAACAGGTAGTATTAACATTTGATTTTAAAATTGCTACCCTAAACCTTAGACTTGGCACGATGTGTAAGTATGTAAGAGAAGACGCTTTTTTGAGGCGGTTTATTTCAAACAATTAGTTTTTTTTTTAAAAGCAGTAACGTGTATCTAGATGATAAAAACCAGATATTTAGTATTGGATTGTTGCCTAGCAATAAAACACTCTATCCATTGATTTTCGATTTGGATTTAGAAAAAGGGAAATGGATTTTCGACGTTTCTTTTCTTTTTTGTCTGATTTCCCCCCTTCCCAAAGAGTTGACCACTGAGGTAGAAAGGACGGGAGTGGATAGTTATGTTGGTCACTCGGAATGACCGCCGTTTGGCAGTTTGGATGCTAGATGGCATTTTGGATGCTAGATGGCATTTTGGTTCACTTCAAGTGTTTCAAAGAAAACTGTTTCATGAAGGACGCTCCTCTGTATAGTAACCTTGTATGCTATATTCTTTTATATATTTTTCAGAAATAAATGTAACTTCGAGTCACTTTTCTAGAGTGCGAAAAGTGGAAGAAAAATATAATCCATGGGTCAACCATTTTAATCACACAATTTCAATTACATGTCAATTTCCATGCTTAATTTCATAATGTCAATTTCAGTCATGTCAGTTTCACAATGTCAATTTCAGTGGTTGTCAGTTTCTTAACGTCAGTTCCACAGTGATCAATTTTACTATATAGGTTTCCACGCTCAATTTTATAATATAAATTCCAATTGCATGTCAATTTGATTTATCAATTTCATAATGTCGGTTTCAGTGTCAATTTCATTGACCAATCTCATAATGTCAGTTTCATTGTCAATTTCATTGATCATATTGGTCAATTTCGTAATGTCAATTTCCATTGACCAATTTGACCAATTTCATAATGCCAGTTTCAATGTCAATTTCATTGATCATATCGATCAATTTCATAATGTCAGTTCCATTGCCAATTGATCGTATTAATCGATTTCATTGACGGATTTGATCAGTTTCATAATGTCGGTTTCGTGAATCAATCTCGTAATGTCAATTACGCTAATTAATTTCACACTGTCAATTGCGCTGCTCAATTTCATTGACCGATTTGATCAGTTTCATGGATCAGTCTTGTAATGTCAATTACACGGATTAATTTTACACCGTCAATTGCGCTGTTCAATTTCAGTTTCACAACGTCGATTTCACTACTCAATTTCACAATATCAACATTGTCAGTTTTATCGATCACTTTCGCAATGGCAATTTCATTGATCTGTTTCTCCCTTAGCTTGTGGTTTTCGCAGGTTCGACTCCCAACGGTGACAAAGCATACGGCCTAATTGTTCATCGTAGTCCGGGGATTGGTTCCCTAGACGTTAAGAGGTTCGGATTCCCCAGAAGATACTCGGTCACGGCGCAGTATGACCCTTGAAGTCCTCACGCCGTAAAACTCAAATAAGCCTATTGATAAATTTCACAATGTTAATTTTATTGATAAATTTCGCTATGTTAATTTTATTGATAAATCCTCACTATGTCAATTTTATTGATAAATCTCACCATGTCAATTTTATTGATAATCTTCGCACCATGTCACAATGCCATTCATACAATTTCACAATGCCAATTTCATTGATCAATTTCACGATCGCTAATTTCATTGACAAGTTTCATCATGTCAATTTCATTGATAAATTTCATAGTGTCACTTTCTATTGCTCAATTTTACAATGCCAATTTCATTGATCAATTTCATTAATGCCAATTTCATTGATCAATTTCACAATGCCAATTTCATTGACTGGCCCTCATTAATGCCACTTTCATTGATCAATTTCACAATGCCAATTTCATTGATCAATTTTACAATATTATTTGCATATCAATTTCCCATGGTCAATTTCATTTTATGACAGTTTCACGATATGAATTTTACTCCACTTTTCAGGTTCTGATGAATTTTGAACGTATTAGAAAATGACAATGTTGAAAAGAATACTTAAATTCTGAAGTCACATTTATCAAACATACCTCTTTGATATAGGCTCCATGGCTCATTCTGAGTACTTTTTAAACGCTTTGAGGAAAATATAGTATTTACGAGCTGCTCGTGTATTTTCCTTTTGTAAAGTCAGCTTAAAACTTTATATTTCTAGTCTGTCATTACCATTTCCAGTCCACAGGAACTTTTTACTATTTTTTTTCTTTTACGAGGGGAGGCTTATTGCATGAATATTCGGAGATGCGTCTCTCCTAGAAAGCTCTTTGCTAAAATTTACTTTATCTGTCTTTGAAGGGGTTAGAAATGTGTTCTGGAAATGAAAGACCCGCATGAAATTTTGCTAAAAGTGCGCGCAAGAACTCTTTCATGGTTGAAGAACCAAGTGGGGAATTTTTGGGCCCTATTAAGTCCTCGGTCGGGGTTTTTCTCAAATGAAACTACGCCTAAACTACAAAATAAGATTGGGCTCGAATTTACGTAACTTGGCGGCTTTTAAGCTTTTTTGTAGTTTTTTAGAATTATTAACCAGTCTTCTGTCAGTTTGTTCTAGTGAACGAAATTAAGCCTTACTTTTTATAAATACGCTAAAAACTTCGGATAATAAACAGATGCTTAAATTTTGAAAACCTGGTTTTTGGAGTGGATAATTTTATTCACTCCTCCCTCCCATGCAAATTATTAAATAAATTATTATTGATTAAATTCACACTTATTTGATAATTCCCTATGAATGCGGTTATAAAACTGTCCTCTGCATTACGTTCCAAAACTTATAAATAACGATCACCCATGAGACTCTACGAAAGCGGTCGTTCTTCGGAGGTGGTTGCTATATAGAGGTTAATTGTTAAAAGTAGAAAATAAATAAAACAAGGGCACAAAATTATTTGAACTGTACTAATCTTCACAATCATTTTGTATAATTCCAGGGTGACCGTTATTCAAAGATTTTGCAGTTTTTGTTGAAAACCTCTAAATTTCTATTCCCAAGATGAGGTGACTCTCTCCCCGAGTTCGTGCTAAAGTCCATCCAATAAAAATTCATCTTGTGGGAAAAGCTGGTTATGTCAACAATGGTAGTAATATTGGTATTGAAACCCACGGTGGCTTAAAGGTAACGCACTCGTCTATCGTGCCCTTGACCCGGGTTCGATTCCAATGCTATCATAAAATGCGCGCGTTTTTTTTTTTGGCGAACTTAGTCCGTAGTTAGATTCTCTATGCAGCAAAGTTTCGGATTCCTCGGAAAAGTGTAGGTCCCGGCGCGCGACGTAACCTAAGCTGATTTTGAGTCGTCAAACACAAACAACAGTATTCAAGAAGAATAAATTAAATCGTATGTACGGTTTCACCTTGGTTAGCACGGAATGACCCTTGCTGTCCTTGCGCCATAAAAATACAACCAACGAATCAAGAAGAATGACCTAAGTTTATGTTGAAATTAAACTCCGAAGATCGAAGAATTTATTCATCTCAGTACATGAAATTGACGCAATGCTACACAGAAAGTAGCAACCGTCATGCTCCACATTATGAAAAAAAAACCCAACAAAAAACATAGTTTTAGACGTTAAGAATATCAACGCGTTTCAAATGGACAAGCTGTTTCTCGTCAAGAATTTATTGCAAGAAAATTCGTAGATTCAAATTTTAATGCATAAAACGACGCCTTGTATCGATGTTCATAAACCCTGTTAATTATACTTCTGTTCTAAATATCTGATGTGTATTTGATTATAGAGGTGATTTTATACAACAGAACTTGGTTTTTATTTTATATAAATCGAATCACTACGCCAATAAACGTTGATTGATTGACATTGTTGTTAGAACTTGGTTTGTTCGAAGCTGAAGGGAGGACACAAAAGTTCGAATTAAGCAAGGTTGAATATTTGTTCAGTTAACGATGTTAAAAATTTAAAGGGATACAAAATAAAAGTTCGAATAAATGAATCCCTCGAATTAATGAAGCTCAGCTCTATTAGTTTTCTTTGACTTCATATAAATAAGCTGAGGATATAACTCAGAAGTGGGATAATTAGAATACTGTTAATTCGAATTAGTCGTGTAATTAAACCTTTGTTTAATCCCTTGAATTTTCAATGTAAATACTGTGAAAAGAATCTCCCCTAATTCCAATTTTATTTAATTCGAAGTTAAATTGATCGAAGATCTCACATAGCGTTTAACCTGAAGACTTTGTCGTTATCATAACCCGCCTCTCCTCTTACCGATGACAAACATTAACTTAGTGAAAACTAACACTGCAAAAATAATTAATTCTGGTGCTTAAACTCACACGCGTTTTCTAAATTAAAAATAGATGCGTCAACTCCAGCTTCATTCTGCTTTATATCACAAATTCTCAAGAGATCCTATAAACTAACATAAAAATTCCCAATCCAATGAAATCAAAAATAATCATTAAATTTGCAAAAAAATTGTGTGAGAGGGAAAAATCGATTGTAAAAAAAAAGAAGCTAGGTAACTGAACTATAAAACACGATTTATGTAATACGTTGCCCACATGGATGAGAAGCTTATGACAAGCTTATGACTCCTTTATTTTTTATCTGGTCATCGGTCCAAAGTATTTTTTTTAATTCAAATGCAACAATGTAATAACCTAAATATTACGTACCATATATATCGTCAAAAATTGTACCTACGTTGAATAAAAATTTGCCATACTTATTCTATTTATTCGCTACGGAAATGGGAGACACGTGTTAAGAGCGCTTAGGGGTTTCAAAACATGAAAATTAATCAATATATACAACTTTCTGAAATGCAAATTGTGAATGAAACATATCAAAGATAACAACTTCATTTTCAATATGAAGATAATAGATATATTAATGTTTAATTATATGTTAAAAAAACGAAACAAAAATATGTTTTTTTAAGTAAACAACTTCATACACTTTTTTTTACTTTATACGAGAACACACATCGTTCTTGCGTGCATGATATTATGGTTACTTTTGATTGTAACATAATAATATTGGTAAAATTCTACAGAGAAGGACTTGTACTTTAATATGAACCTCAAACAAGTATGTCGTAAAGTAAAATATTTTTTCATTAATTATTTTAAAACCAACGAATGGAAGAAAGAGAAAATTTTTCAAGACATATATAGACAAAACTAATTAAATTTTCATTTAATTAACACAATTCTACTTCATTTTATGCTAAGTAGTAGTTCGAATGTTCCTGTCAAATTTTATCAGAATATGTTAGATGGTTTCAAACTTATCATACGCGAAACATGGAAATTTCAAGTTTTGAGAAAAATGCTTCAAAGATTGCGGAACAACAAATTTAGGGAAATATTGCATACACTTACCTTTGCCTTCCATTAGAAGCTTTGGAATATCTTGCGTTCTATTTCACGGAAACCAATAATTTTGGTATAGAAATTTCCAGGAAAAACTGAGCTTTCCGATAAAATAATAATAATAATTTTTGGGAAATTTGAAACCCGTAAGTTCCCTTAAGTGAAAATAAAACTGAAAAATAGATGGAGAAAAAATTGTCAAGCCTCAAGCTGGACTCAATCCATCAATTCCTGGTATACGGTCTCAATGCTTTGACACTGCACAGTTTACTGCCATGTTGTCACCGTTCTATTTCAGTCACTGGATAGATTTAATTAATCCTTTAATGTGTGGCCGACTTTAAAATATATTGATGAAAGGGGAATTGTCGGGGCTGGACGCATATGTCACTTTATCTCGTAAGTCGGGCAGGCGCTGGGATTTTCACCAGCCACTGTGTTCCGGCTTGTACCGTGAGTATGAGCAAGGTCGTCGTTGGCTATCTCGCATTGCAACAGAGGACAGACGGGCCACAGTGCAACAGCTCGTCTGTCTGTTTGTTTGTTTGGATTTTTATGGCGCAAGAGCATCTGGGCTATACTGCGCCAAGACAGCTCACTCGGCACTTACTTTGGCGTACAACAACACGTAAGCAGCCACACCATCCAGCACCATCTCCTCGCTATATGGTACAGAAGCCATTGTCCCATTAGGATATTTCTTCTGACCGCACACCACCGGGCACAAAGATTAGCATGGGAACATTAACACTGGGCAATAGAACTGTGAAAAAATGTTGTATGTATTGATGAATCAAGATTCATATCGGTACATGCCGATGATTGGATAGGAGTACGACGTAAGCCACATGAAGCGATGGATACTTCTTGCCAGAAAGGTACTCTTAAAGCTGATGGAAGTGGTATTTTTGTCTGGGAAGTGTTACCTGGACTAAAATGGACCCCCCCCCCCTTTTACAGGTCAGTGTTGCCGAGATATCCTTGTTGACCTATGTTCCCGTTTGTTCGTCTTCAGCATCCTACTAGAGACCTCTTCCTCCAGCAAGACAGTGCACCGTGCCATCGTACCCGAATTGTATTCGAATAATTGGATGAACACTCCACCGACGTAAACTGGCTTCTCTGGATAGCGAGGTCACCTGACATCAATCCCATCGAGCACATCTGGGATGCCATTGAGAGGGACAGATGTGCTAGTCTGATTCCACCTCTATCAAATATTCGTGAACAGTGGGAGATTCTTCCAAGAATTGTGGATCCGTATGGCTTCCCATTGCTTTCAGTATCCTGTCAAGTTCATTCCGAGACCAGTCGCTGCCGTCATCAGGGTGAAAAGTGGTGCCATGCGATACTGTACAAATATCTCTAATTCAATTGCTCTTTAGTCAATTCAATGTATGTAGCAATACAATAAGTGTTCAGCATTATAGAATGGTCGAGCTTCATTGCGTGGAAAGATAGTCGAATCAATGTAAGGTATATTATATATGCAGGGAATTTAAAAGATAAAGAATATGTGAATATCATCTATATGAATGCTCAGAATATAAACAGCAAATCATCGAGACCCTCAAGAAAAATAGCAAAATCACCAATTAACAAAAAGAGAGGGAAGAGAAAGTGGAAGAAAAACAAAGGAAAAAGTATGAAGAAATCAAAGATAGAAGTAAAACGACTCACTGTGCTGAATATATCACAAAACTTGGTAAAATAACACAAAACTTTTGAACTATATGTTTTAATATAGCTTTAAAACTTTTTTTGAAGGCTTTTAGCCCTCTTCAAAGAAGGTTACATAATACTGGAACTATTAAGACTGAACTAATAATAAACAAAATTTTCAAACACTGTCACACTATCTAAAGTCACGTACAATTGACTAAAACCAAATGAGTTTAGTAAAATTATTAAAAATACACTTAAAGAAAAAAGTAAACAACCAAACACAAACAATAATCTAAAATGGAGAAATCTAGTGTAACTTAATGTGTAGGAAATTAGTCCATGCCGGATGTAATTTTGTGGTAATATCCATGTCATTGACCAAATTATTATTGTTTTGGTGAATAATAAAAGTTTCGAAAAAATTTAAATCAGCCGGAGTAGGGGATTTAAAGATTATTTTTACATGATCAAAATTGAATTTATGGCAATACACCCAACAATGATCAGCTACGGATGATTTTGAAAATTCTTGCTTTTTGACCTACGCTGATCAGCTATGGATGATTTTGAAAATACTTGGTTTTTGACCTGGCTTCATGTTCTTTAATTCTGAACTTAAACGCACGACGAGTTTGACCAATATGTGTTATTTTACCAAGTTTTGTGAGAAATCAAGGATAGTTACAAATATAAGACAAAATAATTCAATCGCTAATAATTTCACACACATCTTTTATATGAATGCATGCAGTATGTGCAATGAATTTTATCAAATCGAACATCTTATAAAAATTAAAAGAATGCCCTGAAATTATCATCACAACAGAAACATGGAGGGATGAAGGTATGGACATGAATTTTGAAGGATATAATGAATATGCAACACGCAGAGAGCAACAAAAAGGAGGCGGAATTTCCGTATACATAAAAAACGATATAATGTGCAAAATTTTGATGACTTGAACTCAAAAGTAGATAATATAGAATATTTAAGTATCAAAATAAGAGACTATATTTTCATAACGTTGTATCGACCTCCCTCAAAAAACGTAGATGTATTTATAGAACAACTAAACAATATAATAACAGATACAGCACATGAATCTTAAAAAAAATACAGGTGCTTTAATATGCACTTCGAAACAAGTAACAAAAATTAAGAGAAATTATTAGATCTTATGGAAACATTGGGTTATTTAAATATAATATTGAATTATACAAAAGTTGATCAAGAGACTATGAGAATATTAGATCTGTGCTTTGCTGATATTCAATACTATGAAGTGAAGATAATTGATGAACATATTACTGATCACGAATCGATATTAATAAAATTCTTAAATTTTATTAGTAAATACTAAATACAGAGAGGTGTACTTAATAAACAGCATCAATAAAATTCAAAGGAAACTAGCAAATAGGGACAATATAATGAGAATCTTCTTTTACCTTAGGAAAGCATTTGATGTTATTGATAGAGCTTTACTACTGAATAAATTCGAAAAATATGGAATAAGAGGAGGTACGTTAAAATTATTAAAAAGCTACTTAACGTATATAATATGTAACAAATAGTTAAAATCGAAGAAAATTTTGCAGAAAAGATGCACTCCAAAAAAAGATATGCCGAAGGGTTCCATACTTCGATCCTTAACATCTGTAATCTATATCAATGATGTAATTGAAATAGAGAAAGAAATTAATGTGTCAAAAAAAACTAAAAAATCTAGAAAATTGGTTTAATTTAAATAAATTGATAGTTACCATAGAAAGAACAAAATACATGTTATTTCATAATAAAAAAAATTAAGATGACAACAGGTAAGTCTTTTATTAAATAATAAAAAATAAACAAAAATAGTGTATGGGAATACAAGGAATAAAAAAAAAAGTTTAAATCGATTATAAATACCCTGCCTTATGCAAGATTGATTGTCGTTTGCAATACCGGTCGCGTTGAACTGAAGAATGTCATTTTCCAACGAAATGCCAGTCTTATTTTTGGCACAGAATGGCCCTTGGACCATAAAATCACAATCAACCAAGCCAGTCTCATTTGTGTCAGATTTTGACACGTCTGTCCTTGCATAAATGTCTGTAACTCAACATGCCTCTTAATGGATAAATTTTCTTATAAGATTCGGAGTTTTAGATAATTTTCAAATAGTGAATGATTCGTGGTTTCTTTTCCATGTCACTTTCCCGTTGGTAAGCCGAAATACAAACATCTTTATTTCTCCAGCAGGTGACATTTTGAATATTTTCTTCAATTTATTGATTCCGTAAACACGATTTGGTACTTTATTAATGGAAAATTTCTCTAAATATCTCAAGTTGCCAGCTAGATTCCAACTCTCATAGCAGATGATGATTTAATTAGGATTAAATGACTTCAAAAATTAAACTCTAAGGACAGGTAATTGGCCCAGTTCGTTTGAATATTTTGCGCATGTGATTTACATCCTAGTGGCGGAAAAGTGAGACTAGGAGCTAAATATAGAAATAGGGATCATTCTCATAAGTCTCATTTTAACTCGAAATCCGTGAAATTTCGATTCGCGGTTCTGCTTCCTAGTCACCTTACTAGAAATGTAAGGATTCCGGCAATATTGAAATGCCCCCGAAATTTCGGCTCTCCCGAACCCTACGTGAAGGTGCCTTGGGGACGGCACCTCCTTTTCCTAAAATTCATTTCTCACTTCCCCTCAGTTTCCCGCTTTTCCTCTGTAACTCGCAGAACCGGAAAACGGGAGAAAAAATGAAGTAAAGGAAGACACAAGATTAGCATACGACCTGGAAACATTTTTATTTTTGCATTCCCCGCACTTTTCCCGGACAGCGTTATTAGAAATTCTTCCGGTGCCTGGACTTCGTTGTACTGATTGGGAACGGTGTTTGATGTTGGTTATCCCCCGTCTCCCCAGAATTTTGTCTGTTGCCTCTGGGGATTCGAACTCCCTTTTTTTTCTCTTGAGTTTTCTTTTACTTCATAGTCATGAAAATTCATTTTTAGAGTGTTATAACTTCCAAAGGCAAAGTTCATTTTCTTTTCAATGCCGTCTTTTTACGAAATTGATGTATTACTACCGATTGCAAATCGTGCTTTTGCTGATGTCTCTTCCTATCAGTAATTTTATTTTTGAATTGGCTGGTAATTGATGACTTGAAAGGTAAAGTTCTAACTGTTTTTGAAGTTCGTAATATTCTTTTAGTTCACGTAATTCTTTTTCATATAATTCTTTAAATTCATTAATGATACACTATTGTAAATTTTTATGTATTCTTTTCCCCCCTTTTTTTTCCAAATCCTGTTAGCTATCTGTAATATTTCAGAATACGCACTATTGTACCATAAATCCGGAATTCACATCGAACACGCTGCCGATTCAATTTTGGAAACATATAATTTCCCCCCAGTGCCAGGTAGTCATCACTTTCAAGTAGGATAGGTGTTTCCTGAAATCGACGATTGTCGCACATAGTAGACACGGTAAAATTTACGCATGTACCATAACAATTTATGATGTCACTTTCAAGGTTACACGTGCGAATTTGGTTGAAGGCTACTAAGATCATTACTAGTAATTATTCACATCGATTTGTTAATTAGAAATTGATAATTTGATGAGCGTTGGGCCCCACCGTCTATAAACGACATCGGAAAATTCGGCAATTTATTCTTAATTAGCCCAAACCTAATTAAGAAGACCTAATTAAAGAACTGATTTGGCGGGAGCTGTCCATTTAACTAATGAAGGAATTCGGCACCAAAGTTTGCTAACGTTCCAGCCACGATAAATGGAGCTAAAGAATACAGTAATTTTTCTGTAATCAAGAAAAACAAGCTTTCTGGATATATGTAACGTTTTTGCTCCTACGTTATTGTAATAGGTTTGGAAACACTGTTGCTACTAAAAGCGCGGGAAATTAAAAAATATTTAAGGAGGAAAAAAGACATATTCATGTCGGATTGGAATACTCGTTTTGTAGTTTTGTTCATCTTAACTCCCAGCTTAAGACACAAAGAAAACAAGCATCTTTTAATGAGAGAAAGTGGCCTGAAATATATTAATAAATGCGAATGTGTATTTCGAAATATATTTATATTAACGTTGTCCATTTCATATCGAATTAAAATAACCAATTAACGCATATCAGTTGTACATATCTCTAAAGGTGACCCACAACTAATGCAGACCCACCTATCCTACGGTCTAGCAATCGATCTGGAAATATCTCTTTTCAGCGGCTTATAATATGGACTGCTATATGTTATATACGAAGTCAGTTGTCATGTAGCATAGTTTACGATATAAGATCAGCAAACAATTTCTGTGTAAAAAATAGGCTTGTTAATTTCATTTGTAACATGAAATTCGCAGGCAAAAGTTAGGGTTCTTCAAAATACTGGTTTAAGAAGTTTTCAAAGTAGGGGGGAAAGTCAGGATTACTTTTTTCCCCCACCTGTTAACAGATCTCGATTCCGTAATCCGAAAACTAAGCCATCCAAATATCGGAATTATTGTATTCTTAGTATAATTTTTTTTTTAAAAAAAATTCAACTTTCATAATTTCACCTATTCGTTCTTGTTTTTACGGCGCACGAGCAGTAAAGGGCATGCTGCGCCGGGACCTGTAGTTTTCCGCGGAATGGGAACCTCCACTGTCAGGGGAACTGAACCTCGAAATACTGTGGGCAAAAAACGCGATACGCGTTCTATGCTGCCATTAGACGTCGAGCTGTGGTTAATGGCAAGGTTGACGATGAGTTTCCACTACGTCACAATCTGAACCTCTTACGGGCTAGGGAACCAACCCCGGACTATAGTGCGCAGTTAGTCAAGCCTATTTTTAATAGAACCCGGATCAAAGAACCCTAAGCGATCTGTATTACTCACCACTGCGCCCCTGCAGGGTCTTCACTCACTCGTATTCACAGGCTGTATCCTGTAGTATGTTTAAAATGGGTTAAAAATGGTAAACCGTGCGGTATCGTGAAGATAACGTATTTGTCTACCTCGTAGAATCCCCGGGTTTATGTCCCACTAAGATACAGAGTACTGGGGGTTTGGTGCACTAAGCGGCAGATTGAGTCTTCGGAAAATTGTAGATCTTGGCGAAGCCATTGCTAGACGCTTTTTACGAGCGTGGAGGAGGAAGGGTGCCTAGAGCTTTGATCTACTTTAGTATTTATTTAATGACTAAATATCGGAGTAGACTAATACATTTCAAACATTAACGAATAAATGTATTTACATAAATTTTGCATTGAAAACTTGTATACTAAAATTGATAAAAATTTCCCTTCTCAATATAGACTAGATCAGTGGTTCTTTAACTTTCCTAAACTGGGCACCTCCTTCAGAGAACCCTTGCAGTACCCGAAGAATTTACTGAAAGTTTAAAGCCCGGAATTTACGTCATAGATGTTACTAATTTTCACTATTTAAGGAAAGAATTTTTCGTCCCCTCATAATTTATTCTTAGCATTAAAGAGTAAATATTTTTGTCTTAGCATTTTTTCGAATTTTTGTGAAACACTGGGGGGTCTCGTGGACCCCCGATATGGTCCCGCGGACCCCACGATACGGTCCCGCGGACCACAGTTGAAGAACCGCTGGACTTCTATTATTTAAGCTTTTGTAACAAAGAACTTAATGTACACAAAATCCGCCTTGAAAATGTGCGATGAGTACCTTTTTAACGCCAAAGAATTTTCATTGCCGTGTAAAATTTTGTACAAAACGAAAAAGATTCTACTGCAATTTATTTTCAGCAAAAATATTTTCCAGGGAGGTAATTATATTTCCAGGAGAACTCAGCACCTCCCTGACCACAGCCTTCGATGCAGTATGATTCCAGTTTTCACCTTGCGCTATAAAAATACAAATTTACTTTGATATAGGGAAGAATCTTTGCTGCAGTATGAAAGGTAAGGAAGGAATGTGAAGGCTTTGTCGGGGTTTAAAGCATTTACAAGCTTTAGAAGGTCCAAAGCTAATTTATGTTGATCTTGTTATCTAAACTCAGTTTTTTAGTGCCAAATTCTTGGGCTTATTTTCATATTTTATTTCGGGATCTGGTAGTGCCAGTCTTTCTATTCTGATGTTTCACCGTATACGTTCAAGTCTGTATGACGATGACGCTGGTCTTGTCTTAGTGACATGAAAGACGTCACTTATGACTGGGTAATCTGCTAGTTTCTTTGATGGCAACAAGTAATTTTCTTGTTGATCATTTGAGTTTAGTGGGTCTTCGGGCTGTAGACGCAGTACTTATTTACACGAGTTGTAGGCATTTTCGATCAAGAGTAAAATTTTGTTTCTTAGAAGAGAGGTTTAGTTGGATTGGCTTTTGATTATGCTGATGAAGAGTACTGTATTTCACAAATTGGTTAATATTTTATCATTGATCTTTGATAAAAGAATACTTGTGCATACTTCTTTATCGGGCAACGTGAGTTTTGTCAGACCTCAGTTTTTTCCCACCGCTGCACTAGCGGGTCGTCTGGCATTCCAATATCTTTTCCCAATATCTAATTGTACCGCTATAATGTAATTATAGCATATTTATGCAGTTATTCCACAATTTTAGGTTAATTTTCTTATCTTTTCACAAATTATTTCACTATAATCAGTATTATACTAATTATTGTATGTTCTCGCATCTCAGAAAAACGGACAATCATTTAATTTGTAATGTCATGGTACTTGTCTTAATAAATTTTTTTATGTAAAATGTTTTCTCTCTCCCCAAGCATTTAATTTAGTGATTTCTAGGAGATATTGTTTTTCTCCATTGTTTTATTTCATTACTAAATTGTGCCACTTGTTTTGTTTATTGAGTTTTAGCTGATAATGATGCCAGATTTTCTCCCGGCCTTTCCCGGAGTCACTCGTTTTCAGGATCTATTTACATTATTAGCGATCGTTTTACTGTATGTTTCTGGGAAATAAGTAAATAAATACGAAGCACAAGCAACAGGAGTCTAGGAAAATAAAAATTTCTTTTGCACCTGTATTTGTGCTTATTTTGTATATTTGTGTCTATATTTTATACTTATAGTACGAGTCGAATTACGTATATGTTTACTTCGTACATGCCGAAGCTAATTATAGTTTTTGATCACTTCACCTTTTCACGTAAGCTTGATGTTTCATTCATTATCCTGTTGGGTAAAACATGGTATATTAACGCTATAACATATAAATTTTAACACAAACGTATAGTGGCACCACGTTGTCAACATAATATAAAAAATTAAACAGTTAACAATCTAACAAAAATATCAACACTGTTAACAATCTAACATATAAATATTAACACTATTAACGATTTAACATATAAATATTAACAACCACCTTCTCCATCCTATCCTCTTGCGCTCTTTTTATCATATCATTATTAGCAATATGATACATATTAACATTCTAATTATTAACAATATGGTACAACAGAGAAAATAGGCACATGCACCACCCCCGCTACAGGAGAGCTCAGATTCGTCACTTGTTCTATAAACGTCTCTAATCGTGTGCAAGGCAGCTACGTACCTTTCAATAAATTTAAATTATTCACATAACACAGCCCCCTCGCCTTTTAATAACTCCAAGTTGAGAAACCGTGAAACGAAACCGTACAGTATTTAGTCTGTAGAATTCCCTTTTCGCGGAAAGGGCATGCCATAACTGCAGGTCTTGGAAAGGATTTCAAATTTATGAATGAGCAAGTTATTGGGGAATATTTTCAGATTATATTCTCTTGATCGGTCTCTTTTGCTGTTCATAATGTTATGCCAGCTATTTTAAAATATTCCTGTTAGGTAGAGTACCTACATATAAGATTATGACGTAGCCAAAAGTGCTCCCATATTTCTAGATCTCTATTGCGTTTAGTATAAATGCTTATGTGTTTCCGGATTCGTTCAAAGGTGCCTCATAGAATCCTATCTATACAGATCCGTATTACGTTTAGTATAAATGCTTATGCGTTTGTGGATTCTTTCCAAGGTGCCTCGTAGAATCATAACTATACGATTTTATCTCTGCAAATAATATTTCTAAAATATTTTTGATTAGCCTTTTACTATAGGAAATCGCATGGTAGCTTAACATGCATGTGTATAAAACGAGGAATAAAGTATTATTATTATACAAAATTTAATGTGAAATTAAACTTTGCGTAAATGTTAACTGCTATTGAAGCCGCAAATGAGGCTTTTTACGTATTCTTCAGGCGCACACGCCCTGCGGTGAGGGCGGGTTCTCCTGCTGGCCGTTCATACGAGTTCCACTCTAAACGGTGCTAAAAAATCGTTTACCGACTAACCGCTCACTGAAGTTCTAGGGTTGGTTCCCTAGGCCTTATGAGGTTCTGATTCCTCGGAAAACTGTAGGCCCAGGTGCAGCATGACCTTTGTCCTTGCGCCATAGAAAGTCATACATAAGAATGCGCTTTTTGTGTTGTTTTTCTTCAGAGTGAAACGCATCTACAAATTGAAAATTATTAGAATACACGTTATAATATACGAATATAGGTGGAGATATACGATATAGATGCTGATGGAGGGGGCGGAGTTAATAGCGAGAACGTATTCCTTTTTAGCGTATGGGGATTGCATCTCAGAAAGTTGGAACGAGTTTGTAACGAATATTGGAGTCATGCCAAAATACTCGACATTTACTTCGATAGAGTTTTGCATATAAATGTATACATTCATGTGGGATCAAAATACTCAAATCTTTGGGAGTTAGTGATTTTATAAGCTATATCATCAAACTGAGATTCTCTTAAAAACAACTGTGTACTTTTAACCACAGGCCTATGACAAATGTTCTGTCAGGGAAGGAGCTTTCGTTTTCTCGATGGCAACAAGTGGTTTCACCTCTGCTAAGAGGTCAACGCTAAGGTTTTTTGTTTTCGTTTTTGTCATCCTCTAACGAGATTTCTTACGTTTTCAAAGGTTTCGCTGACTTCGTGTAATAGACTTTCATTGATTTCCTTCCGCATTGATTTTTAACCAATGACTGAAACAAACTAGTGTATATATCGTCGTTCTGTTCTATTCTAGCGAACACTTTAAAGAAATAAGGATCAGCGGATGCCTGTTGAGTTTCTTTCTTTGGAAACGACACACCTTCATCACTTGCTGACGTATTCTTGCAAATTTTAAGTTAAAAAATTCGTTTGCAAATACGAATTTGCGACAAATCTTCAATTTGGTTTTGGATGAAGAAAACACTAGAATTCGTCTTTATGAATTCCTGAAATAAGAATTTATTGAAGTTAAACACGCAAGTTAGAAAACAGTCTTCAAACAATAATGACTACTCCAATAGTAACCAGAAACTATGAAGAGCATGTAGAAGACCAATAGACTCATAGAAGTGCGTGTGTTTTATACAAGAATAAGTAAGAATATGCACAAGAGCCCACATTTTTCGAGGGATCGGAATCTTTTATAGGGAATTAAACCGCGGACTATATATTGACAGAAGGACGATAAGGGCAGGCATTCGGCGGCCAAACTCTGGTCTTTTGCAAACAGAGACGAAAAAATTGCATTCACGCGTAAGGCGGCCAGAAAAGTTTGGAAACGATAGTTTAGTTCTATAATTTATTCGTCAAATATTATATGAATAACACGCCTTTAAATCCTTGTACTGCTGTTAGGGAATTTGAATACTGGAGGCAAATACTGTAAATCTTTTTTTTTTTTCTTGTCTCTTTATAATGGGGAAAATTGTCCTCTAGGTAGATTTCGTCATTAAAGCCATTTAGAATTCATATAATTCAGAATATAATTGCAAAAACTGTTGCTATACCTTTGCATCGAATTGTGCGTTGTCTCATCCTTGCACTATTTAACTGTTATTTTGAAAAATCAGAAAATTATAAAACATGTTCTAAAAATTTCTGTTTTTATTTAAACAAGATTTAATAAAACTATATTATTCATTTGTGTATTTTCATGCGGGATATTGTAACAGTGTCCGGGGAACTTCAGGGAAGGGAAATCTAAAAACGTCGCAGATGCTACAGAATCATTTTTTGAAGGTAAGAAAAAGGGTAACAATATTGAACGGAATATTTTTGTAGGAAGAAAAGGGGAATTTTACTTTTGGCTGCTATTGGCGAATATTGTACATTGAATAAATGTATGCAAGAATAGTTAAACAGAAATATGTCGAAGTAATATAAATTAGAGATAAAAGCAAGGAACAGGGAGGGATTGAGAGAGGGGCGGAAGTTATTTTTACCAAAAAACTGAACCCCCCCAAAAAAAGGGACAATATGGATTACCGAAAACCTAGATTTTTAAATTTACTCCCAAAGGCAATACAGAAGGTAATGAACCTCAAAATATTCAAAAAAAACAAAACAAGAGAGATTAATGCAGAACGCTCGCACGTAATAGAATCGAATAGCTGGGGTTTCACGAAGAGTCATGAGCTGGTTATTAGAAATGGTATTTGCTTTATACCCCTTGCGTCATATTACGGTCAAATACATTCTAATTCTGTGCTGATATTAGTATTGGGCACCGAATGATCATTGCTATCCTTGCGCCATAAAAATACAACTAACTTACCTAATAATAGTATTTAAAATGTGGTGATGCAAATGATGTACGTGAAATTGTTACGTTATTGCAGCTATTCATAGCGAGAATTGTATTCGAGCGTTCCACGTAAGAAACAAATGAATAAATAAATGCAAAACGATAAACAAATCGCAGATTTTCGAAGAAATGTTTTATACACAACCACAGGCATTTACTTATATATCTAGTAATCTCTTTATAACGACATTGTATATCTCACCAATTATATTTTTACGTTTTCGAAAAAGTCTGGATGATTTGCCTCGTTGCCGTGGTTATTTACTAGACCTGTATCCTTGCAATCTTAAATAAAACGAAAGTATCTAAATTCAAAAAAATTGTGGGCACATTTCCATTTTTAAATCTCCCGTACGATCCTGCAATCCCTCGTTTCTTTCCTTTAAAAACAAATAAACAACGCAACAGCCTGGTTTATCTTTTACTTATTCAATTCCGAGAGATAATATGCACTTCGTTCACTGTCAAACAGCTGAAATTTGGTAAGGCAAAAGAAGCAAATGGCGTGTATATTTTAGTTTATTACTGACGGGTTTGCCAATTTCAATTGTTCCGGCGTCTATTTCTTGTTCAATTTGATCAGTTTAGAGACTGAAAATATATTTTTTTTTTTTTACTGCAGCGTCGTTTCGCCGCTGCATTGATCCCAAAATACGTGTGCAAATTTATTCATTGCTCTTGGATCCGGGGAGCGAGGTGTAGGGATCAGGGAAGGATGTTTGGGGAATGGAGACTTATGCATGTGGGGCGAAATCCTGTACTCCATCCCCATCTGCTCGAATAGGATACGTTTCTCCAGCATAGACTACATCCCATCCCCACACACGCACCTGGACTTCCATGATCCTTTACAAAGGCGGGAACACGCTCTTCCCTGTCTCTTTCCCCGTCGCTTTCTGTTCTGCCACAGCAAAGCTAATCTTAACTGGGCGGGAAAAAACCAAAGAACCGTATAATTTATAACGTGCGAGTATTGTCTAAAATTTATAAATTGTTTTTATATTAAGGTTTCTATGATTAAATGTGTGCACACCAGGTGATTATAATGTTTCCATGTTTGGCGCTCTCTGCAGCCCAAACCAAACCAGTGACCGAAATGACGCCAAATTTTGTACGTGTACTACTTAACCGTTGTTTTGGCCAGAAAGTGCATTAGATGTGCAGCATGCTCATTTGCAGAATCCGACATATATAGAGAAATATTCTGTACATGGTGCGCTATGTTGTCCTTTAAAACAGCCAGGTTAGGGACACTTCCCCGATAAACATTGACTCTGACATGACACCACAGCAAAATATCACACGATATAAGACCAGGTGATCATGGTGGCCATGTTATAGGCAAAAGGAACAATCATTCTTCTTTCACCAGCGAAATGTCGGCGTTACAGCTGTTGCACTAGTCGTGGGGTATAAGACGGGGCTTCACCTTACACGAAATCTATCTCATCCAAGTATCCTCTTTCCTGCAATTGTGAGATTAGGAAGCTATGTTAAGGATACCAGACGTTCCCGGATTTCTTTGAATACCTTTAAATTTACATAAATAAGTTCTTACAAATTATAGGTTCCGCTAAAAAGAAAGAGAGAAGCAGGGGAAATACCAGCAGTAGAATCTTCGATGATACTAAACAAATTGATCAAGAAACTTCAGTCAAGGAAAGAAGAAAAGGTCATCCCGCCCTCAGTAAAGAAACTTCTGCCATTATTTGAAGAAGATGGTTCCTGCACAACGCAAGAATTTTTCAATGTATCCGTGGAATTCTGTAGTACAGCTATTGACTATCTAACTGTATGGGGTGCATCTTGCTTAGAGTCCCTCCACAGAGGGAAAGTTTTGAAGAATGACAAAACATTTTTTTTTTCATATTAGCCGATGGTGTGTCAACAATTGATATTAATTACTCGTAAAGAAATGAATGATTTTCCGGCGCCTGGTGGGACCCGAACCCACGACCTCCTGATTGCCGGTCAGGTGCTCTACCTACTACAGGCGCAACCACTCTCTCCCTTACGAGTATATATATATGGCTTTCCATGGACAAGTTCGCTATTGGTGTGGCGTTGCTGTGTCTACCGCTACCAAAACGACACTGCTTTATATATTTTTAATACCTGACAAATTTATATAATGAAAAAAAATGAAAAGCCTCCGACCTACATGTATATACCCACCTGAAAATAATTATACTAGTACAAATTTGGGTAGTGTACAAAAAAAAAGTGCGCAAAATCCTCATGCCGTATATTTTTGAAATATTGATGAAAAGTGGTAATCTCTCCTAAAATTGCAGGAGAGATGGCCAACCCAATTTAAAGAGTCACTCCGCTATTGCCGGTCTTTGTTCTACGCTTAGGAACAAAGATTGGATTATATATATGTGCCTTAAAAGTCCGTATAGTTAAAAAAAAAAGTAACGTACTCATTGCGAAACATACAAATACGTAACTCAAAAAAAATTTTCAACCGCTAAATTAAATAAACCTTAAAATTTCACTTACTTTTTGTAAACGAAAAACACAACGGCACGTTACAATGGATAAAGGGGTCGAACTGTTTCCTATGAACGAAGTTCATACTGCTCTATATAAACAAATTCGGGAAATATTTAGACTGGTCATTTCTCCTTTATGTCCATCTATCCTAGGGTTACTCTATATTTTTTCCAATTGTGGATTTCGGTATTTTTTCCGTAATGTAAAGCAAGATAATTATTTCTACTAAAATTTAGGTGAATCATTAAATATACGGTATGTTAACAATAAATATATTTGAATTTTTAAGGCTTTAAGATGTTGTTTCTTGAAAGTTGTGGAGACCCGCTAAAACAACCTTGCTGACAAGGAGTCTCTGAATTTCATAAATCCCTCAGCCATCCACTGTTGGAGGAAAATAATCCCAGTTTTAATTTCCGTGAACTAATCGTCCTGTCAGCCTAGATCTAATCTTGAACTGGACTTTTAAGAGGCCTAACACATTAAACTTAATTCGCTAAATATTGTCAACGATCAGAAATGCACGCCATACTTCACCCGCGCGTGGGCCATTCTGATTGCAGAGACCACACCCGATACCAGCGCTCATGATTAACCATCGATATCAGACAAGTTCACCAGGAAACAACGCTTCCGAAGAATGGCAACACATAATCGTTGATTTACAGGGTATTTCTTCTGAAAAACGCCAGCACATTGCCTGGCTCGAAATGCATTGAGTTTTCAGTTATTTTTAATTATTAAAGTTCATTGCACGCACTAAAACTTTTTTACTACTTTATTACTTAATTCAGTACGTAGTGTCCACTATTTATTTATTTAAACGGTATCTAAATTTATTTTATCTATTTGGAAGATCTACAGGGTGTCCACAGATCGGGAAAATGGGGAAAAGTCAGGGAATTCGGCATTTAGGGAAAATTCAGGAATTCGGCATTTGGCGAAAATTCAGGGAATTGCTGTGGATTTTGCACAAGTAACCTGAAGGAATCGGGGAATTTTCCGAAATGAACTGAAACTTTTAATTTCGACAATTGAAGATACACTGCTAAAACGGCAAAATTCGAACCGCAAGACCGACTACGTAACTTCTCTAGCATACGAGCCGGTTTTGGCTTGGAGTAGGACTGGACGATGTATCGAAATATCGATATAAAACACACATCGTGATACCGATTTTCGATTCGGCGATATATCGTGATGTTGATTGAACGATGTACGATATCAAACCGATGTGAATATCGGCACTTTTCATTTCGATGTCAATATCGGCACTTTTCATTTCGATGTCAATATCGGCACTTTTCATTTCGATGTCAATATCGGCACTTTCCAATATCAATGTCAATATCGTCACTCTCCATTCCGATGTCAATATCGTCACCCTCCATTCCTGTGTTTATGGGTGATTTCTGCACATCGGCAATTTTTCTTATAGTGAAATCGCTTTGCATTTGCTGAACACAGGTATGGACTTTGCTGGTGCAGGGCCTGATTTGGGTCACTTTTTCCGGGGCCCCTTTTATATGGGTATATAATAATAGTGTCACATGTCAAGTGTGTATCGCGGGAGGGGGGCCCCGAGGCCTCATCCTTTTTCTAGGCTGCTATTGTAGTTATAACTGCGATAATTCCGTATTCCGAGTGTACATGAGAGCAATTGAAATGTCGCATGTCAGGACCGTATCGAGGGGGCCCCGGAGACCCCCCCCTTGATATTTGAATGTTCCTTTACTTGAAAGTTTATTATATTTTGTTTTTTTGTCGATAACTTATAATCAGGGAAAAGATTGGGTGTTACAGGGAATAATCGGGGAAATGTCGGAGAATTTCAAAATAATTTTTTTTGTGGACATCCTGATCTATGTTTGGAAGATCTTTTTCCGAAGTCTTATTTGGATAATCTTTTTCCGAAGTCTTATTTGGATAACAAGAATCCAAAGAAAACAGTATCTTATAAAGCAGTATTTTTCAGGCACATGTTTGTAAAGAAAACAGCAAAATTGGACCTTTTTTCCTTCTTCCGAAATCTTAGGCGAATTAAATTAAAGAAAAATATCGAATAATACAATTTTACGAAGAAAACTTTCCCCCAGCTTCCCTCTCTAACTTCTATGTATGTAATCTGTCATTGAATAGAGAGGATGAGCTATTTTTAAATTTCTGTTAGTTTAATCTATATTTCTCCTTTGATGTCGAGGAGTCGGCTTCTTTCTCCTCCTTCAACATAAATCCTCAATACGAAGATGGGGAAATGGCAGCTTCTATCCTTGTCAATTTCAAGTAATTTATTTATTAAGTAATAGATATGCTTATCAATTTTGTAAAATGTTACATAACATCGTTGAATTCAGAATAGTGTGTGTATATATATATATACAGGGTCTATACAAAATGGCGGAAAAAGTTCACTACACGATTCCTTGTGAAAAAAGGAATAAAAAATGTCCAGTACAATTTTTGCTTAAAATCAATATTTAATAAGATAATTAAGGCCAAAGATGAACGAATCACGCCCCAGACACGCCCATCGTTAGAAAAGCAAACCAAAGAAATTCTTGGAGAGGCATGGCTAAGCACAAATGATCTTATTCGTTAACTTCAAACCTGAAAATTTAGTTGCGTGTCCAAATACGTCATTGGAATTCCGAAGTATGGCTACCTAGTGAAGGTTTTTTCATCTCCAAAGAAAGCCAATGGAATACCAATCTTTTTCTAAATCTGGTAACTTTATAAAAAATGTATCCTTTGGCATAGGGAGCATTCAAGTATTACGTAAGCACCTCTAGGTGGGGAGGGGGTGGCCCTTTTGCTTATTTTCCTATGTTAGTTAATATTAATTTTTGCTTACCAATGGGGGTGGTGTTGAAAATGGCCAAAATATTGCTTACGTAATACTTGAAACCTCCCATAGTCGCTATCGTGGGGGGTGGGGGTAATTTCTTTATGAAAAGTGAGCAGAAGTACGGCAATAAGGAAGGGGAATAGCCATTTTGAAGCCATCTGCCCCTTTTCCCGGCATTTAATCCTGTTGTTTTTGTATTCATATATCATGAGACAGCAGTAGCGTGCTGATAACCTCCACAGTAAGGAAAGCCCGAGAGGAAAAGGACCCAGTTCGTCATTGTTCATTTTCCACAAAACTTATAGTAAGTACTTTGAGAAAAAAAAAAATATCTATTATTTTACAATTAATGAGGCAAAAATTAATCATATGAAATTTTCTTTAAAAAATGAAATAGCGATCATCAGTTTCCAAATGGAAGGAAATAAAATAAATAAAAATAAATAAGTAATAAAAGGTCTAGAGTTCACTTTACTATACTGTTGATAGCAAATACATCGCAAGCCTGTCAGACTGGCACGCGAAGAAATGTCGCTGGGACGCAACTACTTAACAAAATTAAAATACTATCAATTACAATTCAAATCAACTTACAAATCAAATATAATACTATCAATAACAATACTATCAATCAGAGAAAAATACTATCAATTACAATATTTTCCCAAGCACGTGACCAAGAATTTCTTAGTCACGTGCTATTTAAATTTAGCGCGCAAATTTCAGTCGGTCCTGCTTTAGAATTATGTCATTCTACGTAAAGGTTAGCCTGTGCTACCAAATTTGGCGATGCCGCACTTACTAATACTTATACTTTTAAATTCCACGTTTACAGTGTATATGGTGCAACTAAGATTGTCGTCACCCACGGCAAATTAAGGCTCCGGCGCCCACCCCCTCCCATTAAGGTGGGTAATATGGGGCTTCCAATTCTAAATTTCTTTATTTTTATAATTTCAGCCTGAAAAGATGATTTTTAAGCTCATATTTCATTGAAAATATGTGGTGCTAAGTTTTTATTTTAGTTTACAGTATTACACTTAGCTATTTTTTTTATTTTAGTTTAAAATAAAATTTATTTTAATTTGAACAGCAAACTAAAATACTTTAGTCTGCTGCTTTTAAAAATAAAACGCGTGCAAATAACGTCATACCATTTCACTTAATTCAAAGAAAGAATTATTATACAAAAGAGAAAATTCTCATTTACAACTTAGGTGTCAAATTTGGATCCACATTGACTACATCCATGGTCGCCAAACTCAGTAATTATGGGAGCTACTTTTAAAATTTAGTACGATACATCCCAGAAAATTATAAATCGGCGCCTCTATGGAGAAGATCCATAAAAAAATGCAACTGCACTAAAAGAAATTATTATGAAAATTGTCTGTTTTTGGTGGTGGGTGGGGGGCATATTATTTAAATATAAATAAATACTAATACAATAATAGCTACGGTGCACTTTAATCAATTCGAAGATGAAAATTAGGAGTCTATTTTTTCATAAAAGCGCTTCCTTATAAAGGTTTTAGCGCATACTGGGCATGTGCTCTCATATGTTTGAATTCTGAGACAACTCTTCTCCGTCTCCCTCTTCCCTCCCCCTGCCCTCCACACTGCTTGTACAAGCAGTGTACTAAAATAGGGGTTCCCAAACCACTATGAAAGGTTATAGTATATTATTTTCACATAATAATTTAAATAAATATTTAATCACGTATGCATTGATTTAAAATATGACGTAACATAACTAAGGGATGTGATTTGTTTATCTGCAATATACTCCCTAAAGGCAATGAATTTCGTTCAATAAATAAAATAAAAACTTATATTCCGGGAATCGAAATTTTTCTATCCCGTAATTTAGGGATTTCTCCTTCTGGAGTGCAATTTCTAACGACTTTCAGCGACAAATAATGAAGCCAAGGGTATCTGACTTTGGCAGAAAATACTCGATTTTGGGAAAAATCGTTTTTTTTTCTCGAGAATCCAGCAACATTATATGTTTGCTTGTTGCTTCAAAGCGCGAAAGTGGCATAACATCTGTGAACGCTAAAGCCAAACTATAATTTGCATCTTGCTGAAACTATATCGCAAATCAAATTTTAAAATTTGAATTTTGAAATACGTCGGTTCAAAATGCAGTACACGTTAAGCGAGTATTGTGACATGCACCTTATTTTTGGAGAATGCCGTGATAATACACTTGCCGCGTCTAGATTATACGCCGCCCGATTCACAACTAGAAGGCATCCAGATGCCAACATATTTCGGAGATTAGATTCTCGACTCAGATAAACGGGCTCCTTCTTTTGTACGTGGACATCCGATAGTGGTCGCATTCGTAGAGTTGGGATGACGCAATTAGAACAGGCAGTACTGGATAAAATTCAAGAGAATCCTGAAGTAAGCGTACGCTCTCTGGCCCGCCAATGCCGACTGGGTTTATTAACTGTACACTCTGTTTTACGGGCTAATAATTTACATCCATATCACTTTAGGCAAGTACAACATCTAATGCCTGAAGATTATAGTCATCGTGTGGACTTTCGTGAATGGATTCTCCAAAGGCCACAAAGATCTTTAAAATACATTTTGTGGACAGACGAAGCCCGATTTACAAGGAGTGGGATATTTAATGTGCATAACAGTCACATCTGGTCAACAAGCAATCTTTCCGTGTCTGCGAACCGCGATTCAAGCGGGTATATCACATAAATGTTTAGGCTGGTATTATAGGCGATAAAATTTTGGGGCCATATCTGCTTCCAGATGAATTAAATGCCGACGTTCATCCATCTTTTTAAGACATGTCCTCCCTAGCCAGCTGAAAGACGTTATCTATACGGCGAAAGTTATGGCTTCAACACGATGGTGCCCCGCCACACTTCGGAGTAATGGTTAAACAATGGTTGGATGTTAATTATCCAAATAGATGGATTGTCCGTGGAGGGACAATTGCATGGCCACCTAGGTCACCTGACCTAACACCTCTAGATTTCTTCCTTTGGGAGTATCTAAAAGAGCATGTATATAAGACACCCCACAACTACAGTGGAAGATTTGACGCTGCAATAACCACGATAAATGGCGACCATTTGCAGCGTATGCAGAAGTCGATCAAATACCGTGCCTTCATGTGCCGAATAATGGAGGGAGGGCACTTTGAACAACTGTTATAAAACATGGCTGTTGCAATACCTAAACACTTGATACCTTACTTAATACCACCTAAACACCTTTCGTAATAAAATGGCGTAATAGTAAATATTAATTTTTAAAGTTTATCGCGCCTGGAGAATAGATACTATGAATCAATGAAATTATGTATTTCTTTTTAAACCTTTTCCATTGAATGACTTTTTATTATCGACGATCATGATTGCTAATATTTTCCCCAGAAAGTTTCTGGTAAATAAGTTAGTTTGTTAATTTTATTTAAATTTTGAACTTACGAGGGTTATTGGGGACCAAATTCATCTTTCATTTTATTTCCATTTTCACCTAGAAGACGACACCCAAGTCCTCTTGAGTAGGTACAATTACGTTTACAATATTAATCATCTTGACAAATCTTTAATAAAAACACACACAAAATCCAATTTCAGTTTTAAAGAAACACAAAATACTACACATTTCGATAGAATATTGCTTGAATAAAATTTCGCGAAAATAACAGCTAAATCGCAATTTTCAAAAATTAATTAAAAATCAACAAGTGCGTTTTACAGAAAAATAATTACTGAATCTTAATAAGCATATTGGGTACTACAAAGTGTACTAAGCGTCAGGTATAGATGCGATTGACACCAAACAAACTTCCCTTGGGAATATAGTACTGACAGCTATTGGAACCTAAAACAAACACAAGATCTAAAGTAGTAAAGTATAGCCCTCCACAAATCCTTGAAACGCCACTTACTTCAATCAAAATTCACCTTATGTATTACAAAAACGCTTTAGGCATTTATAAAAATATGATGGAATTGTAATTTCAAATAAAAATCCCAGGAAAATCTGAAATGCGAAAACTGCGCAATCTTTTTGCCAAAAATAAATTATACACTTATCAGAAAGGTTTATGACGCGTACGCTTTGGACGTAACATACGCATGCTCCTCCAATTCGCGCAAAGATTTTCCTCGTCGCGATTTTCTAAGAACATTTCTTCGAATTTCGGTACTTCTTTCACGTCGTGAACTTATTTCGTAATTTAATTACAAAACTTACATTGTGATAACGTAATAATGTAATAACGTTAGTAAAATTAGTAATAAGCATCTACCACGACGTATAGTAATAGAGGCGTGAAGAGGTTTTCTATTAAGTGCATAGACTACTTAATTTTAAGATTTCTAATTTTACACGTCTACCATTACAATATGTATTTCTAAAGTTCTACTGTTAATTCTGAATTATTTTTGGCTTAAAATATATTTTCATGTGTAATTTACAATTTCTATCAAAATTAAATGTGGTTACCATGAGTTTTGGGATGCCAAAAATCTGTTTGGTGTATACTTGGGAAAACCACTCTGTTGAATTACTTTCGCATAACACCGATTAAATGTTCAGGACCCTGTCTGTCGCTTTAACTCAAATATGAGATTTCAAATGCTACATTTGTACAAAGTTAATTGACAATTCTTTCGCCTTCTCTTCCGATACTTGGCGACTGTTTATCTTACATTTATCTTACATTGGGTTGCAATATTTAAAAACGTCTGACGACGCTTTCTGTTACATCACTGCATTTTGCACACGCGTTACTTTTCTTTCAAGCTGAACTCTTCCAATAAAAAAGGCTGTTCATTCTAAGGCGGGGCCGACTGCATTTGAGGGCTAAATTTAAATAGCACGCGACCAAAAAATTCTTT
>QLNU02015360.1:279810978-279832144 GCA_006491805.2 Dysdera silvatica
TGCTCCACTCTACCTTTACTGCAGTGAAAAATAGTGGAAGTTCCATTTGTAATAGGAAGTTATACGGGTTGAGTTTTCGCATTTAAGTAAAGGTGCTCTAGTAAGTCAGTGAGTATGATTAGTGCATTTGAGTTCATGGAGCTGGATTCGATTCTAATCAGTTTGGTAGTGTGTAAATGGTTTAGGCGTCACTTTCAATCACCGGTCCTGTCTTGAAGGTCTGGAACGTGCAAATACAATCATCGTTTAATCGCTATAATCTTTCATTTCACACTAAAACTGATAGGTTTTCTCTCTCTTCGAGTCAAAAAAGTCTGTCTTAAAGTTCAAACGCGTTTGAAATAGCCATAAGCGCACCTAACTTACAACCTGAAGATTTCGGGTTCGTCTCCCCCACACCACGTTTTTTTCTCACTCCCCTGTTTTAATTTGAATCCAGAATTACCGAACGTTCAAAACTGAATGTATTCAGTCTCCCGTTAATTTAAAAACCGTTCGCATCACCTGCTTAAAATATGCGATACACTAGCAAGATAAAAAGAATTCAATTTCTGAACACGCATTCGTAACTTTCTAAAGCAAGTTTTCTAAAAATGAGCTATATATATATATATGGCTCTCGTATCAGAAACCAAGCTGTTACATCTATATACGTACTCTTGTTTCTTTGTGCCTTCATCCGAATGGAGTAAATATTGTTTTTTAAAAAATAAGGCAAACGATTCCAAAGGCTCGCTATATATACTCATTTAAAAGTTTCCAAAAATTTGCAATTTATATTCCTACTCTCCAAAATGGTTCAGGGAATTTTGGCAGCTGGTTTTCCTCTCCCTGTCCCAATTTAAATTAGCACCCGTTTTCATGGAGTTGGAAAAAAATATAATTTTAACCTGCGCACTTTTAATTACTCCTAAGTGTACCCCGAAATTCATTTTGCACGGTACAAAATTAAACCCCTTCAAATTAAACGCAACGTCATTTCAATCTACGTGAAATAGTTTTCGATTAGTTTGCCAAAAACCTTAAGTTTGTGGAGTTTCTTTTGCAGGGGCGTTGGGATTTCGAGATCTTGTGTAGCACAGTTAACGAAATGCCAAAAAACAATGTCAGTTTCGTGTTTATTGTACTTGCTTATTGCTCGTGAAAAAACATGGCGCATGTGAAAGTGACGTGGAGTTTTGTTGAAATATTTGTAGACTGAAAAATTCTCCGAATATTTGGGATTACGCTTCTTGGGTGGACGAAATGATTTTGTTAAAAACAATTCGAATGCAGTTATACATTTAATTGCATAATCTTGCGATCTATAAAAAGAATTTACAGACTTCAATGTGAAAGTGAGGACAAATATCCCGTAGTTATTGAAATCTCACATCCATTAGCCGATTAATTAATCAACTTACATATCGCTTTCAAATTTGGTTAATTTCAATTTACGCGTAACTGACAATCTGTCAATTTAAATAATGCATGTTGTACAATTGTACATTTTTGTTTATCATAGTTTTTAAACAGTAATGTAAATTTCTGTTTGTCTTTCTATCGTGATCCAAACGAACTTCGCATCGTTGCATTGAAAAGAACCATTTTTCTCTTCTTGGGGCAATTCGAAAAGTACAATTGTTTATTTTTGAATCTTTTTCAGTTAGGAAAAGAAATTGACTCTGTAATCTGATATTTTTTTTAAGCAGTCGAAATCCGTGAAGTAATGCGAGCTTAAAACGCGTTTTAAACCATTTTAACTAAAATTGTTTTTGAGGGCATTTTTTTCACTACAGTTCGAAGTCTACTTCGCGCATGAGAAAAAGGAAAGGCGCAGAAGCAAAATTGAAAAGAGGAAGAGAAGACGGGAGTAGAGTCTTTCTGAGGCAAATTTCGATTAAACTTCAGATCTTTTGTAGCGTTTTGAATATAAAGGTTTATCCAATGCAAAATATCTATTTAGATTCATGGGAAGAAGGGGATAAGGTGGAGTGGAGTGCGGGTTTCTCAGAGCTGAACTTTTATTTTGTATGGGCCTTCATCTATTTTGCGTTCGAAATAGAAAAAAAAAACGTGGTGGTCTTCTATTTCTCTTCATTTTTTTTAGGAACGAAAATTTTGCTCTAAATTTTCACGCTTTGATTGGGGCAACTTCCTCTTTGTTTTTCTAAGAATCCGAAAGTGTAAAATTTTCGGAATTTTCTTCCATTTTATATATTGTGGATATTTTAATAGTATTTAAATAAGTACATAAATATATATATATTCCGTCTCCTAAAAAAAAATAAATGCAAGCGACACATCCCGAGAAAAATGCACGATAGGATTGATGCCTCGCACACGCGTATTATTTTCCTAAGAACAGAAGAGTACATTTTTTAATATTTTGTAACGTTGTGCTACGATTCTTCTCTTATATATTATTTTTATGTTACATTACGTATATTATTTGTGATTATATATATCTATATGTATAATGTGTGTCGTAGCATCAGTCCAATACGTGGGCTATCTTCTCCTAACCCCTCCCACCATGCTGTTTTTTAAAAAAAATTCGAAGTTTATTTTCCAGTTATAAAAAACTGAAAGTAGTTATTTTAAGTATAATATTACTTTAAATATTTAATTAGATATATTTTTAAAATATATTTCTTAATGTTATAAAAAATATACTAAAACTGTGGATTAGAATTTAACACTTTATCTTTGAGTACTTCACACATGAATTCCATTCTTTTCTTTTGTGTCAATTTAAGCATTATGTTTTCATACAAAGTTTCTTCAGAGTACTTTCTTGTACTTAAAAGAATGTTTTTGTCTATTAACAAAGCAGTCAAGTTGCTCAAGCGCATTTACTTTCATGTTGCTCTAAAATATATATTGATTCTTTTTAATGCAGAAGAGTTTGTCGGCTGTTGCAGTAGTTGATGAAAAAGTGAATTCTAGTTTTTCTAATTTGTACACCTCACCAAATACAACACCCCGATTTATTCAGCATCATGTAACAAATAATACCTGTTACTTATTTATTTTAATTAGCCAAGGGAATAAAACACCCACAATTTCATTTTTGAGTCGTACTCTAAGTTCTAACAGTAGATGTTCAGGAAATCTTTCACAAAATATATTAAAATTGTTTGAATCCAGAAAAGCTACGAATTTCGGATATTTTTAAGGCTCAAACCTCACTTTGGCTTGAGCCATCAGTGTGTCCAGAATTTCATTGAAAATATGTACAATAGGTATTCTGGACGATCGTCATCACTATGTCGATTTGGCCGATTTATCGATTGTCCAATAAACCACAAAATTTAACTTTCAATAACTCCTCTAATATTCCATTTAGAAACATGAGAAGTATCTTATTTGTCTAATTATATGTAGAAGAATATTTTTATTATTGGAGATTCCTCGGTAAAGGACCCATCTAAAAAGTTAAATTATATATTTTTATACATATGCAACTCACTGTAGAATAAATGTTATGTCAAATATTTATACGTGATTTGGAAACTATAATTGTAAGTATTATGAAACCAAAGGTTAAAAAGATAATCACCGTAACATCTACTTTGCAACACCAAATATTAGTCGCCAAAGTTTCAGTTTTCCAATTGGAAGACTCCAGTTAAGAAAATAGCAACCTTTTCAATGGGCCATTGCGTTGTTTCCATGGCAACATTATTTCTTTCCCGGCAGCCGGCAAGGGGGAAAGCTATCGAAAATGATTTGGATAGTTTCTGTATTCTTTTTTTTTTTTAACAAATCGTACAAGATACATTTTGCATTTTTGGCAATAGAACTACTGACACCTGCTGTCGACTGACTTTGATTCGTGAAGTTTTATTTCATATCGATTTTTACCTGTCAATTTTATTTCGTCGATTTTAATTTAACACATAATCTATATCCTTTCGATTTATTTGTATGATTGATATATATATATCAATCATACAATATATTATAAAATTATAAAAATAAATCGAGAGGATATAGATTAAATTATTTGAAGCAATAGAACCAATGTTGTAGTGGGGGTTGTGACCCTCATCCGGAATTAAGGATCTTTAATGACACCAACGCTCTTCCACGATTAGTACTATTGCATAATAGAGACAATAAATTGTCAAAAAAGATTTTGGATTTTCAAGGAAAGAACTTTTTTAAAAGAAAAACATTTTCAATTATATAAAAATGCCATAAAATTACAAATTCGATATATAATTATAACGAACTATACTGGTATATATTCATTTTTAAATTATCACCAAATTATAATCAAATATTAAGCAGTTAAACTGAGTGTTCATTGTAAGCCAGCTGGATGCATTATGTTCATATACAATACAAAAACAATTTCACAAATAAATCTGTATATTGTTAAATACGTACTCAAAAAATTCAGAATAATTTGAGTATGTGTTTAATAATATACAGATTTAATTGTGAAATTGTTTCTGTTAGCACAAGCTTTTTAAAACGTTTTTGTTGATGGGTTGCTGGCTATTTTTCAGTAAAAGATATTCGACAATAGCTTCTAGTTTGCCCGTGTGCAGTGGGAGAGAAGAAGGATCAGAAGAGCGTTTCTATTGCTAAAGCTACCTTTTTGCTGCTCGCGCCACGAAGTTGATATGGAGATTTTTGGACTGGGGAGGATACATAGGGAATAGGCATGAGCTAGAAGTAGATAATATTCACGTTAAAATATAGCATTCGTTTTTTTCAACCGTAGCAGATACTGAGCGGTACTTGTTCTTTTTTCCAAAAAAACCACAAAAACCACTAAAAATAGGTTTCTAATTTGACCGAAGGTGAGATAAATGGGAGGGTCTATTATCTATTAATTTCTATTTTAAGGGCATTCTTTATTATAGGTATGACTGCTTTTCCTCTTTCTCTATCGATTAAGGAAAAACAAGTCACAATCGATAATTTTAATCGAACAGTTGGGTTTAGAAAACGCCCGAAAAAACGCCGTCAAGGAGAAAAAACGCAGTTTAAAATTATCTTTTTGGGATTCCAGGAAAAAGCGCTGAAAGGGGGGAAATTTTTTTAGCTTAAAGATTTTGCTATTATCTCCTTTATTGGCTAACAGGGTTGATATGGGTGATAACTGCGTTGAGCAATTTTAAATATTTAAAAAGTATATATTTTTTTTTCTCCTATACTTGCATTTGACAAAAAGTATTGAAAGCGTTGTATTATATATGATAGGGATGTCTGATAATTTTATCGTTTTTGTTATTGGTGAGGTTCTTTATTTTGATGGTTGATAATTACTTTTTTTGTTCCCTTTTTAATAAAACGTAAGTAGCCGTAAGGATGAAAACGACTTTTTGTGATCAATTACGACTCGGGGAGTATTTTTTTAATAATAAAATACTATTACACAGATTTCTGTAAAAGACATGCAGTATAACTCTTATTATATTATAGATTATTTGGTATGATCCGAAGTAGCTTTTTATTGGCTCTTAAACTTTCGATACGGTCTGCGCGAATATCCCTTGAGGTAATTGGCATATAGCACGGGGAAATTGGCATACGACAAACTAATTAAATCACGTTACTACTTATACTCTCCCTGCTTAAATTTATTCTGTTTGATAACTGTACAGGGCGCGTCGAGAATTCCTTTTGCTTCCCGTGACCAAAAAAAAATCAGCTCCTAGGTATTTAAAAAGGAAAACCTTGAATTTTCGTAGTGTCGTCTATTTATTCGTCAGTTTTAGAGTCAGAGCGGGAGGGGGCTGCTTTCCTCTTCTATCTCCATTAAGGCAACCCTGTAATTATCTTCCCCTCTTCGAATGTCAGTTCATGAGGTCTCTTTCCACGTTTATTTCGCATTACTACTCTCAGTTAAGTATTCTCCTCTCGTCGTCAAATTCAGACCTATAATAAGTACTTGGATGAAGTAAGTTAATCCATTTCATTTGAAAACCACACACTTTGTCATTGCGAAACTTATAAGTAATTTTTTTTTTCTTTTTCTTTTTTTTTTAAATTAAACAATATGTGTACGTTGAAGACATGGATGTCATTATATCGGTTTCGTTGGTAAATTTTCTTCAGCGGAAATGATTTCAGAGGGGAATTAATCATCGGGATTAAGTTTAATTAACTACGTTAGGGACTGGAACCCATTTTTTTATTTCCTTCCCCAATGTCTGTGATTGTTCAGCTATTGATTATAACCATACGTGGCCTCTTTTCTGTATACATAACAGTTAAGTATTGAAACGGAAATATAACAATAGCTAGCTTAAATGGAGCCCGAACGTGTTGTCTATTTTTTTTATATATACATTTAAAATAATTTTTATAATAACACCATTCATAAAGTTTTTGTTTGAATATGAGCCGCGCACATATAATATCATACCTTTTTCTAGAAATTTTTAATTAAATTCCACTCTGAAGAATTTTTCTAAATTACACGTAATATTGAGTATCTGATTCCTATTTTTACTTCCCTGACTTACAATTTAATATTCATTTATGGAAGAATTTTCCTTCTTTTTTTACACTTTTTTTGTGGGAGGAAAAAGACGAGACTTTTTTCTACAAAGTGTTTTTCAGTACTTACGTTCCAGCGTCTTGTCTATTTCTCTCTCACTTGTCTTTAGCCTTTTTCAACACTTCGTCGAACTGTCGGAACATTTGGAAGGTTAAAAAAACCTAAAAAATCTGCGCGGTCAGCGACTTTTTTTCGTTTAGCTTTTCCCTAGCACGGAAAAAAAATCCCCAAATAACAAAAAAGGAATCCCTACCTCAGGGAATAATAAATCCCTCGTGTTGGTTCAAGGGGTCATACTTAGATAGCATTTGGGGAAAACCATAGGACTTTTTTTCTTCCTTCCATTTTGTATGCAATTTAGCGGTATTATCAAGTTATTGCTTGAAGGGCTATAGTATTATTTTTAAGCATTACACAATTTGTTTTATCCAGATGGTATACCATTCCCCGCATAAAAATTACTGACCTTTTATTGCAACCGCAAATAGTCAAGCTAATTTTACAACGAAAAAAAATATAATATTCAGACCAGTTTAAATTTTATGTCGGTCCCCTAAACCTTTTACCTGTTCTTTGCTTTTTCTCCAAACAAGGAAAAAACCCTTTTGTTTGAAAGAGGTATTATAACAACGGGTTTTTTTGCTGATTTAGCCCTCTTTTCCATATGCACTCGCTCGCTTTATCCCGGTTTTGATGAAATATTCTTTCGATATCCTGAACCACTTCAACTTTGCATACTCGAGCCTTTTTTTAATATGAACTTCAGGTGATGGAAGTAAAACGATCAAATCTTTCAACAACTTCTGAATGCGGAAAATGATTTTTTTCTTAATAACTAAAGTGTGCGAAAGAATTTTGAAGAAATTGTTTTCTTCGAAGTTCGCTTTCTGTTAATAGTAAACGCTGTATATTTGTTTTGTTATTTCCTTTCCTGTTAAGTTTATCAAATTAATCTTTGATGATGAACGGGCAGTTTGTTTTAGTTGTATATGTAATCATCATCATATTCAACCATTATCTATCCACTGCTGGATGAAGGTCTCTCCAAATGCTTTCCACACAAGTCTATTCTGAGCAATTCCCTTCCATATCACCTCAACCTGTTTTCTTATTTCATCCACCCATCTAGTTTGAGGACGTTTTCTAGGTCTTCGGTGGTCTCTTGGAATCCAGTTCAGAATTTCTGTTGTCCATCGTTGATCAGTTCTTCTTGCAATATGCCCAGCCCATCGCCATTTCAGCCCTTTTACTTTAACAATGATGTCCTCTACTCTAGTTTGCTCTCTCACCCAAGTGTTTCTTTTTCGATCTCTCCTAGTTATTCCAAGCATGCACCTCTCCATGCTCCTTTGGGTTGTCTGTAACTTCCGTATTGCTGCAATTGTTAGACTCCATGTCTCTGATCCATAAGAGAGGACTGGCAATACACACTGGTTGAAGACTTTTCTTTTTAGACATAAAGGCAATTTCCCCTTCAGGATAAAACTGTTTCTTCCAAATGCACTCCAGCCAAGTTTAATACGTCTGTTGAGTTCTTTCATAATGTTGCCATCCATTGAAATCAGCTGGCCAAGGTAAATATATGAATCAGCAATTTCTAGCTCAATGTTGTCAACTTGTATTTTTGTTTCCTCTACGAAATTATTGAACATGATCTTAGTTTTTTGTAGGTTCATCTTGAGTCCAACTTCTTTACTTCTAGTTGAGAGCTCCTGTACCATGTCTTGGAGTTCTGATGGGTTCGTTGAAAAAATAACAATGTCATCAGCAAACCGCAAATGATTTAAATATTCACCATTTATTTTTATTCCCTTGTTATTCCAATTTGTTTGCTGAAAAATCATCTGTAAAGTTGAAGTAAAAAGTTTTGGAGAAATGGTATCTCTCTGCCTCATACTTTCCTCAGTTTTGATAGATTTGGTATCTTTATGTAACCGAAATTTTGCACTTGCATTTTTATACACACGTTTCACCATGTCAATGTACACATCCTCGATGTCTGCTGATCTTAAAGAGTTGATGACTGCTGATGTTTTAATAGAGTCAAAGGCCTTCTCATAGTCAATAAATGCCACACACAATGGAAGTTCATATTCATGTGTTCTTTCAATTAATTCTCTTAATACTTGAATATGGTCCACTGTACTGAATCCACTTCGAAATCCAGCTTGTTCTCTTGGTTGAGCTGCATCTAATTTTTTCTGCAGGCGATGTGTTAGAACTTTTGTGAAGATTTTATAAATAGCAGGTAACAAGCTAATTGGTCGGTAATTTTTCAAATCCTCTTTATCACCTTTTTTATGCAAAAGAATTACTGTTGCAGAATCCCATTGGTTTGGTATGTTACCGCTGTTAAGACATTTGGTAAAGAATTTTGCAAGTATGTCTTCTACATATTCTCCAGCTTCTTTTAGGATATCTAATGTAATACCATCATCACCAGGGGCTCTTCCTTTCTTCATGCTTTTTATTGCAAATGAAACTTCTTCTTTTAAGATTTTAGGAGCTGTTCCTTCGACTATTTCAATGTCTTCGTTTAATTCACTGTTACTTTCGTATAGATTTTTGTAGAATTCTTCAACTCTTCTAAGTATTTCTTCCCTATTTCTTGTTACGGTGCCATCCTCTCCTTTTAATGCAATGATGTGTTTCTTCCCAACAGATAAACTTCCTTTAACAACCCTAAGGCTCTTGTTATTTTCAATGGCTTTCCTTACTAGCTCACAGTTGAATTTTCTTATGTCTTCTTTCATGCTTTTGCGCAGAGTTTTACAAAGTTCTATGTACTCAATCCTGGAACTGGTATTTCGATTGTCCACCTTCATATCTCTTCGCCTTTTCATGAGCTGTTTCGTCTTCTCAGATAATTTGCTATTGTGCTTTTTACAGGTTACACCACCAATTTCCCCAGCAGTTTCAACTATTGTCTTAACAATGTTTTCATTTGCTTCTGAGATATCACTTTCATCAATAAGTCCTTCCAGTGCAGAAAAGCGATTTTTTAATTCCAACTTGAATGCCTCGGTATTTACTTTCAGTTTCATTAGATCCACCCTCTTACTTACTTGTTTCCTAATGAGCTTCTGTCGTTCTAATTTAGTATTTAAGTGCACTTTACATCTCACCATTCGATGATCACTTCCAGTATTAAATCTGTTCAGTACACTGCAATCTTCAATAATTGATTTCTTGTTTGCCAGGATATAGTCAATTTCACTAGTTCCCCCATTTGGGTGTTTCCATGTCCATTTTCTTTGCGGTTTCTTCTTAAAAAATGAATTCATGATGCTAAGGTTTTCAGCTTCTGCAAATTCGATGAGTTGATCGCCACGTTCATTCCTTTCCCCATATCCGTATTTACCAACCGATGTCTCTCCTTGTTCCTGTTGTCCAATTCTTGCATTGAAATCCCCCATGATGAGCTTGATATGTTGTTTCCCTTTGGTGTGTAACTCTTTGATTTCTTCATAAAATTCTTCAACCTCTTCGTCGGTATGGCTTGATGTTGGTGCATATACCTGTACTATTTGAAGTTGGTATCGCTGGGTTAGTTGAACAACAAGCCTCGCTGCTCGATCTGATGTACTTTCAACTTCCAGAAGACAGTCTTTAATTCTTTTGTTGATTAAGAAGCCAACACCACTTGTTCTTCCAGTTTCCGTTCCTCTATAATAAAACAAATGTCCACTTTTAAGTTCCACCAACTCTTCACCTTTTCTTCTAACTTCACTGAGTCCTACAATGTCCCATTTGATCTTGTCAAGTTCTTCTTCCAATTCCTGAAGTTTTGCTTCAGAAGCAAGGGATCGTCCATTATACGTTGCCAAGGTCAATAACAAACGGCAGCCTGGGCCATTCCAGTGATTCTTAGCACCCCCTGCTTTCATGCCACACTGACCGCTGCCTTGATCAGGAGCACTCCAGCACCTGGAGACTAGGGGCCATGGTTTCTGGTGTGTCAACATAATGGAGGAATTAGCCATAATTTCACCACGCTGGCTAGACGGGTTGGTGAATTAGCCCTCCCCTTCCGCCTTTCTATCCGTGCAGCAAATATTAATTTGCCTCATAAATAGAAAGCATGGCCCGCACCACTTGAAGGCGGGGTAGGACATATAGATTACTGGCCTATCCAGTTTCGCACATAGTCACATACGTTCAGCGTGTGGGTCTCCTTCCAGTTAGATACCAGCAACCCTTTTGCAGGCCATATATATATATATATTTCCTATTATTCTGGAAAATGTTAATTTATTGTTGTTAAGGTACCTTTCATTAAGTTTGTATTGTGCAAACCACATATTGAGAAAGCTGGTGATTGTTGTGGAAAATGGCGCAGCAAAAATGACCCATGCATTATTTGTTTTTGTGTGAAGTTGGCGTCCGTAGAAAGGTATCTAAGCATCTTGTAACCTCCCCTCCTTTTTTGACCATATATCTTATAGCGCCCATGCCTCGTTATCCTGCAGCATATGGCTTGTTTAATGGTAAACATTTTTAAAAGCCGTATGCTATTATTTTTGTTGTAGCTATAAAAGGGACATAAAAAAATACCCTTTTGCTGTTTGTATTTCGTCCGGAGTTTTATAATATTTAGTTCTAGCTATTATTATATCTTTTATTATTACAGATTCATTATCTTCCCTGCACAACGGTCAATAAAAATAAAAGCCCCGTTTTGTACATACACTATAACCTTGGTTATCCAAGCCGAATGTATTTTTCAAAAGTTGGCATAATTTTCTGAACGCCAACCTCGCTATGAAACAAAAGAATACAGAGTACTTTTCAATAAATAAAATGTTATTGTTAATTACATTATTATATAACTAATACACAAATACATATTGTACATACTGTAGACATTTCATCGTGATGTGTATCATAAATTTATCTTTAATCTCATTAAAAATAACCAGTATGTAATAAGCCGGCTGTTCCCAACATCGGTGTTTTTGATTATCCGGGTTAGTCCTGGTCCACAGTACTTCGGATGATCGGAGTTCTGTATTGCTTTTCATTCTTTTTAAAAGCATTTGTCACAGTTTAATACAGGGTTCCCATGCAGCCTGGAATACATGAAATTGTCAGGGTATAAGAAATCCTCCCTGAAATTGTCAGGGAATATGAAATCGTCCCTGAAATTGGTCAAAGAATATGAAATCGTTCTTGAAATTTAGGGAAAAACGAAAACTTTTTAGGTAAAACCTGGAAAAGTCAGGAAAGACTTTCCTAATCAGCTTTAAGTAGCTAAATTACACGCGAAAGTGAGGCCGTTTTCCCTGAAACTGGCGTTCAATTCAAAGGTTTGTTTGGGATCAGTCAGAGAATTGTTTTCTCCACAGAGTGACTGGGAACACTGTTAATATTATTGTATTATCTTAAATGTTTTGTTTTGCCGTACTCTGATCTGCGTTTTATTTCAAGAAATTATATTGAATTTCTTACAGATTTCCTAGTGATATATATGATGTAATATATTGATTTTTTTTCCCCCCGATCAATTTCGTGACATGCTCTCTTTTTCTTTTTCAGAGGAAGGAAGACATACGGCTTACGCCTGCGAGGGTCGACAGCTGAATATTGCCTGCGAATCTAGCAATTACGTTGTTCACCTTCTGAGGGCAAATTATGGTCGATTTAGCATCAGTATTTGCAACGAACATGGCAATTTGGACTGGAGTGTTGCCTGCACATCTGCCGCCTCCTTTTACGTCATCAAAGACGCGTATGTTTTCAAAATATTATTTTGCCATCTTTGTTGATCGCTCAGTTTCACGATTAGCTTATACCACAACCTTCTATTATACTCACACCATTTATTTATCTGTTAGTTTATTCACATGTGTGTGTGTGTGGATGAAGTATACCAAATGCATACGCAAATAGAAGTGTCATTTTAAAAGTCGATCGATGTTTCTATATATATATATTTCCCCCTTCTTTTACGTATATTTCGGTTCCATTAAGTACAGTCTCACAATAGAACACTTGCAACTCTTCCCAAACTTTTTCCAATCTCGGCGAATAATTACGGCGGTCCCAAAACTGCCCTTTTTCTTCCGTCTCTTAAACCAAACGATGAGAATTACCACCAAAGCTGACGCTAATTATAAAATAGAAGAGGATTTGTTTTCAAACATTTAAAATTACCTTCGAAGTGTCGGAAAGAACAACATGCTTTCGGAAAGTGTTGCGAATTTTTCAGTTCAGATTGCGGAATTGTATTTTTCTTTCCGCCAGGGACTTTATACTTTCCATTCAAGGCTTTATTAAAAGTTTCAAAGCTCTGTGTCCTTTTGCTAGAGCGGGGGAAAAAAACTAATTTTAACTTCGAGAGTTTTGGACATTACTTTGTTCCTAATAATATTTAAGAAGATTAAGAATGGGCCTTTAAAAATTAAAAAATATTAAAAGCTTATTTTGCTTACTTAACTGGCGTTAAGCTCGGGTGGTTTTTGGGAGCTGCGCTTAGTCCCTCGACAAGTTTTAAGGCTGTTCTCAATTGTTCACTTAATTACGGCTTTTGTTTTCGTCTGTCCAGAATGACTGTCTAAAATGTTTTCATGGCTCGCTCTTAATAAAAGCGTTAATTATTTAATGCTTTGTAGGTTTTTTAGTGTCTCGTATTTCTGCATATCCTAAGTAATAAATTACGTCCATGAATGTATTATCTTTCAAATTACAAACTCCACTTTCTGCAGTTTATGTTAGCGGGGACCCTCAGTAAGCTTCAGATTATTCCGGCGTCCGATTAAGCGGATTGCTGATTAACTAAGCTGCGGATTAACGAAGGACCAATAATTTTTTTAGTGTTTTGAAAGAAAACCACTTAACATATTAAGCGCAATTTTTTTTTAAGAGGATAACGTTTAATGCTTTCATGTAATTTTTTAATCTACCCTTGGAGTACAATGTATGGACTTGTTTCTTAAAAAAAATTACGTAGTTTGTCTGTAATTCCCGGTTTTTCTTCTGCCGTTGGTTGTATAAATTAATATTTTCCCAATTATTTCCTGATTATCAATACGTCTGCTTATGTTTTTTTTTAACTATCAATCTATGATTTACGGTTTAAGAATTTACATGGTAAAGAATTTATATGGTAAAGAATTTACATGGTAAAAAATGTACGTGGGTAAAGTGTTATACAATCATGTTTGAGCACGTTGTGGCCCAAAATCGTAGTAAATTTTCCATTTCTTACAAATTTAAAAATATGGTAGTTCTAGGGAAAAAAGGTAATATATTTCAGTACTCAAACATGTGAGAGGTAGAAGCTTTTATTTACCCAAAGCTATAATATCTGCTGACAAGAATACTGGGATTCCGTTACTTCTGGTATCTCAAAACTATAGGCCCAGGCCTGTAGCCAAGGCGGGGCCAGCAGGGGCCTGACCCCAGTTGCCCCACCGCGCTATGTGTATATATACAGGGTGAGTTCAAACCACCGCACTAGAGAAACATTTTTGAAATAGCCATCTGTTCACTGATTGGACTAGTTTCACCAAAAGACCCGTCATAGGATCAGCTATGGGCCTGGACCCAGTTGCCCCACTCCGCGTATATATATACAGGGTGAGTTACCTGACCACCGCATCCAGAGAAACATTTTTGAAATAGCCACCTGTTCACTGATTGAATTTCGTTAACCCTAACAAGTAACTACTGGGTTGTTTATTTTCCGAGATAACATTTCGCTGGATTCTATACTATCAAAGTACGGGCGCGGTGTTCCAATTTGGCGACTTTTGGTAAGCTATCTTCAACGTTTGCCAATCAACGTTTTTAAAATTTACAATATTTACCCGCGTGGTGAAAGCGCTCTAGGAATTCAAGTGCCTATCGCTTCTAAATCTCTCACCATTCAATAATAAACATAAAACCTCAGTTTTTAAATATTATGCACTAGAGAACATTTAGACATCGTCCCATTTGCCTATCCTAACTGGAAAGCGGTCAGCCGGTGGTTTGACTCCATCGCTTAGATTTTAACGTGCATTTTTTAACGTTTAATATTCTGATTGTGGGTTGAAATACTCTCACACCAATCATCACGTCCAACGTTCTGGTAATGCTTATACTCATATAATTATTACGAAGTTAAAGCAAGAAGTTCGTGAGCAATTCTTATAAAAATAACCTAACAGTAGTAGTATATTTATCGTTTTGGGTTTTAAAACTGCTTGATGAGGGGGGGCGCAATGATCAGCCAATGTCGAACCCTGAACATTTGGTTGTTGCAATATAAAATCCTATTTGTAATAATAGCACCCGGGTGAAGGATTGTGAGTCATAACCATTGACTTTTGCTTTTCCGTATACACCAAATTTTGGTTGCCGAAACTCTCCCCACCTTTTAGCATACCCATAACCCCTTATAAAATGTTTGCGTACGTTACTGAAACATTGTATTTTCTTTCACTTTATTCAAACATAGACACGTTATGAGTTCCACTGGCACAAAGTCAAGATTCCTTTTATCATTCAAAATACGCCATAATTATTTGGTAGGAGTCCAACTTCACCCTCTGTTCCCTCCTATGCTCAGTCTTTATAAGAAGCAAATTTAATATAATATTCAACTTTTGTTGCTTTTTCTCAAGTTATTACAGGACTTTGGGAAGTGGGGCAAGTGCACCGGCCCCCTTTGGAGAGATAGAGAGGATTGCCTCATTGGAGGAATTTTTAGGAGATTGGCTCGTATTTACATTACAGACTGAGAAAGTCAGGAAAACTCACAAGTAACCCCTCCCCCACTTCCTCGGAGCTCACATGCCGAATCTAACGAATTTAATTGAGCTTAATGTAGATATATTAAAATCCTTAATGTATGAAAATTAGCAGCTATATTCCCATGGAAATCGAGAAATTAAATATTAAAAGGTAGTTAAAATAGAGCCAATTGAAACCTTTTTGGCAACACGCGGCGGGATAACAAGCTGGTCGAAAAATGTGAAAAAGCGAACGCGGGATGTATTCTAAAAGTTTACAATACGCTCAGTAATACAGAGCTAGCGTTAACTTTTTAAATTTAAACGTATTAGATTTTGAAGTAGCTGTAAAGTTCTTTTTTTTTCTTTCTATTCATTAAATTGGAGTTCTCTATTCATTTTATTTCTGAAAGTCATAGCAGAAAACAAATTGCTTTAATTTCTATAATCACATTTCAAGTTGCAATTCAGTTTGTACATAAGAGAAGCATTCATTTTATTTTGAATCCCGCGCGTGGATGTTTTCGCGAAATAATTTCAGCCAAACTAGTTTGTTTACTTTCGAAAATTGCATTTAAGAGTTTGACGAACTTTCTTGGCAAACGCTGCAGATTATATTTTTATTACAATTAAATCTAATTTATTATTGAGTATTCAGTTTCTATCCAAAATATGAAATCATTCAGTTCCAGTCTATTCCGCGTTGAATAGTCATAAAACCAATAATTAAACCTTTTTTTCCGTCATAAAATATTTTGCCGTAATAAATCTTATACTAATTTGGCTCTACAAGTCAAAATATCTCGCCAAGTGGGCGTGTAATCTTAAAAATAAGGTTGGCTTCCACTAACCCATGATTGGCTCAATCAGCAAATATAGTCCGCTCAAAAAAAAAGCCCATATAAAATTCCATTTTTCGACCCAACATTGATTTGCAAATAGGCTGATAATAACATAAGGATTTCAAAAATGTATCAGAGGTGCGGTGGATTAAACTTACCCTGTATATATAGAACAAGTCCCGAGTGCCTTGTGCCCCATATGTCCTTTGCCTTGCCCTAGTTGCCCCTCCATCCTGGCTACAGTCCTCTATAGGCCGCTACGTGTTTGTGGGTCATAGAAGGAAAACGCACAGGCTAATGAATTATCGTTTTTCTGTTTGTTCTTATAAGGTTAAAACCATGACACGGTATTCCCAAAATCAGATTACGGAACGGTAAAGGATCCAAATTACATCAAATATCCAAGACTCGTCATTTAAGTATCAACATCTTTTGAAATTGTTAGCTTCTTCATATCCTATTCTTCTTGCTAGTTCACCTAAAACTTTTGTATTTTGGTTCATATCCGATTTACTATTCGGCTATTCTGTAACTTGCATTTCATTTTGCTTAAGCCACTCTTTCGTCGATTTGGCTGTATGAATGGGGGCTTTATCTAGTTGAAACTTCCATTCTGGTCTTTGGAAAATGGATGTTATTGACAAAAGATACTTGTGCAGTAAACTTCTGTCTTGTGCATCATTATCACGGGAAATAAACACCATTTCAGAAGTTCTATTAAAGGCAACTGACGCCCTAACTTCTTGTCCAATTTAATCTTACAACTTCGTAGTTTATAGTTAAAAGCATTAATTTAATTTATTGCCATTTCTCATGCTTTAAAGTTGGTCTTGTACACGCAGTTGATTTTGAAACGTTTGGTTCAGGTTCACGTTAAATTTTTGAAACTGACAAATTTGTCGTCGCTAAGTGCTGTTCCTCCTGCCATCCCTAATAGTCGAACGTTTCCGTCTCCGAGAACTTTTGCCGTGGACTTTAAAACTTTCACCTTTTCGCAACATTTTACAAATTCCAAACATAGATCTATGTAGTTCATTTACAAGTTTTTCGAAACTTCGTACTCTAGCGTTTTGACTAAAGATTTGGTTGGCTTCGCCCAAACGTGTAGGTTTCGCTTGTGCCATTTTTACTACCGGCTTTTAAATAGAAAAATACACAGCCGCTAAACGCTTCAGAATATGCACATTCTGTTTGTTGTTAAAAATTTTTCCTTTAATTTCGCGTGATTAAATTATCTATTATTTGAAGAACACAAAAAATTATGTATTTTTAAGAAATATATGTAAATGTAATTTTCTCTGTGCATTTGTTTTTTCATTTTTGCACGTAGTTAACCTATTTTCTGAAAATTAAATTAATGCAAGACTTGGCGTATTTTTTCGGTTCGCCTAAATTTCCCCCCCTTTCCTAGCCTTTTGAGGCACGCTATGTAATTTGGCACGTACACTTCGAAAAAAGACGAATTCTCACCTTTAATTATATTTTTATGCTCTATCAACACAAATTAAAATATTCTGTATAATTAATACGTGACAATGAATAATGATGATGTTGTCTATGCGCATCTATACACAACTAATAGGTGACATGTGTTTAATGTGGAAACTGACAAGGAGAGTACACGAAGTGAAAACCGAAAATGTTGTTCATTTTAGTTTTATAATAAAGTATAAACGTTTCAATGAGAAACCAAAATTTTATTTTATCCAAATCTCCCATGGGGGGGGAGTTATAGCCCCATCAAATTTGGTGACAAAAAGTTATTTTGTTTGGCTTGATGTGTTTTTTATTAACAGTAGGAATGGCGAGATATTTTTGAATTGATGTGGCCAAAAAAGGAAGAATTAATGAACGATCCTTCATTCGAGATAAAAATATTATTGATTTCATAAGAATTTATGCATGTATTTGCAAAAATATGTACAACTTTATTATTAATCCATAGATATCTCGTTTTAGTTATATAAAAAGCATTTATTTGGCTTTATTAAAATCATACCTACTTGGCTTTATTAAAAATAAAAAATGTGTGTAAAAATTAACAAAAAAAGCGAAAAACAAATTGGGTTTGAACAATGACTGCAACTAATAAATGAGGGATTTTCACAATTTAATGTGTAACATGAATTTTTGGAAAAAGTGAAATACACTTGTTTGACATTACGAAATCTATTTGGTTTGAGAACGGGGTACATGCTCTTATATCAAGTATATTTAGTCATGTCACTGAACGTTGGACCTGATAATTGGTTGTGTATTAATGAATGTAATTTTATCTGAAATGGAAATTAATATAGCAAATTAAATTATTGCTTTTGCTGAAACCATTGCCGAATCTAACAATTTCGAAGTTATTAACGATTTTAATTTTGATCTTTATTGTGAAAAACCTGTTAATAACAATGAAGATTGTCGATGGTTAAAGTTCTCATGCAACGAAACAACACCTGAAAATTTTGTATGTGGTTCGTCATCATATTCATTAGAATATACATATAAAAAAAGTTGTAGCTTACTCCTGGACGGCTTTAGGACGTCGACGGTCTATACTCAATTCAAGATCGTTTTGGAAATGACAATTTAACACTATCACAAATTTATAGAATGAAAATATACCTTGCTAATATGGGGAACAGAATTCAATAGCTAAATACTATTAAAACACAAATGCATGAGAAATTTTTAAAACCCAGGTCCAATAGAGGTCTAGTTCATGAAGTTGATGTACAAATTTGAGCTCTTGATGTTGCGAAAAAAATAAATTCTCATGGTTTTTTGGCGTCTTTTAAAAAGAAATTTGGTATAGTTGGACTAAAAATTACCAAACTCGTTATGAAAGTAAAATTACAAAATGACGAACAAATAGAAAATGCAGCCATTGCATTTCCACTTCAAGCCTATGAAAAAATGCAAGATTATTCGCACACTTGTATTTTTAATAGCAATCAAACAGGCTTTGCTAAAGAATTGACACCACTATGCACCCTTTCGCCGAAAGGCGTACAACACATTTACAGTGTTGTTGAGAATAGTAATGCAATTTCGCATTCGTATACCGTACAATCCGTCATCGTAATTTAGAGTGGTACAATCTTAGCAAAATTTTTACTCGTACACCAAGAAAACACAGGTACTTTTGGCTCTCGTGTTCGCAGAAATTATTCAGCCAACCACCAAACGTAGTACTTACATGCACAAAAAGTGGGAAATCTTCCACAGATATTTATGAATCATTTCTAAAAGAAATAATAAAACCCCAATTAATAGATCAAAATGGCGTAATTTTATTAAATTGCTGTGCTGGCCAGGACAGACAAACGAGGAGTGGGGAAATCAATTTTGGAGATAAATCATCGCTTGTATTTTTATATATACCTGCAAGCACCACTAGATTAATTCAACCTTGCGATGTGTATTTTTTCAGGCAGTGGAAATATTTCACAAAAACTGTCACACGATATATTGTACTTCATCATTTTAATGACATTAATTTACACGAAAGAAATACCATAACAAAATTACATTCATTAATCATTAATACACAACCAATTATCAGCTCCAACGTTCAGTGACGTGATTAAATATGCTTGGTATAAGAGCACATAACCAGTTCTCAAACCAAATACATTTCGCAATGTCAAACAAGTGTGTTTCACTTTTTCAAAAAATTCATGTTACCCATTAAATTGTGAAAATCCCTCGTTTATTAGTTGCAGTCATTGTTCAAACCCAATTTGTTTTTGTTTGTTTGTTTTTGCATTTTCTTGTCCATTTTCATACACATTTTTAACTTTTAATAAAGCCAGTAGGGATATTTTTGATAAAGTCAAGTACGTATATTACTTTTTTAAAGCGAAATAAACGCTCTTTATATAACCAAACGGTATTATCATCCGCTACAAAGTTCTAGTCACTCTAAATTACGCATAAATTTTTATGAATCAAATTAATACTACTCTATATTTTTTTCGCGAATGAAGGATTGTCATATATTCTCTTTGCAGCATTGCAAAAGTATCTCGTTGCTCCTACCAGATAATAACAAGCGTGATTTAGGCTTCAAATTTGGCGAAAATAACCTTTGTTGCCACCCTGATGGGGTTAACCCTTGGGGATGGTAGCATTTTTTTTTTTTTTTTTTTGTAGTTTCCAATCGAAACGTTTATATTTTATTGTAAAGCTAAAATGAAGCACATTTTCGATTCTCACTTAGTGTACTCTCCTTGTAAGTTGAATTTCGGGTCTTTTTCCAAATAATTTTCATAAATTTTCGTGATTCACTAAATAAATTTCCTAACAACCTTGGTATACATATTTAAATAAATTTTTATTTACTTATAAATGTTCGCTTATGAAAATAGAATAAACCGTCGTAATGTTTCATAGCGCAAACTTCGAAAAATAACTTAAATTGGATATCAATATATATGAGTAGTTCGGATTTATTTCTGAAACTTTAAAAGATAAGCCAGTTTTGCATAGAACTAAGTAAATTAGATGTGAATAGTTATTACAGAAAAAATACGGCCCGACGATGGTCTTCTTCGTAATTACTTTCCGTAAAATTTTCAAATTTTATTAAACTTTTGTTTTTTGGGAATAAACACGATTTTTTTCATTCACGTTCGCATTATGTTTCCGCATTCGTCTTCAATTGCGCAGTAGATTTTACTAAATTAGATTTTCCAAATTTTGAAGAAGACGGGTGGCAAAACGTAATACCTCGAAACAACTGTTAAAAATAGAAAATTATTTATTGGCGTATTTTGGCAGCATGCTAATGTGTTTTAAATACTATCAGCATTCACTAGAATTTTTTAATGCACAAATGCCATTTTTAACTCACAGTTAAAATACCGAGGTCTCAAAATTTCGATTTTCATCTAATTAAAATGTATATATGACTCCGTTCTCTGAAATTGACTAGTCAAAATTCATGCCACTTCGTTTCTGTGTGGTAATTCGAAGTATTTTGAGGTCGGGTTAAGCCATCTAGCCAGAGCGCTATGGACAAAATCTGTAGACCTAGATTCTATAATGAAAATGAAAATTTATTTCAACGTAGTGTAAAATTGAATGTGGCACTTATATTTCTTTAGGTGTGGTTTAAA
>QLNU02015360.1:279837370-279847442 GCA_006491805.2 Dysdera silvatica
TCACCGAATTTTAACATTAAATTCTGGAAAAGATACGTCGACGACACGTTTGTTATACTTAAAACTAATACACTCCAAAGCTTCTTCCATTACCTTAATAACTTAAACTCACATATAAAATTCACATACGAAACAGAACAGAACAATAAACTCCCTTTCCTAGACGTTCTTGTACACAGATCTCACGATAACTCAATCTTCACCTCAGTTTACCGTAAACCCACACATACAGACAGATATCTCGATTTTAAATCGCATCATCCAACATGCCACAAAGCTTCCGTTGTTAAAACATTAAGTCTTAGAGCGAATTCTCACTGCAGTAATGAAACACTTTCAAACACAGAAACAAAACACATACACACGGCACTTAAAAATAATGGATACCCTAAACGATTCATTCTCAGAAACTGTAGACCCAATAGTACATCTTTAAACAATACATCTCACACCCGCATATCTATTCCATATATTCACGGCATTTCCGAAACAATCTCTCGCATCCTTAAAGAGGCAAATATCAAAACATTCTATTCCCCTGTCACAACACTTCGCAAACAACTTACAAAAGTTAAAGACCCAGTTCCACCAGAAGATCTCACAGGCGCCATATACCAAATACCATGCAAAGACTGCAACAAACATTACATAGGACAAACAAAAAGAATGATCAAAACAAGAAAAAAAGAACACAAACAAGCACTCGCGAAAGGAGACATAGCCTCACGTCTGGCAGAACACGCTTTACAACACGGACACGAACCCGACTGGGGCTCAATAAAAATTATACACCGGCACATCACAAACAAGAATAGTAGACTCTTCTTAGAATCTTGGGAAACTTACAAACTACATGGGAAAGCCATTAATACATCACAACCACTTCCAGAAACTTATAAACAACTCTTACTTTGAAATGTATGGGACCTCCAAATTAGGTAGCCCGCAGTATGGGTTTCTCATTGGTCCCTATTGGGATTCTTCCATGATTCTATTGGAGGCCTCCCATTGGTTCCCACTGGGTTTTCCCATTCTGCGGGACTACTCTGATGAAGGGTTTTTCCAGAAATTTCAAGTATAAAAAGAGACAGAAACATAACATCGTCATTACTCCTGATGAAGGACTGCTGCTGACGCGTCCGAAAGCTTGGGTGATCTTTTTCATTGCTATTTTACCAGTGTTTAACCTTACGGAATTTCCTTCCTAACCCTTTATGGAATTTTCCTTACCTTTTTTAAAATTCATTTTACTTTCTACAATCTATGTAACTTTTTACAACCTATGTGAGAGCATATTTATCAAACGTACTAACTAGACATATATAACCTAAAATATTAAATGCGTATGTGCGTGCATATTTGAAACTTTTTAAAGGACGCTAAATATTAGCGAGTATATGCAACCCCGAAATAAAGCACTCAGATTTGGTGACATTTATATTTTTACGTCGTAAAACTACTCGACGCGTTATTTGAGACGAGGCCGACGGCTTAACGTAGCTTCTGAACTGCGATAAATTTCTACATAACCTGGTTAAACGGCAGAAGACCTGGTTAAACGTCGAAGACAACCCAGTAAATTCAAAGTCGTGACTAATCCGAATTTGACATGAGAAATAGGGTACCAGCGCATGCGCCAAACGAATATAATAACTAAAAATAAATTAGGAATAGCTTATAGATAAATATACCGTTTGTTCTTATATACAGGGTGTTCGGTAACTACCGCATAAAATCCCTGGCACGCAATTCTATGGTCAATACTAAGACGAAAGTCAAGAGGTACGATTTTGGATTGACGGCTTCGTTTATGGATAATAAGCACCTTAAAATTTCTGAGAGCCAATAGTGCTTCAAGAGAGCGTGCTTCTACGTAATTTCAGCCAATAATGAAAGCCACGCCCCTTAGTTTTCCTGCCTCCAGAAAAAAAGGGTTTAACTCGCTATGAGAAAGAAATTTCTTCATCACGTGCTATTTAAATTTAGCGCTCAAATTTCAGTCAGCCTCGCCTTAGAATTAAGTCACTCTACGTAAAGGTTAACCTGTGCTACCGAATTTTGCGATGGCTCACTTATTAACAGTTACACTTTTAAATCCCACGTTTATAGTGTATATGGTAGCTAGCTTCAGTTTTAAGGAAACACAAAATACTGCACATTTCGATAAATCGTTTCACAAAAATTTCGCGGAAATAACCGCGAAATGGCAATTTTCAAAAATTAATTAAAAATCAACAAGTGCGTTTTATAGAAAAATAATTACTGAATCTTAATAACCACATTAGGTACTAAAAAGTGCACTAAGTCTCAAGTGTAGATGCGATTGACACCAAAAAAACTTCCCTTGGGAGTACTGACAGCTTTTGGATCCTAACACAAACGAAAGACCTAAAGTAATAAAGTACAGCCCTTCACAAATCCTTGAAACGCCACTAACTTCAATCAAAATTCACCTTATGAATTACAAAAACGCTTTAGGCATTTAAAAAAATATGATGGAATTATAATTTCAAATAAAAATTCAAGGGAAATCTGAAATGTTAAACTGCTCAATTTCACCCTTTTTGCCAAAAATAAATTATACACTTATCAGAGAGGTTTATGACGCGTACTCTTCGGATGTAACATACGCATGCGCCCCCAATTCGCGCCAAGATTTTCCTTGTTACGATTTTCGAAGAACATTTCGTCGAATTTCAGTACTTCTTTCACGTCGTGAACTCAATTCGTAATTTAATTACATGCTGGGAGAAAAAAACTTACATTGTGATAACGTAACTAAATGTTAGTAAAATTAGTAATAAGCATCCATCATAACGTATAGTAATAGTGGCGTGAAGAGGTTTTCTATTGGTGTATACGTTACTTAATTTTGAAATTTCTAATACTATACGTTTAGCATTACAATATATATTTCTAAAATACTACTGTTAATTCTGAATTATATATTGGCTTAATATATATTTTAATGTGTAATTTACAATTTCTATCAAAATTAAATTCTGATTATAATTTCATAAAGGTTTTTAGGATGCCAAAAAAAATCTGTTTGGTGTATACTCAATTTTGGGAGCCGCTGTATGTTAAGATGCTTTTCTTATAACACCGATTAAATGCTCAGGACCCTGTCTGTCGCTTTAAATCAAATATGAGATTTCAAATGCTACATTTGTACAAAGTTAACTGACAATTCTTTCGCCTTCTCTTCCGATACTTGGCGACGGTTTATCTTACATTTATTTATCTTACATTGGGTTACAACATTTAAAAAAGTCTGATGACCCTTTCTGTTACGTCACTGCATTTTGCACACGCGTTACTTTTCTTTCAAGCTGAAGTCTTCCAATAAAAAAGGCTGGTAATTTTAAGGCGGGGCCGACTAAAATTTGGGCCCTAAATTTAAATAGCACGTGACCAAGAAATTCTTTACAATAGCGAGTTAAATCCTTTTTATTCTGGAAGCGGGGAAACCAAGGGGTGCAGCTTTCGTCATTGGCTGAAACGACGTAGAAGCACGCTCTCTTGAAGCACTATTGGCTCTCAGATAGAAATTTTGAAGTGCTTATTATTCATAAACGAAGCCGTCAATCAAAAATTGTCCCTCTTGACTTTCGTCATAGAATTGACCATAGAATGTCTGCCAAGGAGTTTATGTGGTAGTTACCGAACACCCTGTGTGTGTGTGTACACACACACACATACATTACATACAAGGTGAATTTAATCCTCCGCACCTCCGATACATTTTTGAAATCCTTATGTTATTATAAGCCCATTTGCAAATCATTGTTGGATCGGAAAATGGAATTTTATATTTTTTTGTTTTTTTAATTTTTTCGAGCGGATTATATTTGCTGATTCAGCCAACCATGAGTTAATGAAAGCCAGCCTTTTTAATATTTCACGCCCACTTGCCGAGACATTCGACTTGTTAAGCCAAATTAGTATAAGATTTATTACGGCAGTATTTCGTTCCAAGAAAATAAGTTTAATTATTGGTTTTATGACTATTCAACACAGAATAGACTGAACGGAATGATTTCATATTTTTGCTAGAAACTGATTACGCATATAATAAATTAGAGTTAATTGTAAAGAAAGTGTAATCTGCAGCATTCGCCAAGAAAGCTCAAGCAATTCTTAAATGCAGTTTTCTAAAGACAACAAACCAGTTTGGCAAATATTATTTCGCGAAAACATTCACGTGCGGATTCAAATGAAAATGAATGCTTCGTGCACAAACTGAATTGAAACTTTCAATGCGATTATAAAAATTAAAGTAATTTGTTTTCTGCTATGACTTTCAGAAATAAAATGAAAGGAATATAGAACTTCAATCTAACGAATAGAGAAAAAAATAACTTTACAGCTACTTCAAAATCAAATATGTTTAAATTTAACAAATTAACGCCAGCTCTGTATTACTGAACGTATTTTAAACTCTTAGAATACGTCCCGCGTTCGCTTTCACATTTTTCAACTAACTAGCTATCTCGCCACGTTTGCCAAAAGGGTTGCAATTGGCGCTATTTTAACTACCTTTTAACATTTAATTTTGCGATTTCCAGGGGGATATGACTGCTAATTTTCATACATTAAGAATTTTAATGTGTCTACATTAAGCTCAATCAAATTCGTTAGATTCGGCATATGAGCTCAGAAGGTGAGGGGTTTGCTTGTGAGTTTTCCTGACTTTCTCAGTCTGTAATGTAAATACGAGCCAATCTCCTAAAAATTTCTCCAATGAGGCAATCCTCTCTCTCTCTCTCTCCAAGGGGGGGGACCCGTGCCTACACGCGTCCCCCCACTTCCCAAGTTCTGTAATAACTTGAGAAAAGCAACAAAAATTGAATATTATATTCAAATTTAGCCTTCTTATAAAGCAGGTTCAATGATTATTGAAAACTAAAAACGGGGCGGGTTCTACGATACCATTGGACTCGAACCGGGTTAAGGCATTGTAGATGCACGCGTTACAACTACATCATCGTAAGCCTATCAAAATAATTTCAGCAAGTTTAATATGGACGCCACGGTTGCAGTTCCCGTATTTCTTCGATAAGTGGATATGTTTAGAGTAAAAGTGGCAGTATATAAATTCTCTCTTTCAAGAGCATCGAAAGTTTAGAAAAAAAAAAGTTATCTTCGTTCTGAAATTGACAAATTTGTCCTTTTCTTTTCCAAACATACGTCATAAGCACGAAGAAATGTACGGGAAAAGAAATGAGAAACAAGTCTTACGACATACAAACATCAAAGACTGCAGGCGTGATGAAATCGTAACAACCAATTACTTTCGGAAAGATATCGTAACAAGTGTAATAAAAGTCGTAAAGATAAGTTTTATTGGTGCTATGTTAAGAAAAGCGACTTGATGGTTACGACTTTTTCGCTCTCTTGCCCTCATTACATTAAGCTGAGCATCTCGAAATGTATAAACAAACGACAGAGACCCAGCATTTGGGAAGAAAGTCTACTGAAATGTAATACAACTAATCAACAGTTTATTTATCGCACCTCGGATTAATCTTTTTTATTGCCAGTTTCACCCCATTCAATTGGGTACCAAATAAGATCTTGGTACAACGACTCGTGCCCGAACACCGTATAAAAATGATTCCCCCATCTCATTCAAGCAACACCGAAGTTTTTTCGTTGGGCAGGGCGGCCTGCAAAGATGTACAAATTGCAGAAAGAAACTGACATTAGAATACGAAAGGGAAAAATATTCCCACCTGATATTTTCAAGTCGCCGCCAATTTCCTTTAAACCTGGTCTCTTCTAATGAACTCCCCAGACAATTACACCGACTCGTTTATGAATCGTACATCAAAAGACTGGTAAACGATTTTCGAATATTCCATAATAAACTAATCAATTTGCTGTTTAAATGATCAGGAACACTAACGAGGGCAATGGGGAAGAGAGTAATTATGGCCGATTCAAAGCGAGAGTTAAAGAATGCCCGGTGAATTATGGGACGGAAATACGTGTCAAGAATTCACAATAATGAAAACACGAATTTCCATTACCAAAGCGTGCGTTTAACAGCTTCTAGCCATTTCTTAAAAGTAAGGGCGAGGGAACACCGAAATCTTCACGTGCCGTTGATTTAATTTCGACAACGGGACTTTTATATGCAAATATCCCTACTCCCTTCTGCTCGGAATTTGATTTTATTAGCACGACCGTATACCTCGTTGGGTATGATGAGTCCCAGCAGGATTCGGTGTTCTTAAACGTAGTTCGGAAACCGCCAGATCTAGTTCCAGACGGTTCACTGAGTCATCTTGGAACGGAAAACTCCAGTAATGGAAATTTTAAGCAACTTCAAGAACGCGAGTATATTTAAACAATGTAGATAGCTATTACTGGAATGTTTCACAGAAAAGATTTATTGATAATGTGTAGAACTAAATATATACCATATTACTGAGCAGAGAGCGATGCGGATAATGGCCATCTTACTATTCAACTAAAAAGAGGATCAACGGAGACCCTTAGAGATCAAAAGAGAAGTTCAACAATCTCTACAGAAGCACGAATGACTGGCTAAGAAGAAAATAAAGCTGCTACTAAATAATTCTAGTGGTGAAATGTTAAACGAATATTCCTTGTTATGTTGGGTAAGAGACTAAAGGATTCAGACTATGCCGTCACAAGTAAATACTTGCAGGCCTTCTGTTCAGAAGGCTACAGAAAAGCAGAACAAATAGAAATTATATCATACTCAAGACATTAAACCTTTGTATTTGCAAAGATTCCTTGAAATGAATAGCCGATAAGACAACAGGTCTTTCTCTCGCAGTACATTGCAACCTAACATTGTGTAAAACGAAGGGGGAGGAAGGTTGGTTGGGTTTATTTTTATGGCGCAAGGACAACACTAGTCATTCTGCGCCAAGCAAGATGAGACCGTACATACGGTTTTAGTATCAAAGTAAATTAAAATTATGTTAAAAATATGAAATATTAAACGTACAATGAAACGATATAATAAACTCAGATGAGATTGGAAAAGTCAATATCCATAAAAAATTAAAAACGATTTCATGATTAAAAGAAGGAGGGAAGAAGTTATCCAAGATTGAGAATAGGGAGAAGCGGCGCTGTACTCCTAGCATATAAAACGAAAAATATATTTTAGAATATATACGTATGCCACAATTGTTAGTGCAGTTGAAAGGGATTTCGGCCACGGATGATACGAAATAATTTGAAGCACTAGGTTGAAAATAAACCTTTTTGTTATCCAAGATTAGCCAGTTAACCGCTGGGACAATCCAATGAAAATCATTTGGTTACATGGCCAAAAACAAACCGTATTGTTGATATTATTTTGCTAATATATATTACGATCTGATGGACATAAATGGAGAAATCCATCGATGACGAAAGATCACGCTGGGCTATGTTGCGGTCAATTCACTTACATATAATAAATTTAACAAGCGTGCAGATTTAAAGAGGTCCCAGAGGTCAAGGTTCGTTGCGGAAAGTTGGCGGCCAGGTCCGGCGCCAACTTTCCGGAACGATAGCGGGAAATTATCGAAAAATCGTTGAAATAAACAAGGACAGTATTTTTCCCCGTACGGGATTAATTTTTTAAGGTAACTACTAGGATTCTTGATCTCAAGACAGTGAGGTCTTCTTGAAATGTCTACCTGTCGTGTAACAAAAGTGACGTCTAAGATAAGAATGCAAAATATAGAAACGAGAGTGTGTTAATTATAAATTTGTGAATTTCGTTCTTGTTGAATTTTTTTTTTTCTATTTTAAAACTAGCCGAATATGCAGAAGCAGGTTCATTTGTAAAAAGTAATATACTACACATGAATTAGAAAAAAAACCCATTTAAGTACTAAGAAAAATAAACTACATCTACTAACCAAAAATAGACTACTAAATATAACTATCGAGTCAAGGAGAAAGACTACGTGTGCTACATAAAAATATATTACAGTTAACGTGAAAGAACTTTATGCAAATTGAAATAGTAAAATTAAAAATTTATTATATAGCGATATATATATTAACTGAATACGAAGGCGCTAATAATTAATCATCATAATATAAAGAGCATTACTAGACAAATCTTCCTACACAAAAGTATAGAAATAAATATTTTAAGAATCTAAAATTTTATCTTTTAAGTTGCATAACCATGCATTTTGAATTATGAAGACAAATTTTAGAAATTTGATCGTTTAGGAGATATTTTATTTCTTTTGATGAAATAAAAATTCATCGTGAGAAATATATATATAAATAATTGCCGTAAGGTAGAAGCCACTGTGTAATAGATACTATATAAGGATGGACTAGAAAAGCGGGCTTTAGGGAGTTCAAGATACCCCATTGAATATCAAAACATATTTACATATTTTCTCTCAGGTCACGCATCACATAATCATCTTTAAAGCCAATTGAGCAACCCTCACGTAAACTGGAATAGTAACCACTTAATAGAAAGAAAACAGAAATTATAATTACTATTCTTTACCCAAAATAAGAATAGAATTAGGAAGAAACGGTAATAATTATAAAGGGGTTAAAATGTAGAACGGCTTACCAATCGAAATAAAGAACTTAAACAACATACATAAATATAATAAAAGCAATCAGACAACTTTGAGCGGTTTGTTAGATTATTAACCGCTCAAAGTTGTCTGATTGCTTTTATTATATTTATGTCAAGCGGTGTTACCTACTCAACAACTTAAACATCAAACTATTTAAAAGAAAAAGATTAAGGGAAAAATTACTGGTAGATGATGTAAATGCTGGGGAACACCGTTAAATAAAAGCCATCCAGTGGACAAAATCTTCAAAAGGTCATAAGTTTGTTACACGTTCTCAGTATTTGCTTGTGATCTACTTTGGACGGTAATCCATGAGGAAATGACTATACACAGGTATATACGTATGAGGAAAATTGTATAAAAATCAAAAATTGTTTGAAAACTATGTATGCTTGTGTGTAAAATGTAACCCATAGCCGTCAAAAGTAAATAAAACTTATTAATATTATTACTCTATGTAGTATATTAGGCAATTTTTAAATGTTTATTAAAATTTTATCAAGTTATTGGTTTAAAAACAATTTGTAGTCATCTATGTATGCAATATTTACTTTGAACTATTAAGGTAATTTTAAAATTGGTTTTATGAAAATATGAATTACATGTATATAAAGCAGCGGTCGCCAACCGGTGGTCCGCAGAAAAAGCTGGACATTATTTGCATTTTTAATGTTTGATTAATAACAAAACAAAAATAATATTCTAAGAAATTCTCATATTCTGAATGACAATTTTTGCTTTTGTATTGTACTAAATTCACGAAATATGCTTGATAGGATCATAAACGTTTAAGTGTCAATTTCTAACTTTAGGTTAAAATAATTAATTGTAAATTTTTATGTCGATAATGTACTTGAAATAATTATCGGCAATTAGTGAAAAAATCTCACTTGCCGCAATGCGATTAATAGAGGTCCTTTATCTTTCTAAAAAAAAATCATATTAAGGGTCCGCAGGATTTAAAATTATGAATTTAATGGCCCGTGAGGTCCGAAAGGTTGGCGACCGCTGATATAAAGAATATATTTAATAGTTTAGTTGAGGACTGCGATGAGAAGCGAAATTCGCTACTATATTGTTAATTTCATTATATTATAATACAATATAGAAATGCATAAGTTTCATGAAACAGGCATATATAAAAGGCACAATGAAACATCATGTGTACACGTATTATTATTATTAAGAAACTAGTTCAAAAGAACGAATCTAAGAAATGTGCTGGTCTTAGAAGAGTCGTTTACAAACCGAACGACTTTTCCCATCCTAACAGGAAACATCCGGCACATCAGCAGCGAATGAGTTAATGTGTACGTAGCAACCTCAAACGCCGTCAATTTCATGGAAAATCCATCGATGTGAAAAATAATCCAAAGTAATAATCCAAAAAGCCCTCTGTTCTCACAAAAATCACCTGAATTGAAACGGTCCAGCGTACTGACATTTGCGATAGTGTTAAGCGAAGACCCAGAGTCGATATGTTTAACGTA
>QLNU02015360.1:279847542-279871333 GCA_006491805.2 Dysdera silvatica
GTAAAATAGCAATGAAAAAGATCACTCAAGCTTTCGGACGCATCAGCAGCAGTCCTTCATCAGGAGTAATGACGATGTTATGTTTCTGTCTCTTTTTTATACTTGAAATTTCTGGAAAACCCTTCATCAGAGTAGTCCCGCAGAATGGGAAAACCCAATGAGAACCAATGGGAGGCCTCCAATAGAATCATGGAAGAACCCCAATAGGGACCAATGAGAAACCCACACTGCGGGTTACCTAATTTGGGGATGTCTCATACATTTCAGAGTAAGAGTTGTTTATAAGTTTCTGGAAGTGGTTGTGATGTATTAATGGCTTTCCCGTGTAGTTTGTAAGTTTCCCAAGATTCTAAGAAGAGTCTACTATTCTTGTTTGTGATGTGACGGTGTAGTATTTTTGTTGAGTCCCAGTCGGGTTCGTGTCCGTGTTGTAAAGCGTGTTCTGCCAGACGTGAGGCTATGTCTCCTTTCGCGAGTGCTTGTTTGTGTTCTTTTCTTCTTGTTTTGATCATTCTTTTTGTTTGTCCTATGTAATGTTTGTTGCAGTCTTTGCATGGTATTTGGTATATTGCGCCTGTGAGATCTTCTGGTGGAACTGGGTCTTTAACTTTTGTAAGTTGTTTGCGAAGTGTTGTGACAGGGGAATAGAATGTATGGATATTTGCCTCTTTAAGGATGCGAGAGATTGTTTCGGAAATGCCGTGAATATATGGAATAGATATGCGGGTGTGAGAGGTATTGTTTAAAGATGTACTATTGGGTCTACAGTTTCTGAGAATGAATCGTTTAGGGTATCCATTATTTTTAAGTGCCGTGTGTATATGTTTGGTTTCTGTGTTTGAAAGTTCTTCATTACTGCAGTGAGAATTTGCTCTAAGACTTAATGCTTTAACAACGGAAGCTTTATGGCATGTTGGATGATGAGATTTAAAATCGAGATATCTGTCTGTATGTGTGGGTTTACGGTAAACTGAGGTGAAGATAGAGTTATCGTGAGATCTGTGTACAAGAACGTCTAGGAAAGGGAGTTTATTGTTCTGTTCTGTTTCGTATGTGAATTTTATATGTGAGTTTAAGTTATTAAGGTAATGGAAGAAGCTTTGGAATGTATTAGTTTTAAGTACAACAAACGTGTCGTCGACGTATCTTTTCCAGAATTTAATGTTAAAATTCGGCGAGGGAAAAGCAGTTTCCTCAAATGACTCCATAACCAAGTTAGCTACAACACTTGAGACCGGAGATCCCATGGCAGTGCCAAAAACTTGTCTATAGATAGAACCATGTGAGGAGAACACAGCAGAGTCCAGACAAAATTTCAACAATGTGCAGATGTCGTGAGGTGTTAGTGAAGTGCGTTCATGTAGTGTTGTATCATTGTGGAGGCGTGTAAGTTCGGTGTCGATTGCAAGTGATGGGGAAAGGAAATTCATTTTACTTTCTATTTACATGTAATGCGATTTACACTTAGACTAAATAGACGTATATACCTTCCTTTTTCTAGCTCTACAGTCCCTCTGAAGGACTTCTTATATATGCATATACAGGGTGTCCCAAAAGTCGAGCAGTCCCTAAATATCTTGAAAATACACCTCAGATCGAAAAAAAAAACCCCACAAAATACACACGAGTGCAATTTTTTTTCACTACCCAGTTATGTGAATCTGGACCCCCTCGGCCCTGCGGTGGCGCAGTGTGGTAACGCATTTGCCTAGTGCGCCGTTAACTCGGGCTCGACTCCCAACGGGCAAAGAACGCTTGCTCAGAGTTCTTATAAAGATCGCACTGCTCACTGTAGTCTGGGGTTTGGTTCCCTGGGCCTTAAGAGGTTCGGATTCCTCAGAAATTTGTAGGTCCAGAGGTTCGGATTCCTCGAAAAACAATAGGTCCCGATGCAGCATGATCATTGTGGTCCTTGAACTGCAAAACCACAAACAAACAAACTTGACCCCCCCGCCCGCCGTTTCGTTGGAGGTGGAGGGGCAACCTTGAAATCTTAAACAGGAACCCCCATTTTTGTTACAGATTTGAGTCCTCCAGGAAAAGAATACATAACCTTAACCTACGATTTTTAATTTTTACACTCAAATATGGCGCTATAATCGATAAAAATGGAAGAGTATAAACGTTTGAAAATGGGAATATCTTGAGAAATACATTTCGGATCGAAAAATAAAAGAATACTTGTTCAATATTTTTAAAAATGCTATCCAACGATGCCAAGATTTTAGGGAAATAATACGTAATTTTCATCCTAACCATTGCTTTTTACTTCCTGATAGATGGCGCTGTTATACCCAAAGAAAGATAGCCATTCACTCCACCCCTGTGGCAAGGTGATAGGGGTCAATTTTGGCATCATTGGAAAACATTTTTAAAAATATTGAACACGTATTTTTTTATTTTTCGATCCGAAGTGTATTTCTCGAGATTTCCCCTTTCCTAACGTTCATACCCCTTTTCCATTTTTATAGATTATAGCGCCATTGGTGGAAGTGAAAATTAAAAATAATAGGCCAAATTTGTGTATTTTTTTCTGGAGAATCCAAATCTGCAATAAAAAATGGGGCTTCCCATTTAAGATTTCAAAGTTGCCTCTTCCCCACTCCCGGAAGGTGAGAGGGTTCAATTTGGCATCATGGAGTGGCTTTTTCAGAAATATTGAACTTTTTTTTTTTCAATCCTAAGTGTATTTCTCAAGGTATTTCGGAGTTGCTAGACTTCTGAGACACCCTGTATATGTAAAGACGTAACCCATAAAATACTGCTCACTAAAAACAAACTTTTAATAAGTGGTGTATTGCCAGAAAGGTTACAATATTTGAAAAATATCTGTACATGCGAAAAGCATTCTCTGAAGACTTTTTTCTGACCCTTATACTGAAGCTGTTGCTTTCTTGCATTCTTTTATCTGAGACAGGGTTCCTTCACCCGGGTTCCGCTGAAAGTGGTTGCAATTTAAAAAAAAAAAATTAGGTGGAAAAAGTATAATTTATTTGCAAGGTTTTTTCTTGAAGCTTGAAAATTATATCAAGGGTTCCACCAGGTAACAATTGGCAAAGAAAGGTTCGTCTAAGGTTTGAATCCTGAGATGAAAAGCAAATGTATCTGAGGTCACGATTAAACCATCCCTCCCATCTTGGTTGTCTCTGACGCAGGGTCAGCGCTAGGTATTACGCCTCTCTAAAATGACAAGCGCGGATCCTGAAATCTTTCAGTGGGGTTGTTTCCGATCTATTTTTTAGCCAAGTAACTTATATCCGTTTTCCATGATATCCTCGCCTGGCAAGCGACCGCATCACCCCTCCCCAATTAAATTCGCCAGTGCAAAATGACTGACCATACTTTATAGCTTGTGTGGTTTATTATGATAATTTCATTTTGCCGTCCCGTAAAAATCTGCTGCTCAAGGTGAATGCCCGATTAGTCCCTCCTTAGCGCCGGCCCTGATCTGACGAGAAACTTACTTCAAACACGTGACTTTATAGAAAAGGTTAGGCTAGAGCCCCTAGAATTCTAAGTTGACGCATCAGCCGCCATTTTGTTGTAGAATTCCGGTTTCATTTACCTTGGCGATAAAGGTTTTCCGCTTTGGCGCAATGATCGCTATTTTGGCATAAAAATAATCCACAATCCGCGATTATCCGACTATTGTAAACATTGGCGCAACTTTTAAGATGTCGCCAATAAAAACAATTCGCAACCAATACCGTAGCTAGATGGTCTTGCGCCCCTGCCAGAACCTACAAAATTGCGCCCTAGCCATGTTCTCTGTGTGAATTATTTCAGCCGTTCCCCGCCTGCGATCCTGGTGTGGGCCTTCCACACCACCCCCTACCTACTGCCCTGTTTGCAACCACGATCACGTGATACGATGACAACAAAATGGCGGGTACGTGCCAGCTCCCTTTTTTCAAGAGCCTTAGGTTTGGCTAATATGCAAATGAATTGCTCAGGATAGACTTTCGTGGAAAGCACTACATATATCATCATCATATTCAACCATTATCTATCCACTGCTGGATGAAGGTCTCTCCAAATGCTTTCCACACAAGTCTATCCTGGGCCATTCGTTTCCACGTCACCCCAACCTGTTTTCTTATTTCATCCACCCATCTAGTTTGAGGACGTTTTCTAGGTCTTCGGTGGTCTCTTGGAATCCAGTTCAGAATTTCTGTTGTCCATCGTTGATCAGTTATTGCAATTTCCTCAGTTACAGCCGTGTATAATATCAACCATTTTCAATCCACTACAGGGTTGAGGTCTTTCTTCTATCATGCATGCACGTAGTATGGTGAAAGAAATATCAAAGGAATCTGCCGTAAGTTCACCACTTTGGCCTGACGTGTTGGCAAGCTGGACCTACAGTTTAACGAAGGTTCCTAACTTTGGCCACATAGTCGGAGTTCCAGGCTAAGGCGAGACTCGTTGTGTCACTCCCCTCCCCCCTGCCGAGTGACCGCTACCGGGAGAGCTGATCTGATGCCACGCTCTCGAAAGCCGGTATTCTCGGCAGTGGAGTGTAATCGGCTAGGCCGTTTGTGATGTCAACTCCCGTTATTTTTAACTGTTCATCGGACAACTTTTCATGAACGGACAGTATGTGTTTCAGTGAAACACACAGTTTAGTTTATAAAATTCAGTTTAATCTCCGTGAGATACAGCAAAACGTTTTCAAAGTTAGTGAATATACAATTTATTTATTTTTTTAGATATTATTCCATCTTTTCACTAAGAATTTTTAATGTCAAATCGCGTATGAAGGGTGATCTACTAATTTAATTTTGCTACTAGCTGCTATAATAATAAAGATAAACTGCCCGAATTTGCTTTTTCGGTTTTTCAGATTTCGTTCTCCGTTAATTTTCCAGAAACACCACAAATATTTTCCCGATAATCAAACATTCTAAGCAATAATCTACCAGAATCACGTGACGTCTTCTCTGAAAATTTGTAATTTGGAAATATTCGTAACAACTTGAAACTTCTATTTCTTGAGACAATTTTTTTTGTACATTCCTGTATGATTCAACAATTTGAGTCCTATCAAAATTTTTCTTTGAATGACGGTTATACGGCCACAATAGAATTTGTGACGTTCCTGCTGTTCCTCGTTTCCTGAATCGTGTCGTTCTCCCTGATTCGTTCTGGAATTCCTGAAAAGGGGATTGGTGCACACACAGACGTGTGATCAGCGTTGGGTACGTCGAGCTTTTCAGTTTCCTCGAAGTAGGTCCCGGGGACATCTCATCAATCAATTTCCCTGATCAGTTTCGGATTGGTGTCGCCCTAGAGACCGAAACTCGTCGTTACTTTCCCCCACCTTGTCAACTTATCGTATTTCATATTTAATAACCGATTTATTTAATCCTACATTGTTGTATTCGGGCATTTTAAATAATATCAAAATGAAAGGGATTTATCTTCCTTTTTGCTGTCAATTACTAACTTTATCTGTTGCTTTCCTAATCGTTTCCGTTCATTTCGTCCTGTAATGAATGACCTGTTTTGAAAACTATTTTAACCATTTTTCACAGAAACGAAAGCGAATGCTTATTTACTCTACACGTTCAACTACGTGTGTATCACCACGAAAGAACATATTACCAATGTAAATGACACATTGTTTAACGCCTGAGTTCCATGTCTTTTTTTATCCGTACGTGACTAACCGCGTATTAAATAAATATGCATATTTTTCGCGTCTGGATGAAAAATGATGAAAGCCATTTTGGGGAAAAAAAGGAAAACCAAGAAGTGGGTTTTCCGCTTATGGTTCAACGTAAAAAATTTTTTTTTTAAATGAAAAAAAAAATCATTTAACATACTTTAATTTAATTGTAATGCATTTCTGACATTTTTTTTACTCAGTTTTATAGCTTTCGTATTTTAAATTCTTCGTTAATTCTTATCTTATCTAATCTTATTTTGAGATTAGATGGAAATCAATTTCATGTCATTTACTTCACTCCTTGGCCCTGCAGTGGCGCATTAGTAAGGAGTTCACATAGGGTGCTTTTAAACCGTTCGCTCGTTGTAGTCGGGGTTGGTTTTCTAGGCTTTAACCCTCTGACGTTTTTTTTTTTTTCATATCAAAATGGCTTCAAAACTGCATATTTTTTTATTCAATATTTCAAATCTACATGTAATTGAGAGTTAAAATATGTAGCACATTTTTGTAACCAAAGATGATGAGAGATGAAAGATGGAAAAATTTCATACCCGCGAAAATCGCTTGAAAAGAAAATCTTGTTACTTTCATGTTGCCCGTGGAAATCACGGGATAAGCAGTCAGAGGGTTAGGTCTTCTACTAGCCCTGTCTTCCCTTCTACTACTCGCTCTGCGGTGGCGCAGTGTGGTAACGCGTTCGCCTAGTGCGCCGTTAATCCGGGTTCGACTCCCAACAGTGCAAAGAACGCTTACTCAGAGATCTCATAAAGATCGCACTGCTCACTGTAGTCCGGGGTTTGGTTCCCTAGGCCTTAAGAGGTTCAGATTCCTCGGAAAATTGTAGGTCCCAGCGTAGCAAGACTATTGTAGTCTTTGAGCCGTAAAACAACAAACAAACTCTTACACTGCTCATGTTATATATCACTAAATATGTTACCGGGTTGTATAAAATTATTATTATTATTATTAAGAGGTCCGGATACCTCGAGGAACCCGGCTTATCACGGCCTTTGCTTGCTGTCCTTGCTCCGTAAAAACACGAACATTGCTTCTCTCCTTATGTATCGAACTTCTTTTTATGGTTTTTGATCTTTTTCTAATTTTTGAGGAACTTATTTTTTATTGAAGCTTACTTTTTTTTTAATTATAAATTTCATTTTAATGATTGATTCATCTACTTGCACCATTCGATCCTTACCTTAATAACAAACGAATTATTAAATAATTACAGCGGTGTTGTTCCTAAATAATCGGCCCATATTTTGATGACTCGCACTGCAGCTTATACAGTAGCAATGAAACACCAAGTATAATAATTCGGTTATGCAATTTGAGAAGAGGAGAAAACTGTCTAAATCTTGCTGTTGCCTCAGTCGAATAGACATATCTGTAGTTAATTGAAAACCATATATTATGGCATTACATTTTCATTAGCTACTGATACGTCACATAACGTATGGATGATATATTAGTAATGAAAGTGATCACGATTTGCCGTTTTCGTCCGTCCCTTTTCTCATACGTTTTCGCCTGTCTTTTGCGAAGATGTATGATTTGATATGACACGCTATCTCCGAGACTCCATTGGGCTCAAAAGAACGAAAAAGTTCCAGAAAATCCCCACCAAAGGGAAAAAAATAGGGGGGTGGGAGAGAATAAAAAAGGAAACGTTCTGGCTAGAAAAAATGATCCGCTACCGAAGTACACGCGATGAATTTGCTGCCTGCACGAGAGAGTCTTTTTGGGTGATTTATGGCCACTTTGGCTCCATTTTTTAACTGTTTCTAACCAGTCTATAGAAGATGCGGAATGAATTCTTTCCGGATGCAATTTGGCTATTTTTTAGCTTTGAAGTCGGCACGTCTGCTGTCACCGTCTCTTTCGAAAAAGAAGAATGGGAGGGGAGAAGGCGATATGGAGCACAATGACGTATAAGAGCTGCAGTGTAGACGTAATTATGTGCATGGAAAGTGACACAATTCGTAGACTGGTAATGTATTGACATATTTTTAATCACGTTGCATTTGAGGCGCTTTTGACTCGCGATGTTCTAATCTTCATAGGGTGTAAAGGTAATGGACATCTGAAATTGACCATAAATACCCATAATGAAGTAGCAGCGTGGTTCGAGAACATTTTATTCCCCCGAGTTCGCTACCCAAGACAGGAGCTTCCAATAGCCAGACGTCGTCTCTCTCTTTTTTTTTTTTTCTACGCTTTACGATCTTTTGTTTCACTACGAGCATTTTAAAGCACCTTGAAGCAATTTTTAGCGTGGTCAATATTTTAAAAGATAATAAATTTTAGTTTATAGAGGAGGAGCTCCAAACGATTTCAAAACTTAACTTTGCTGAAGAAAGCGAGTATGGTGAAATTGACATTGACAGGTTTTAATAAGTCGGGCTACAGTGAGCATAATCTCAACAGCAATCCGCATGTCAGTTTCAATGTTAGGTCTAATAATTCTTGTGTTTTCGGTAATCCTTTTCAGCTTGGGGTTGATTACTCGATAAATGCAGTCGATTTGTTTTTCGTTTATCAGGAGGGTATACGAAGGTGATAAAAACAAGTTTCTTTGACAGATTTCTGCTAAACCCATGTAATATGGTTTAGGACCGGTTTTCGGTACCTGGCCGCCTGCGTGTCGCAGAAATATTGCTGCCCTCTGTAAGTGTTATTGCTGAATGCTACTATGGCCACAAGGTTGTTTCGGTTGCCCATTGGCGTACGCAGGTGGTGTTGATGGGGTTGTAACCCCCCCTTTTTGCAATGAAATTTTGTATATTTAACATAGGAATATGTGAGTTGTAGCTCTGTAACCCCACCTCATTGGGCCTATAACCTCCCCCCTTATGAACTTTCTGTGTACGCCTATGCGGCCGCTGCTGCTCATGCACGCAGTGCTCACTCGCCCTAACAAGCCCCGTATGAATTTCCCTCACTTAACGTAATAGATAAGGAAATTGTCAAAAATCTTCTTCTTGCCATCTTACATAAAATGAGAGTTGAAATGTATGCGATGAAGAATATATCGAAATAATCAATTGTTTGCTTAGATTGTTAATATATGAATTAATGATATTAAAATATTAAGCTGAATATCGTGTATAGATTTTATATGTTCAGCTCGCTCAAAATAGTCGAACAGTAGCAGAAATAATTTCATAAATCACGATTTTATGCCTTCCTCTTCTTTAGTCATCACTAATTATGCGAAAATGAATTTTTCTCGGCGTGTTCTCCCTTGATAGAACTGGGCAAAAAATTCACCAAAATTGAGTTCCTCATGCCCCAAAGGTTTTAATTCTTTTTTTAGTTTGAAAAAACATTTTGGCGCATTATTAATCGTCCCATTGCCGTTTTTTCCATATTTTTATTTATCTATTTATGTATTCTTTTAAAGAACCGCCCGCAGTCCCTGGCTATTTTTTTTTTCCTTTAAGTGCTGCTTGGCGAATTCGGCGGCACCAGGAATTAGAGCAACCCTCGTGTGAATCTTCTAGCGGGGTTTTTTGGGTGTTTTTCAAGAAAACGGATGATTAATGACCAAACCTTACCTGCGAAATCATCGCGAATGCTACGTTTATAGAATGCGAGGCGTTTTTTCCCGCTGCTTTTTGTTTTAGCCCCTCTCCTTTCTCCTTTATTTTTTTTATTTTTTAGTGGCACAGTTCGCTCTTCTAAATATTACTATTCTAAAAACAACTCTTGATTGAAAGCTCAGTCCTTATTGCTTTAAGATTCGACACCTCCCAAGATTTTATCATAGAAAGTGACTTTCAAATGTCATGTACCGTGTGTATGTATTTGGGCCGTTCCGCTAGATTTTTCTGCACGTATGTATATGCAGAAAATCGTTTGCAAATGTGTGAGCCCGTGTGTCAAAGTGTTTCAAAGAACAAAGGAGTTTTGAATTCGTTATGTGAGAGGAAGGTATTAAAGTTCGAAGGTAATAATTTATTATTTTCGTTTCAGAGCCTTCGACAGTCCATCAGTCGCGTTGGAGTCCGGGGAACAACGGGGAAGAGGACGATCCCCAATCATCTGGTTTATGGTGCGCCCCTGCCCAATCCAGAGGATTGTATTGGAACTGGACGAGAGCAGGCCATGTTGCAGTACATAAGTGTCCTGGAGGAGGTATTGGTAAGTAATCACTGACGAGCTGTATGAAAAACAAGGCCAGGGCAGAGTCTGGAAAATAATTCTTGGTCACATTGCTAAAGAGGGCAGAAATTTTAAAATGTTGATGTTTGCGTATTTGTTTAGATAAGGTTTAAGTAATTTATGAAAAGATTTTAAATTTAAAATTATTGTATTTATTAATATAATTACTCCAAAAATATAGCGTTATGATGTGTGTCATTATTCTAAAAAGAATGTCGAACAAAGAAAATTCCACATTTGTTCTAACTGTCCAAGAACGTTATGGACCAAGAGCAGTTCTTTCTGATCGTCGAATAAAAATACGGGGATTGAAAAGGTACGCCAAATTTGTGGTTGTCAGTAGTGACCAAGTAGGGAGGTTGGCGACAGACATATTTCTGGAAATTTGTCTGTTATGATTATAATAAATAGGGTGTCAAAATGTATTTTGGAAAATCGTTTAAAGTGCGTTTTTCAAATTTTAAAATCAAAGTGCGCGTTCGTCATGTTGTAATCGGTTTGACAATTTCCTTTCTCCCAGTAAAGATTATTAGGCCGGGCACTGCGGTATCTCAGCAGTAACGCGTTTCATTGTCCTACGAATAATTCTGGTTCGATTCCAGCAAAAATCCAGCTCCAGGGCGTTTTTCTATAGAACCGCGGCACAAGGTTTAGTTCCCAGGTCCAAAGGGGCTCGGATTCCTCGGAAAACTACAGATTCTGGTACAACATGACCTTGCTTATCCTTGCGTCTTAAAACACTTACTTTTACACCAATTTTTTTAAAAAATAGCCAACATTATGACACCGTTGAAGAAATTTGTGAAAAAACGTTACTTTTGGCGACGGAAGTCTGATGTGGATCATACTCTTTGCGCTAATATTTTTGAACTACTTTTGCAACATGATTATATTGAAGTTGCTTGTGAAGTTCTTGATGGCCATCCACTCTGACTTGTAATATTTCAAGCCCAGTGTAAATCCGTTTTCCATCATACCAAATTCACCCTATTAATTTACGACGTAAAACTAAGAGAAAATATGCCAATCTATCTGATGTTTTGGCGATAATATACGCCACAATTCCTCTCAGCTGTTATATATCTTCAAAATTAAGATGTGTAAGATCTTTAATATCCGTGAAAAGTTTTCATTTTTTTTTTTCAAAGCAGTATCTTAACAAACCATCAAATAGGAGATGAAGGAAGCAACCAACCGTAAAAAGAAACTGAATAAAAAAAAAAGAATATGGGAAACCCGAGCAACTTAATGATGGGAACCGATGTTCCTTAATGTTCACTGAATGCCGACCACAACCCACAAACCTAAGTGTAATTGGGTGAAGTGAAAACAAATAAAAATGACACCGCCAGATGGCGTTTGGGAAATCAACCACGCCCCTTCCGCCTATATGGCAGCCATTGATCGTAGCTGACAATGGAAAACACCTGTTTTTCAGAGCATCATTATTGTAAAAAATTGGAATTTTTTTACGTAATGATGTGTTGACAGTGTTGTTCAAAAGCGGATGAAAAGACCATTTGTATCATCTAGTATCATGCTTCTCGGTATCATCATTTAGATTTTTATTTTACCTTCTTCAAAATCCTGCAAGAGCTTGAAGCTTTCGTCACAGGTATATTTTGACTGTAGGCAACAGCCTATCTGAGTTGATGCTGCTTATTTTAACATTGCTTCATGGCCCTCCATCTTCGACATTGACAACATTGCATGTACCTTATGCACGCCATTGAATGCATGAGTCTAAACGAGCCGGTTTAACATCTGTGCGTAAAAGAGAAGTATTCAATGATACATGCTTAGAAATTGTAACTTAGGTTTTACGGAAAATCTGTTCAGATATATATATACTATGAAAATTTCTTTGTTTTAAAAGTTTCCGTGCCTCCAAAAAGCGATTAGAATTACGTACATATTTCCAATTTTATGAAACCGAAAGTATAAAAAGGAAGCTCTCAAGAGCACCTGAATTCTTTTCCAACGACAGTGGGAACGATTCCAAACAGATTTTTTATGTCTGCCTATAGCATCAATGCATGGTTTGTTCCAACTGCGGTGCCATTTCTTCGGAATGTTGTGTTTTGGAATGAATTTTGTTTAACGCACAGGCCCGAACGTTATTGAAATGCAGTATATGCATTTTTGAATAAACTTTAAACCCGTTTCAATTTTTTTTAAAATTCCCTTTCGTCCTTACCATTCATCGTGAAACTTGTGTTTGCCAACAACAGAATTTTTACCCGCACTTTTGGCTTTCGAATTTCTCAAATTTTTGTGTTCTGTAAATGTCAAATATTGAATTCATCAATTTTAGACTAAAGTTTGCGCTCAAAATTAATTTATAGAAACAATTTTAGTGGTCTTGAATACCCCAAAACTGTAAAAAACAAACAAACACTGTTTAGTGATAAACATACGTTAGGAAATTCCACAATCGTCATAAGCTTTTTTTAATCGAATTTATATTTTAATTATTGAACTACCAGTAATCAGTTTTGTATATAGTAAAGATGTATATGTCAAAATGAACTAAATGTAGCAGTTTCACTTAAATGTGATTGCGAGTACTATGGACAAATGTTATATTGGGATTAATCCTAATGTCGTCACTTTCCTCACAATATAATAAAATCATATTAACTGAACGTGAAGTTTGATAGTGCTTTCCGAAAGCTCCATACAATTTCTTATATGAAAATAAGAATGTTAACGAAATTCTTAGACTCCATTTCAATTTCAGCTTGTCAATGCGTAATGTAAGAAATCTTACTTTTGATCTTTTACGAAAAGTGTGGCCAAGCAGATTCTTGAATTTTATTGAAAAATGCTACCAGATTTATCACTCAGGTTATATTAAGCGTTGCCGAGGTGGACACAGCTGTGGTTGATACATTCTATCTTCCTTTCATATTTGACTTAATCACCAGTCAGGGTGTCTAGAGTCAAATTCTGTATAGAATCACCAATTTCACTGTGCAGTTAAAAGAACCTACCCTCATCAATTTGCTTGCATCAATTGGCCATCCGCCGTCAGTCTGATAGAAGAAAAAAATACATTTAAAAAAAAAATCAAATCATACCTACTCTGTGTGATCCTGGGGCATTGGGGCGGGTTCGGATATGCAAAGTATCCGGGGGTATTTTCAATGAAAAGCGAACCTCTTCAGAAATGGCTACATTTTTGCTTAATTTCCATTTCAAATCTATGACTAGGGGACTCCCTGTTAAGCTGAAGTGGGTAATACGAGTCCCCCCGGGGGGGTTCTCAGCCCCTGAAAGAGACCTGTTCGGTGTGCTGCTGTGAAGATAATGGTGAAGGAATACGTCGAAGAGCACGTTACATGCGGGGAAAGTTACGTTTTTGCCGTCAGTTTGATTTGATAACACTCTATATGCACCGTTGATTAGTATACATGACTCCAAATGGTCTAATAGTTTCTTCAAAAGCTTTTTTGTCCTTTGTTGAAGGGAATAACTATTTGGATGTGGTTATTTCTTTTGATTAGCAAATACGAAATCCACCTGGAAAACAGGTCTTTGTTTTTAAACCTCTCTCTCACAAACTATTCAGCAGTGCTAAAGAAGCTGAAAGTGCTGTAAGAGAATATAGAACTGCACATATGAAAAAGCCATAATGATCAATTTCAGTTTCGATGCACCTGGAAGCGATTTCAGTTCGATTCACCCGAGAAGCAATAGACAGATCTTGATCCCATAGGGTCTTTATCATTGTAGGAATGACAAGTAATATATCTGATTATTATTCGTAAAAAGTGTAAATAATAGTTAGTGAACGTTCAATAATTAATACTTTGCGGAAGTATTTTGCGAAGAGTAGCATGAATTTAATTGGTGATCTTTCCCACTAACGAATCTCAAGGGACCGAGAAGAAAGTTCGCTAATCCGAAAGTTTCGTTAATGTGGCATTAAGTAAGGACTGACTTTAATGGTTTATTTGATTTCCTTTCTCTATCGTAGGTTTATGAATGTCAATACATCTGATAATTGTATTGGCGCGATCAGAAATTGTTATTATTTGAATTACACCATAGAATTTAATAAAATTGCATACGGCACAACGATAATCCAGTACATTGTAATAATGACGTGACAAATTACAAACCTTTTTTTTTCTATTTAGAAAAAAATCCTAATCCGTCGATTGTCTTGATTTCGGTTGCGCTTATAAAATATTTTCTTTTAATCTTTCAAGAAATTGAAATGAATTGATTTCTATATCAGATGAGATAATGCACCTGCGAAGGACATTTTAAGCATCACTGGCTGCGAAATTTGGAGGGGGGGATTGGGTCGTTCGTTCTCTGTTTCATTATTCAGTGTACCTTCATCTGAATCAACCTGTTTTCTTTTACTCTCTTCTCATAAATTTGATCCAAAATTCTTAATTCCGTTACTAAAACACCTTGGCGAGAAAAGAAGCACGTCGTCAAAAAATGTGGTCGTTAATCAGGAGTACATTAGCCATATGAAGCACTTGCCGGGACCTCAAAATAGGCCGTTAAACGCCAAGTTTCGGTTATTAAAGGATGCTATTGAGAGAAGTTAATTACATTATTTTCTACGGAGAATTTTTGGGACCTCAAAATACGGCCGTTAAACGGAAAGTTTCGTTCATTAAAGGACGCTATTCAGAGAACTTCATTACATTATTTTCTATGGAGCATTTGCCGGGACCTCAAAATACGGCTGTTAAACGGAAGGATTCGGTCATTAAAGGACGTTATTGTGAAATTACTGTATTATGTTGTAGAAAGCGTATCCCAAAAAAATTCATAGCTGACACAGCTAATTATGTATCATTCCAAAGTTATTTTTTCAAAGCTAGGTATAAAATGATAGGCAGGTTGTTCATTATATGTTCAATGAACATATACTACTACTACTCCATAAACATTATACAATAATTTTTGCCATCCACGTAAAGATTATAGCTCAAAAAAAGAGACGCTTTCCCCATCTTGGTTCGAATCCAGGATGGGGAAAGCGTCTCTTTTTCTCCAAAATTACATAAGCTCTAGTTTGAGCTATAAGCTATACGTGGGTGGCAAAAATTATTGTATAATAAATTCCCCCACGAAAAACTCACAAAAATCTCGCCCCGGAGGCTTTTCTGTGTTGACCATATTTGGCAATTGTGTTATCCCTGTGAAGGGTAATAATATCTTACATCTGTAAACATTGTTCGTGGAGTAGTAGTTAGATGATAACTGATTAATATATGCATTTTCCTTCTGAAACAAGTAGGTACATTTTTTCCAATTTTTATATATACAGTGAAAATCGGTTATAACGACCTTCAAGGGACCGTGCAAATTCGGTCGTTATAACCGATAGTCGTTATAAACGATATCTTTTTAAAATCACAGTAGCCTATAGTATAATACACTCTAGAGTTTTATAAATTATTTTGATAGTAAAAAGTATTAAACTTTTTGGTTTCAAAATTAAATAAAAATATATTTAATTATAATGAATTTAATTTCCGTTTATATTAAATTATATTTATAGCCACACTAAAAACATAGTACTTCCTTAGTTTTTTAAATTGAAAAAATTCTAGAAAATACTAAAGTATATAATGTAGAAAACAAATCTAATGAATAATATTTATTATATTATACTAATGACTTCCGAACAGTGCCGGTTTAAGAGTTTTGTGGGCCCTATACTGAAAAAATAAAATAGGCCCCTAAAGAATATGACCCTCGTGATATTCAATTAATAAATCACTTTTTAAGTTCACTATCTTTAATATTCAGGTTTAGCAGTAATAAAACTTTCTCAGACATTTGTAAATAAACAAGATTAGAATAACGCTTAAATTTTGATAATTAACCTTCAATTTCGATAACTAACCCACGTGGTTCTGCTTTATGACTGTCAAGTCGCGTCGTTATATCCGATACGAATTTCCCTACTTAGAATCTACGTAGACTACAAAATCGCCGTCGTTATAGCAGGTTTCGTCGTTATATACGATGTCGTTATAACCGATATATTTAGTATGGAGTAGAATAGCAAACCAAACTTCTTGTAAAAATTCCGTCATTATATGCGGTTAGTCGTTATAACCAGCGTCGTTATAAATGATTTTCACTGTATATATATATATATATATATATAGGAGTTCGTTGATAAAATTCGAAAATTGAGCAATATCTTATTAAGGTCGTACGTAGAAAACTAAAAAGGAAGTGATAATATTTTCTGACGTGTGGCTATTTGGCGAAAATTAAACTTATTTTTATGTCTAAAAAGTAGACACTCTGGGAGAAAAGTTAAAAAAAAAATGAGAGTTAACTGCATTATATTTTAATAAAGTGTGAGGCACTATATGTGCATATTATAATCTATTACCGTTAAGATTAAGTATAAATTTGCAAAAAAAAAGTCAAAATTAAGACATTTTTTCCCCAAATTACCCCACGAGTAGCGCGGGCATGCTCTTCCCCCCATTCTACAATATACGATCGATTGTTTTGGGATCCAGTAATTTTGAAGGGAAGGAGTCTGTCTATACATGCACAAACAAAAATTACAAAAATATATCGAGTAAAATAAAAGAAATTTGTAATCCGCAAAAGTGGATTTAAAATTAGAATATTGGACCACAATAGAGAAACTATAGATCCAAGGAAATTCGTCTCCAAGGTAGACATTTTCTTAATGTCAAAATAAATTTACTATAAATTTTAAATACGAAATTTTACATTTTAAATATATTTATGGGGTGGCCTAAATTAAAGTATGCCTATTGAGCATTCTACCAGGAGAAACAGCAGGCAAAATCTCACCAACTTCGGTGTATTTACATTTCAGACGATGTGGAAGAGATTTCAGCAATAATAATAAAAAAAAGAATAGTTCCAAAATTCGCCGATAGGGCAGTACCGCACTGTTAAATATTTATTTTCTGTATCCCGGGTGTCGTAATTTCGGGTGGTCACCGTTCCGCAAACGTGGAAATGTGCTTCCTCACTCCAGAGAACGTTTCAAAGCCACTGTCGTCAGCCTCCAGGAACGTCAACGCAAAATCATATCGGATTGCGGCATTGCCCATGTGTAATATTTGTGATTCAGTTTATACGGATCTGTTCAGCGCCTCCGGTAAAGTTCTCTATACAGTAGTGTGCGGCAAATTTCACTGTCCGAGAATTCTACGTGAGCTGAATGTAAAGGCATATCCAAAATTTTTGAGGTGGGGTGGGGGGACGGCGCAAAGTTCGAAACACATTTTTGGATCAATCTTCACAAGCACCTTCAGTGAACTGTCCTTTTCGTAATCTTTATTCAGATTCTGTAATCGCGAAGTGATGCCAGCAGGGGCGATCTGGATTCTTTCAAAGGGCGCATACTTCGGATTTTCGGAGGGCGGGAGTCCTTGCCCATTCGGAGGCGCAAGTTCTATTACCCATGAGGGCGGACCAGCCCGAGGGGCCGGCTGGACGGTGGCCTTGTCCATCCTGGATGCCACCATATATTCAGAATTTTGGTATGAGAAAGTAATACAAGCAAGGCTTATTCACACAAAGTGAAAACCATACTTGTTTAGTGATTGAAATAAACACTCTCGGATCGTCCTTTTATAACGATTGGATGTTCCAGGACTTGAGCGGTATTAAAGTTCCACCACTGTTATCCACTGGCAGCGTCGCCCTCTATCGATGAATTCCTGAACTATTTGTTTGTTGCTGAAAATTCTTCCCCGTTGTATCTGAAATATATGCCACCAAATTTAGTAACATTCTGCATGCTGGTTCCCCCACTAGAAAGCTGCGAACACGTATACTTTAATTTGCTTCACACGGTATATACAGGGTTAGTAGGAAATTTCGAATACTGCCAATAACTTTTGAACCAAGACAGATATTGCAACGAAAGTTAGGTATTGGTATAGTAAAATGACTATACACTATCAGACATGATAGACAGCAGCGCCCCTGGTGGCGAATTGAGGAAGTTAAAAATTTTATTTCGAAAAATAATGAAGATGAGGAAATATTTTCTATTAGAAAATTGTAGGGCATTCTTCAGTTAGTAGGAAAAGATATACAGCTCACATTCAATATGTACACGTACTGCTACAAAGTGAGGTGTTTCAGAAATTTCAATGCATCGTTTTCAGTTAATGCTTTCTGGCGTTTTAGAAGTTGAGTTGAAGTGCTTATAGAAAACAAACCACGGTCTGTTTCCTATAAGTAATTCAACTTATAAAACAGCAGAAAGCATTTACTGAAAGCGGTGGATTGAAACTTACGGAGCACCACAATTTGTGGCAGTATGTGTGTATATTCCATGTGAGCCGTATATCTTCTCTTACTAACTGAAGGACACTCTACAACTTTGTAATTGAAAATATTTCCTTGTCTTCATTATTTTTTAAAATAAAATTTTTAACTCAAAGTCGCCACCGTAAACAATTCCATGACAATCAGACAAAATCATCGCCATGAACTCTCAGACATTATATATAAAATACTAAAACATGACCAATCAAAAAAATTATAAATGAACCGAAGCAAAGTTTCACAGAAAACTAATAAAAATGCTTTTAAAACGTTTTAGTAAAGACATTGGGAGTATAATCCTTCCTTCGCGACTTCTCTCTTTAATAACTTATCATTAAAATACATTAAATGTGTATTGACCGCACTAGTCTGCTCAAAGAAAGATCTTTCAAAACGAGTCGCAATTTTCTCAATCACTTTCCCTAAGAATAGGCGACGTTTGGGACAAGAAGAGTGCAGGGCTGTGCCTTGGCAAATGTCAAAATTTATATATATTGTCTTGGTATTCCGAAATCTTGGAAGATATCGATCGCATATTAGGAAGGAACTACCTGTGACACGTGTCATGTTTGGGAATTCTTTTGATTTATTTCCACTATGTGGAACCCCCATACTCTCCATTTCAAGGAATTCCTTTGGGTGGGGAAAAAGAAGAAAACCACCTGTTTTCTAGATATCGCAGCTTCCCTGAGAAAGGCTTTCCAAAATTGGTTTTGCTAGTATAAAAAAAAAAAAATATATATATATATATCCCCATAATCAGGCATTCTGCTTTCAAATCCCTAAATGAATGTTTGATTTCTGAAAAAGTCCCGATTTAAAAGTTGAGAAAGGGGAAAAAAAATGGGAAATCTTATTAACTAGGCAAAGAGTGAGAAAGGTATTCCAAGAATACGAACTCCCGGAAAGAAAAAAAAAATTGCTTAGCCGGATAAATACTGGATCCGAGTTTTCATCCAGTTAAAGTATCCTAAGAAATTTGATTATGCAAATTTTTCTGATTTGCGTTTACTGTGGGGTATTTCGCGATAAGAAGTTGGGGATTTGATAGAAAATTCACCATTTAGGCTGCAAGGTATGTGGTATTTTTTCTCATTGTTTTCTAAAGTATGGTAACTGGGGAAATTCTTTTCCGCCGTTTCAACAGTTTTAGAAAGGTAGTTTTTCCTCTTTTAAAATTCTTAATTAAAGAAAAATATATTACTTTTGATATAAATATTTGTGTACATTCGCCGGGCGCTGAAGAGGGGTCTAATTTGCTTGCTTTTTGGTCTTAATTGGCCCTTCGGCTCTATCGAGCACCGACTGTACTTTGCGTGAGTATGATAGTTTATTTAACGTGAACTTCCTTGGAATTCCTATTTTTCTTAGCAATTAAGTTGTCTGGGAGCGTACCGTTATCTAATTAAAGATGTGGACGTGTTCGGTATCTTCTGTTTTTGTGTTTTCTTTCGTTTCACCCTGCTTATATTCACTGCTTGTTCGCAGACGAAATGCAAATCGGTTTGCGTGTTGGCTTAAGTGTCAGGGACGCGTTTCTTTACATCAGGTTCGGCTAACTTCGTTAGGCTGGGCTTAACTCATTTTGGGTGAGGTTTTTTGATTCTTTTTTATTTTGGGGAATTTCGTTATTATGTACTTAGTGGTACTTTTTTGCATTCGACTTACTGGTAGCTTGAGTGTTGAACGTCCAATTCACTCTCGTGATCTATCCTAGCCATTCCCTATCTTGGCATTTTTTTTTTCTTTCTTTTGAAATGGTAGTGAGTTTCGAAATAAACGTTCCGATAGCGCTGATATGACGGATACCCCCAAAATGGTTTTGTTTAAGCACCCTTCACTTTTTAATGAGTTTTCAAAAGGGCCCACTTATTTTTAGCACTTTGTCCACAATATGAATTTTCAGAATGCAAATCGTAAGATACCGAATGGAATCTCCCACACATAATGGCATAAGAATGGGGGCTCAGGCGCTATGGCCCCTCCGACTGGATATCAAAGCACACGGTTTTCTTTAGCGTAGAATAGCGTAATCTTGACTGATGTTTGAACCCCCCCACAAGCACACAATTTTAAATTACTGCTCCCCAGCATGGATATTTGTTTTTCATGTAAATTTTATTTTTTTAAAAGTAGTTTTGTGCAGCAAACAACTGAACACAATTTTCTTTCGAACAATTTTAAGTCGAAACATACAAAAACTTATTCTCCCGTTAGTTAGAGTTACTTTTTCTATACTGAACTGCACATGCGCAAACAGATACAAGAACAAGTTTGGGTGGTTTTCCACCTACGCAGTACTAATAACACACGTCTAATACCCATTTGTGCACTCAAAAAGGATGGTTATTATCTCAGTATATTAATATATTGGCCATTCTGAGCATGGCTATTTGATGATGATACGGTGTATAAATCCGTGATGAATGTATTATTTTCTTCATTACGATTTTCAGCTTGAACTTTGTATCTCTGTATTTTGTGTGTTTAGGTAGAGCAAAATGGCGTTGCGATTTGCTTTCTGTACAGTGGGTACCCGACTCACCAGATTTCAGCGACTGTACTTCTCTGTGGGTGGACAACATAAAATACAGGGTGAGTATTATCCATTGACAGTGCACTGTACTATCATGAATACAACGGGTTCATTAAAAGGATTTGACCATTAAGTTTCGACTATTATTTAAATAATCATAAAAACTTAGAATTTTTTTTTTAATTTTTTCCCCTACATTTTTTTAATTATTCATTGTCTCCCATTAGACGACCCTAGAGCGGCCATCTTGAAACTGACCACAGAAACCGACGAAATTTCTCCCCAAGAGGGAGTTCTGATATAATTCTCCATCTATTAAAATTTAGTGTTACATAATACGAATGACGCTATTCCCGAGTACATTTGCCATCAGACGAGTTAGTACTGGTTTAGGCAGTAGCCCACTACCCTTTGTGTTAATTTAACAAAATAATTGCCCGCTAAAGTACAACTGGCAAACCTGTGTTTAATGCTTTACATTTGATAACACTCACCGATATGAAAGCGCCCGTGCACATATTAAACCAGAATAATGACGTTTGAGTTCAGGATGTAGTAATTAAGCCGCATGGTAATAGTTTGTACTAATGGATTTGTCTGCAATGATTGTGATGCAATATCAAATTTACGCAAAATAATAGCTCTCCCGTTGCTTCTGAATCGCACGAGGAGAATAATGAAGTCATAAATGTTCCACTTTATATCTGAAATGGAGAAAAATGCATACGACTCCCGTTCTTTCACAGACATAGATTTAATAATGCAATTAAATTATAAAATTATTAGTTTCAATTTTTTTTTTTAACGTACTGGGAGCTGCATTTAAGAGAGAATTGAAAACTTCAAATATATAGTTTCGTTTTCCGCTTAGTAAAATGAACGCAAGGAGTGAGCACGAAGCATGGAAAATGCTATTTATTTATTAGACGGCAAACTCGTAGAATGGAATTTGACATTTGCGATATTATTCTTGTAGAGACGCATGGATGTTGCCGCTAAATTCTAGCGTTTTTTGTAAGTTGAAAGAGAGCCCCTGCAGGGGTAACGCGTTCACCTAACGTGCCGTTACTCAGGCTGCCTCCTGCCCCTTCCCTTAAAAAAAAAAAAGGCTTATCGACTAATTTCCCGCTGTAGTCCGGAGTTCTGTTCCCTAGGCCTTAAGAAGTTCGCATTCTTCGGACAAACGTAGTTCCACCACCTTACCGTGGCGCCATAGCAACTCACTCGTCTGTCGTATTATTAACCTTGGTTCGACTTCCAATGGTGTAGTAGATGCGTGCCGTTTTCCTCCACCGCAGTCCGGGGGGTTGATTATTTAGATAGCAGGAGGTTGCAATTCGTCGGAGGACTGTCGGTCTCGGCGCAGAATAATCTCTGCTGTTCTTGGCCTTTAAAAAAGTATGACGGAAGATGTCTAATTATATCATTAGTTTGATGATAAATTCCTCGGAAAGAAAATAATTTGTCGACGCCTAGTGGGACACGAACCCACATCCTCTTGATAGCCAGTTAAGTGCTCTTATTCATTGAGCTGCAGGCGCCGATTGGACTCCCCTTTGCCAGCGAATGAATATAAAGCTTCACTACGAACAAGTTTGCAATCAATAGAGCACCTCTTGGACTCCTTTTTAAACCAAAATGACGTCAAAAAAGGCAAACGTCCGATATTTTTAAAATCAAACAATTCTTATCGTAGCCGATGGTAAATTATAAATAGTAGATTATAAATTGCTCCCAAATAATGATTTCTCGGCGCCTTGTGGGCCCGAATCCACAATCTCTTGATAACCAGTCGAGTGCTCTTATTAGTTTGAAAATACGTTAACCATACAGGTATACATCAGCTATACCCCAGCTCTTTTCTTGCTTATTTCAGGTGGTTCAATTATACAATTTTAGCTTTCCTTTGGAATAGAAAGTCACACAAAATTGGGAGTTGATTTTCTTCAGTAATTCTTCGTAAATTTGTACAAAAGTTCAGCTGAATATAAATTCATTTTAATCAAATCGATAAATTCATTTTAATCAAATCGATAAATTCATTTTAATCAAATCGATAAATTCATTTTAATCAATTCTATAAATTCCATTTAATCAATTCTATAAATTCCATTTAATCAATTCGATAAATGCCATTTGTTAAATTTGATAAACTCGATTTAATTAACTCGATAAACTCGATTTAATTAACTCGATAAACTCGATTTAATTAACTCGATAAATGCAATTTAATCAATTCAGTAAATTTAATTCAATCAGTTTATTAAAATGCATTAAAATACTTTCATAAGGTAAATAAAAGACGTATGATTGTTGCGGAAGTTTAGTTAATTTAAATACCTCAGTATCGTTTTAAAAGGATGTGTCATCATAGACCTCATTATGCAGTTAGAACAGAGTGGTAACATAACCGGGAAATCAGGGAATTCTCAGGAAATGTCCGGGTACTCTCGGGAAATTATTCAAAATTTCACGAAAATCAGGGAAAATTGAAAGTTTCGATCGCTAAAACGGCAGTAAATGTAGAGATGGGCAAACTGGTTCATCAACATGATCAGCTAAAAACAGATCCGCTCTTTCGAACGGTTCATCTGTTCTAGGATCATAATTCTTCTGCACATCGGGGACGTAGCTGGTGGAGAGCTTAGCACCTAGAAAATAATCTAGGCTTCATGTTTTCTGAAAATCAATTATTGCAGAACCGAAGAATTGAACAGATTCCCATATCAGAAATTGCATTCATTTTATTTAAAAATTTTCGTTTTGTATAAGATTTAAATTCAGGGCGTCTGGCCGTCGGAAAAGTCGAAAAATGTTTTTGAATTTTTAGCGATTCCGGAAAGTCGGGAAATGTGCTCAAAATTCGTGTTTAACATTTTACCCTCCGCATCCTGAAAATTTTCTCATCTTTCGTTTTGGTTGGCCACACTGTGAAATACCCATTATGGATAAAAGGAAAGCAATAAAAAAACAAACAGTATTTTTCAAATCGAATAACTGAAAACGTATTAAATAATCGTGGATGGAACAGCTGCGCCAAACTTACTGTTTTTGTAAAATTGCGCCGGACTGCGCCGAAATGTTAAATTTTTCGTAGCGCCGAACTGCAAACA
>QLNU02015360.1:279871433-279894091 GCA_006491805.2 Dysdera silvatica
ATTTTTTAATGGCGGGGGGGAGGGGGAGATACCCCCTCGGTGGTCCGTGATAAATAAAGGAATGCTTAAAGTAGTTCGTAAGCGACCAAATATCTAAACCTGGAAGAGCTCCTTTGGACTACAGTCGATGAACAAAGTTCTTTTCATTTATTTACTTTCTCTTTTCTCTCGCAATCAATGAATTAACATTTGAGAAAAAAAATTCCACTTCGAAACTCCTCTGTAGTGAAGCTTTATATATGCTCGCTGAGGGGAGGATGATCGGTCGTCTGTAGCTCAGTTGGAAGAGCCCTTGGCCGGATACCAAGAGGTCGTGGGTTCGGTTCCCACCAGGCACCGTGAAATCATTTTCTTTGCAAGCATTTTACGAAATACGCTCCGGTGGTTCTATGTGCCGACCATGTGGCAATTGTGCTAACCATGTGATTGGTATATATATATATATATAAAATTGTGTCGACTAATATTACATCGTCGGCTATGATCAGAAAAATTCCCCATCTTTAATTCCTGATACATCCAATTACTTTAACGTAGTAAATAATGTTCCCGATTGTATCCGCTGCGGAAGGTAAAACAGCCCATCTCAGCGGATTACCTACCTTAACCGTTAATCCGACCCGGACAATAATCCACGATCATTCTTCATCTTCAATCACTCCCGAGAAGAAGGAAAACCTGAAACCGATTTCGAAAAGAGCGGGGGGGGGACGAAATCCGACCCCCTTAAGGAAGTAAAAGAAGCAACTTTTAGGAAGCGATTTATACCGTCAGTGGACCCGTTGAACGAGAACAAGGAAAGAAATAAAAAGGAGGAAGGAGACGAAAAATCTTAGGACCGCATTGAGTCGGATCTCCACCCTCACCCCGCCATATTTCTCCGGCAGATGTAAAAGGGGGAGAAGAATGTTAGCCGGCCTATCTGGACAGCAGCGCCTCCCACACAAGAGCTAATGCCCAGACGGTGACAAATCGAAAAGGAATTCTTTATCGTATCTAGGCTCACACATACATACTCCATTGTAGTAATATAGGAATTCCCCATCTTCCTTGGCGCAATTGTGACAGTGGGAATGCAGGAAAAAAAAAAACGCCAACGAAGCTCACTAACCAAAAATGGAGATCAGCCTTCCTACAGGAATCAAAGACCTTTTACAATAGCCCTTGATCTCTGATCATTGATTGATTGGTTAATTGATTACGTTTGATGACACAAGCAGCTATAACAATGCCGAGCCAAATGCGGATACCTTTATTTTCATAGGATTGGTTTGCAAAAAGCCCCTGCTATGGAAGACTTCAAATGTTACGTAAGGGAGGAGGCCCTTGGGGGGAAGAGTGTTGCCATTGGTCTTATTTTCCTATGTTAGCCAATGTTAATTTTTCTTACTTGGTGGGGGGGGAAATGGTCAAAATATTTGCTTATGTAACACTTCTTTTATTACTATTCGCGATTGGTCTTGCTCCTTACAGTGTTCAACAAGTCGTTACTGTTCATAAACCGTTATTCTGCAGACCTGTGGCGTAAGAAAAGGGGGATACAGAGGGCTCAACCCCCATTGGATAACGAAGTACATTGTTTTCCTTAACATCGAATAACGTAATAGCTTTTAACGTTGTATGAACCCCAGCCCCCCTCCCCCACCTCCTAAACATTTTATTTGCTACAACCTTGCCACAATTCTGTCCGCTACAATTTAAAAAAAAAGTATTTTTGTGCCACCAATAATTTCTCGCAGCTAAATTTAGTTTCTTTTAATCCGCGCACGTTTTCTTCACAACCGAAATATTATAACTATTGGTATAACAAGGGGATGGGAAGGGGGGGCTTAAGCCACCAGCCCCCCACTAAGGAAACGAAAATTGCAAATAAATGATATGTGACCAGCATTGGGTGGGCGTATAATTGCAGCAGTAATGTTTTCGCAGGAGGAAAAAAAGTAGAATTCGCAGGACTGTCACAGGAAAAATCTCGGGGGTAAGTGTCACTAAAAAAAAAATTATTTCGAATGCGAAAAAATCTATACAATAGGAATAATATTTGGTGACTGAGCAAAACCTTCGCTATCACTCTCTGCCCCTCACCGTGACTATCGATTTTCTTGATGTTCTGTCAAATAAATTCTGAGTTTTCTTTTAAACAGGTCTTCGACACAGTAAAGTAAATACCTACTACGCTACTAAATTAGAGTTATTTAGTAGGCCTGTCCTATGCTCAAGGCATACGTTCCAAAACCAATCGCAAATAGTAGTAAAGAGAGTTTAAGTATTACGTAGTGTTTCATCTAAAGCGAAATAGAAGGGCGCAACGCCCTGTCCTATTAAACTTGTTCACCCTTGTGCCCATATGTCCCACCTAGCCCTCGGAAAATAACACATCATCCGTCCCCGATGATAATTCAAATTCCCACGTTAGAATCCAAAACGTGTGACGAAATTTGTTGATTTATAAAAATTTTGTACTCCAGCATTTCATTTTCGTAATAACACTGATGGTTTTGGCAAAACAAGATTGCTGACGAATATTTGTAAACAAAGCACTGTTGCCAGGTTTGCAGACTTTCAACCACGGACTACTGCGATAAACGTTAGCGGTTCCACGTATTTTTGAGATCAAATTTTTGTTAAAATCAATTTGTTTGTCTTTAAGCACTAAATTAAGCATGTTTTACATCCAGGGGCGGACTTGGCCGGTGCGCCCTCCGATAACCCAAGGTATGCGCCTTTTGAGAGGACCCACTCCGCCCCTGTTTTCATCCCTATTATATGAAGCTTACTTGTCATATAGTATAGAACAGCAGTTCTTTAACTTCCGCGGACCCCCAAGAATTAACTCAAAGTTTAAAGCCCGGAATTTGCATCATATGTATTTATTTCTAGTGTTTCATCACTTATTTTCATCATTTAGGGAAAGAATTTTTCGTCCCCTCATAATTTATTCTTAGCATTAAAGAGTAAATGCTCTTGCCTTAGTACTTTTCCGAACTTTTGTGGAACACTGGGAGGGTAACGCGAACACGCCTGATAAAGCCCCGCGGACCACAATTGAAGCACCGCTGGTATAGGATATTTGAATAAATGAAATTATTATAGGATATTGTTTAACTAAATTTTATAGTTATATTAATTTAATTATTATTTTGTATGAAGTTGGGATTTTTTAATCTTGCCATCTGGCAACATTGCAGTTAGATTGCAACTCACGTGCACTTTTCCTCGCCTTTCGCATATACTTAACTCGGAAAAAAAAAAAAAAAATCCTCCAAAAAATGGTTACCTGCAAACGAAAACTAAGCAATTTAAAGAAAGCAACTATAGGAACTAAACAAATTAAGACGTTGTTTAAAGGAATTGGTAGCAGTAAAGCTGACGTAACCGTGGATATTCATTATGAGTATCCGTGTATTTAGAGCGCCAGAAAAAAATGGCCTTTTGTCAGTCCGTGCGCCCTGCCCTAATTTTTTTCTAGATGAAATACTAAATATATATATATATATATAAATATGCTTTTTAGGGGAGCAGATAGAATGTAATAAGTGGAATATTTTTGAGTGGAGTTTAAACTCAAGAATTGTCAAATTTCTACATGTGATAAATGTCAAAATATAAAATAAAATTACATTATTCGATCTTTTAATGTGTGTATTTTTTTTTTTACATTTTATTGAATAATTGTTCAACATTCAGAGGTGAAGTTTACTATTAGGGTATATATTAACTAATATCAACCTAATATAAAAATTGGCACCTAATTGAATCGTTGTTTTTCTAGAAGACGAACTCTTTTTTGTAAGTTGTAGTTTTACGAGTTAAAAGTACATTCATCGATTTCTAAGTAGCGAAATCTAATATTTCACTATTCTGTGAAGCTTTATACAATCGTCTTATACATATTAGAAGCCTGATCATCCAAAACAAATACGGGCAAATTCGATTTCGAAATATCTAGAAATTCAATTTTTAGTGAAAGGTACAAAGAAACGACAATTATTACACAACACGTTTAATTGTATATTACTAAATTGCCTCACTGATAATGAAAAATGTCATAAAGTATGCAGATATCTGTTAATTACAATATTACTTGCTTTGAAAATAGTTGTATCTTCTTGTATAGTATATATCCGACACATACAAAGCGTTGTGTATGTCCTATATCTGCCACTTACTCTGATCCCTTTCTTACGGCTGAAACAGACTAGAAAAGCCATACGGGCGTTTTTGCCAAAAACATAAACGATTGTCCACTTAAAAAATAAAAAGTAGCAGGTTAGTTTGGTTAATCCGGAATTTAGTTAGGCGAAGTTTGGGTAACATGGGTTCTAAAAGGGGCGGACATACACTTTTTGGGGGGGTTAAGGACAGAATTTGCCATGGTCTTGGAATAACACCCTTCATTTATCATGAAAGTTGGAATTTTTTACAGTGAAAAAATATATTTTGGGGGACCATGACTCCTCTGTCCGCCCTTGGGATCTACTCTATTTATATTGCTGCATATCTCACGTGATTTCATTTTTTTGGCTTGTGCTGACATACTTCGGTGCAACGGTTTACTTTAGGCAAAAAAGTGAGATGGTGCAATCCGTCATATTTTTTGCCATTGTATCACGTGATCCTCTTCACTGCTGTGTTAAAGTTGAGTGATTTACAAGTGTGTTATTTTTAATAAAATAAGGTGAAATGGGTGAGTGTTCCGCTGGGAATTGTTCTAATCATTCGAGGAATAAATATAGAATGTGTTGATTCGCAACAGATTCTGTGAGAAGAAAATGGATTATTAATTTTCCAATGGTAAACTTTGTGTTATGAAACCGTAAGTGCATAACAAAATAGCTGCTGATGCGTCGGCCTAGATTTCTAGGGGCTCTGGGTTATATTATGCCATCCGTTGACATGCGTGTTCGCTCATCAATTACCAAAATGAGTTAATTTCTCTTGAAGTAATTGACTAATTGTCATATTATTAAAATGTGGTTAATTTCACGTCAGTAATTCTGAAAGAACGTCGTGTAAACAAACGTATTTATTATTATATTCATGTTTTAACACTGTGAAATATACTCCGTGGAAATGCTATCAAACTAATGAAAACCACATAATGGATGTCAGAATTAACGAATCCAGGGGGAGAAAAAATACAGTGAAACCCCCCCCCCCCCCACGTAACTACCTTTATTCTACGGCCACTTACTCTAGATGACTAACATTTTCAAAGAAATTCGAAATTGCATGCCATTAACTTAATTCTTTGTTGTCTATTTCGTGATCGCCTTTCCAAACGGTCGTTTTCTAGGGATGACCACTTTACGGAGAAGATAAACAGCGCTGAAGCATTAAAGGAATTGAGGTTGTGCGAAGGTGGGATGTAACAAATATCGTTTATATTCCAACTACAATCCCCGGTCGTAGTCAAGTGCCTCTATTCACTTCTACAACCGTTATTTAAATCACGAGGAAGGATTCAATAAACAAATTCAGTTAACATATTTACCAGGTAACCATAATTTAACGGGAGGTGTTTATAGCCCGATAGCGAAAAATCTATTAGGCCAAACTGAGCCAAATTTGGTGTTTATACTCCTGGGACCATGGAGTTTTAATTAAAAAAAAAACATTCAGAAATTTTCGTAGTGTGGAATTTTTATTACCACTTTTTTTGGTAACAGGTTTTTTTTAGCAAAACACGATTATTTTTGCGTTAGCATAGGCCATCAGTTTTATCAAATAAAAATTTTCAGCCTTTCTTATATTCAGCAATTGTCTTCAACGTGCTAAAATTTGCACAATCTAGTTGTTCTTGAGCGAAAATATAGGCAGTTGCGCTATTTCAGCGCCAATTTGCTTTGTGGTTGCAAAATTGTGAACTGTTTTCTATTCGATTTATTAGCGGGTTTCAATAGATATTGAACCCACTATTGCTTTTGGCTTTCCTGTCTGTCTGTCTATACGCAATAAAAAGGGCAAGGCAAAGGTCTTCCGTAAATGCAATAATTATGGTTGTTGTTAATGCTGAAAACCTACCGAGTTACTTGAGAATTACAGAGTTGGGAATTGCGGATTGGAGAATTGCGGATTAGAGAGTTACGGATTAGAGAGTCGCGGATTGGAAGGTTGTGGATTAGAGATGTAGATTAATGTTAATTGAAAATTGAAACCCGCTAAATTTAAATATCGACCTTAGGCAATTTTCTTTCACTTTTTTATTTTATTTTTGTATCTATTTTATTTTATTTTTTTGCAGAAATCAAAATTCTATGGTCCCAGGAGTATGTACACCAAATTTGGTTCAGTTTGGCCCTGTAGGTTTTTCGCAATGACACAATTTGTGTGATATACGTGTGGAGTTCAGCTGTATTGTATGTGTGAGACATTAAAGAACTGTTTAGGTTAATATAATAGGGACTATTTTTTTTTTCGCTTGCAAAGCCTTTTCTTCTTTGTTTCTATTGTCTTTACGTTGTCTTCCGATGTTAGATTTTTTGTTGCGAAAAAAAAAAATCTCCTTCTTTCGCTAAATTGTTCGAGCTTCTGTAATTATTTGGACCAGTTCATCAGACTAAAGTGAGGGACATCGAGGATTAGGTTATCTTATCCTGCCGTATATATTTCCAGTATAACAAGATCCTATAAACATTGGCCTAAAATATATCTCAAATAACACAACTCATCACAGTTCGAAAGATTTCTAAAAACGTTAACACCTGTTTCTTTAGCCATGTGCTATTTTCTTTATAATGACACTAGCCCCGTTAATTGTGATCATCACCATGTGAACGGAACGCCTTTCTGAAAAAGGTAGAACTTTGCTAATGAAACAGCTATTTACGTTTTTATAAACCTGTTGAACTGTGATAATTTGTGTGCTTTTAAATAAAATTTGCACGGCGTATCGTAAAAACTCAGTGACCGAAATTGTTAAAAACGTAATTAAAGCTCTAAATTGTTACTATTATTAGGTTTTTTATTCGCTTTTAGTTTTGTCTTTTTTTTTAGTAAAGATGTTCATTGGCTAAGTACAGCACCCATGGAAATGTACATGTGTGTGTATTTCATGTTAGATTACTCTTTGATGCTTCAGATATCCAGAGGTGATTCGGTGACTACTCTCGCTGCCGAATTGGCTGTCATCACTCGGACTAAATCCCTGATGCCGGGGGATATTGTCCATACTGCAGATATCCTCCACAAATTGGTCGGAGAGATGGGAGAGCGAGCACGAGATGTCGATTATCCACAGCCTAGGCAAAGACTGCTTCTAGCTCTGCTTGAAGTAAGATTACTTTTTTGGTTTGACGTTTGATATTGTATTTGTGATATGGCATATTGATATATGAAATGAGAATATTATGACACCTAAACTGTAAAAGTAATAAAACGATTTTGCTCTCAATTCCTTTATTAATGTTATTAATATATGCTTAATGTTGGTATTAAAAAAATATGCTTTATTAATGTGGTTAATATGCATTAACAGTCGTAGTGAAAGGGAATAATGTTAATTATATTTGCGCAGAATTTTCAATTTAAAATTATAAATAATATGACTCTAAGCTGTGTTTTGGTATACAGGGTGCACTAAAAGTTCATAAAAACTTTAGAAATCATGAAAAATAAACAAATAATGATAAAAATGTGCAGTTTGCACGGAAATTTTTCTAAGAAAACCGGATTTTTTTAGTAGCAAAAAATGTTTAGTTCAAAAAATCACCTACAAATGGTGCTGAAAACTCCAAAAGACAATGGACAGGACAACTGTGCATTCCATCGATTTATTATTGCAACAGTGACGTGTCCATCTCTCGTCTTCAGTTGTTTCACTGTACGAAATTTTCGCAACGCAGTGGCTTCTAATTCAACATTCAGGTAGAAGAACTTCATAAGCAACGCTTGATCTGGCAACGATGACATTCGCAAATTATGCAGTACTGTTGGATTCGAATGAACAGTCCAAGTTCATACAGGTATTTTACTGCAACCCCGCATTGCATGCTTCTGCTGAATACCTTGCATATCAGCACCGTCTGCAGATAATTTTTAAACTAAAATGTTTGCGACTAAAAAAAATCCGATTTTTCTAGAAATCCTTCCGCGCAAACAGCAATTCTTTATCGTTATTTATTCCTTTTTTTATGATTTTTTGAAATTTTTACGAACTTTGACGCACCCTGTATTAAAGAAAAGTTTTAAAAATGGTACGTTTAGGAAGTTCAAAAATACGAAAAGTAACAGCATTAAATAGTTTCATTTCATATATGATGCATTTGCTAATTGAAGGGCATAGAGTAACTAGCAATATGCTGTGGCCGACTCCAACCCTTAATTTATAGAAGGCGATTTGGAAATGTACGAAGATTCTGAGCTTGCGTTAAGCAGTTCAGCTTATATATTGCACTTTTCGGACCTAGATCAAAACTGAAACCAAATTCCGGGTACACGCTTCGGAACATTCTCGTCCATTTCCCTAGATGTGACCTGATCTTGTCACTTCTGCAAATGACGAGCAGCTGTGAACGGTCTTAAACCACCACCACCTAGAATCAATTTTACTCCATGCTCTTGCTACTCCCGTCCCGTTTCAAATAAGGCAAGGCATAGGAAGATGCTCGAAATTGGTGGTATAAAATAAGTTTTTATAAAGCACCTCTCCCCAGCTTTTATTAACTTGTGTTTTTATAACTGAATTGGAGTTCTCTGTTTAAGAATATCCATCTTTGCAGCTTTGATAAAAATATATATAAAAAAAAAGTGCTTTGGCGCAAGATATCGTCCCTTTTCACGCGTTATGAACTTCCTGAAATTCGAAAACCTGGGTCTTTTTTTTTTTCTTTTTTGTTTTTGACCGGAAGCATTAAAACTGGGAATACCATATAATGAATATTTAATAACGACTGTATGCAAATTACTCTTTCAATTCTCTCTTTTCTGCCGTTCTCTTGAATAAAACATCAGGCTACCTTTCTCGGGAGTGGCAAGAGTTTTTAATTTCATTTTATATCCAATTTTATCTCCACTTGCTAATAAAACTCGATTAGATTTTCGGCTGAGGTTTTTTTGAATGAAATGAAGAACCGAAAAATTCATTATTAAACGCGAAAACTTGAGGGACTATTTTGACATATATTATTCACCAATTTTTTTCTATTTTATTTTTATTTTTTTTTATTTTTATAGTTGACTTTTAAATAAAATCTCGATTTGCGCTATACTGTTATCTTCGTAAACGGAATTGCATTTTTTTTTCCTAGCTCTCACAATTCGCATAATTTCGTCAACTTCCAACCAAAAGATTCTTCAAAATGTGGAGAGTAATTTGTGCCTATTCTAATTTTTTTCTCGTCGAACTGATTAACTATTTAAACACAGCTTCTTTTTGGAAAATAGTGTTGTAATGTGCTCGAACTAATAATTGCCGTTGACAATTTTTTTTTTACTTTTGTGCCTTAGAAATTTTTTTTCGTAAATTAAAACACAAAAATGGTCAATTTTTCAAATTTCATTCACTACCACGTAGTAATCTGCACGTTTTATTGTATATTCTACTTGCTCCCAAAATCTTAATTTCAAAGGTATAAATTAGAATTTGCATTTGTAGTAGCTTTACTGAAATAGCGTTCTCAGAAATGGGCATTTTCCTTTTGAAAATGACAATTAAGAACATATGCAGTTGAGTTTTAGTTATCCATATTATTCAGTTAGAGCAAATTTCCGTCCTTTGTATAGCAGATTGCTTGACCTTACGCTGATCATGATCAACGTAAGGTCAAGTAATCTTCTGGACAAGGGTTAGGCAACCAAACATGGTTTGTCTACTACATGACCTTTGTAGCATTATAATACCTTTATATTTCACACTCGCATACAATCTTGCATTACGCATAAAGTGACTGGTCCACAGAGAATGCCATACGTTGGAATTAACCAGCTGTAGACTTGTGAATATTATTACTATATGGATCTGTCTAAACTTAATTATTAAATAATTGGAATATTCTACTGCACTTAAAGTATTTTTTACGATTTTTTTTTTCTAAATAATATTTTAATTTTTTGGAAAATCCGATTGTACGATTATAACTTGCAGACATTTTTATTATGCCAAAAAATCAAAGCGTTTAAAAGAAGTCCGTAATTATTTAATGAAAGGAACTGTCATAATAAAGCTTTTAAATTACTTTTTTTTTTGAGAAAGTGATTAAGTAAAACCATAAATTGAAATTAACCATCGTAATCGTTAATGTGGAAAGCATGATTATCGATGTGTAAATTATTGCGAAATGGACAGAATTCATATGATAGTGGGGAAATACTTCGTTTTATATAATGTCGGTTTCGGTAAACATGATCAGCTTCTCGGAAATGATGAGAATTTTAAAGTATTAGTACGAGAGAGCGCAAGATGTTTTGCGGCCAACATTCCCGTAATTACACTATGTACTTTTTTTTTCTGGCGCTATAATCTTTGAAGGACCTTGGCCTTTTTAACCATCGTCGTGCACTTTCTTTTCCTTCTAAAAATTTAATTCTTCACTCTTTTTCTCCCATTTTGCCAAGATCGTCCTCCATTCTATCCATCTTCTCCTTAATTATATCACTTCTTCCCTTTGCCTTGATTGGCGCAGTATGACCCTTGCTGTCCTTGCGTCATAGAAAACAATCAACCAACTTCTTCCCTTTATATACCTATTTCAAATTTTTCTTGATCATGATTTGGCTCTTGCGTCTCTTCTGTTTAGCAATATTTATCTCTTCGTCCAAATTTAACGACTTTTCAAATTATTTAACCCATCTGCTGTAACCGGCATTGTTCATACTATATCGAGTCAATGCTGGCCTGCGCTTTTCTTACTTCCCCAGTTTTACCTTCATATCCTGCAGTACCATTTTGACCTCGTGTTTTTGTATCTTATTTGTTCCAGTTTTACATAAAACTCTCCTCTAACACCAGACTCCCTTTGTTTGCACACATGCTAACAGGATGTTGAAAATTTGGCTTTTATCTTCGTGTGCATAGGCTTTTATTTATGGACTGAAATCCAGGAACAGCATGCTTCGTTTTCCTGGCTACTATATATCCCGCGCCTAATGTGTTAATTCTCCCGCCGCTGCAGAAGATCGTATACTCATACATGATGTATGCGCGAGTATAATTAGTAATGTTTCTTCGGGGTTCTAAAACTGAGTCTCTTGTTTTTGCTTTTCAGGCTGTCTTAGAAGTAAGTAGCAACCTCTTAGAAGATAGCCAACGACTCCCTTGGAACGACCTGAACGTAGAACAGCAACAAAAATCAGCTGCAGCTCTTCTGCGAAGTCAAGAAAAAAGTGGGTGGCTTCTGGCTGAGTCCCACCACTCCCGTTATTATTTACAAAATGGACAACGCCACGTGTGTAAGTGATCAGAGTGATCAGTTTCGTATTTATTAAATAATATCCTATATTGATATCTTGGTATATCCTATATATATGGACATTGGTACCCCACCCCCATCCTGAAGTGCTTGTAAACATTATATGTATGATGCACGAGTGCTTTTACACGCACGCACGCACACAGCGAAAGTGAGTAATTTTCATCACACCCACATGAGGGGGAAAGGTCACATTTTTACATTAAAAACAAATGTTAATTTGCAACATGTGCATTTTGTTCTTCATTTTACTGAAAAAGAAAAGCTCAAGGTAGGGAGTAGGCTGGTTCCTCGGTTGTTACAACTGTTTCTTTTGAGCTCATGTAGTTGAATTCGAATTCTAGGGAACTTAACCGTTTAACTGTATCGTGATTCGGAGGTGACGTTATACCATCGATCCCATCCTTATCGCTCAGGCTTTGGTAAAAACTAAAAATTAAAGAACTAGTTCAATGAAGATGGAATAAAAAAGTTACAATCACTTATTGGTCCTTGTCTTGGTTTTCCATCATTTTCTATCTATTGTGGGTTTATTCGCCTAGTACGCCGTTAATCCGGGTTCGACTCCCAACAGTGTACAAAGAACGCTTACTCAGAGATCTCATAAAAAGATCGCACTGCTCACTGTAGTCCGGGGTTTGGTTCCCTAGGCCATAAGAGGTTCGGATTCCTCGGAAAACAGTAGGTCCCGGCGCAGCATGACCATTGTAGTCTTTGAGCCGTAAAACCACAAAACAAACAAACAAATATTGTGGGTTTCTTTTCATCTGCATTTTAAGACATTGTGTTGGATCAATTTGTTGAGCTCAAAAATTTGGAAATTGTAAATGGTGTGTACTCTGTGTTTAGTCGCTGTGTTTGCGTAGGGCTGTTTCCAGGTCTCGTGTTCGATCACCACCGAGTGACACAGTTGGTGCGTTTTGCCACCTTTTTGACGGGATCGTTTGTGTCCATGCCACTATATTTCATTTCGAATTTCCGAAAATGCATAATTGTACATGTTTCGTTATTCTAGGGCCCCTTTTAAATAGTTCGCTCACTTGGTTCCATGATTATTATTGAGATTAAGCTGCATCAGCAATGTAGAATTTTCAAAATTATTAGAGGGGTGCCTATAATTATACGCCCTATGGGCTGCATAATAATCGAAAGAATCTTTAAACTAATTGAAGTTCCTTATAAAGTTGTAAATAAAATTTTCTCGCTTGCAGTATTGTTTAGTTGCATGCATTAAGAAAAGTATTATCACTTGCAATAGTGTGTATTTGTATGCATGAACTTTGTACAGCATGGAACGCAACAGTACTCTCCGCGCGGTTGCCTTCGCCAGGCGTACAACATCATTGCATTGACAATGTAATAATAATAATAATATAATAATAAATAAAAATGTAAATAAATAATACAATAAATAATGTAATAATGAAAACAGTAACCCTTGTTTCTACAAATTACTACAACTTTTTTTTGTTACTTTTCCTGCTGCTGCTTTTACTACCGCTAACCATATTACTTTTATTTAAGATTCATTAATGTTGGTACATGTCCACTATATACGCATTAAACAGGACGTATACAGCCACCAATACTTGTAATCATGCATTAATTTAATGCATGTCAAAATTAATTGCATTTTATAAATGTCAGAAAACATAAATCAAAGGAATCTGGAATGTTTGCCTTTTCCCGTGTTTGTGTGTGGAACTTTCAAATTTTAAATATTATTTCCCGGAGTATAATCAGTGTTTGAACCTAGGAAGCGCTATATGCCTATAAAATTAATGCTTATAAGTTCATATCCGTAGGACGCCCTTGAATATAATCTTTTGCGCCTACTTTTAGTGATAGCCGTACACGTGGTCGAGTCATGGGATATCTCCGACTTAATTTTACCGCCGCCCGTGGACACTACTTGGTGGGGAGTTGAAGATCGCCTGCTGGTTCCAGCTCCTTCTTTGTTAGCCACTGCTAAACAAGGTAGGTTCGTCGTTAAGATGTTTGGGCCAGCATTTTTTCTTTTTTCGATTTATGCAACTTACACGACTTGCACACTGTGAAAGGATATTATGATAAGCGATCAATATTACCAGATGTGTTCCCGAAAATCGATGTCATTTATTAGAGACATGCTTGGATCTATAACGAGATTGGAGCAGACATCGTATGGAACGAAAATCGATCGCAACAGCGTGGACAGCTTATCGTGAAGTGCGGTAAATGGCGAGCAGTTCTTTATGAGGACCTTGCCGATATACAGTGTGTTAGCATAGTCGTTCTTCAATCAGTCAATGATTCTATCAAAGATGGATGGGCTGATTTATTAATTCGCTCGGAGTGTGATTTTGTACAGCTCAAACGTATGCATGCATGGAGTTTTGTTCGTTAAACAGCACTTTCGTCTCTGTTTCAGGTATTTCTCGGCTTGTCCTTCTGGTACATAGCAGACTTGGTGACCTTTTAGGAACTGAAGTTCGCCCAGCTCTAACGCCGCCAACGAATTTAAGCAGAATTGTAAATTCCAGAGTCATTGGAGCGTTGCTAGAGGGGCATCGTGTACTCAGTCTCCCTAGACCCATTACTGTAACCTTTAAGCATTTGCAGGTACGTTTTTGTTCTATAACGTTTAAATTGTAGCGTCTTTATGACGAAGCATTACTGTACACATGTGTTGTTTTGTACTATCTTTGTATTTTATGTGACATTAGGACCTCTTTGGCTATGATTAGGGTAGTACTTACTTCGCGGCCATGAAGTTCCACGACGGTTTTTGAGATTTCTAGTGTTTTTCGCAAATATTAAAAATATATTTGCGATTTTTTTTATTTGTTCTTATCATTCTCTAATTTTTATGATGTTTTACTGCAAGCGTTTAGAAAATTGTAATGTGTTTTAATTTTTTTAAAAAGAAAAATCAACAGTAATTGTATTTTGGACAAAATCATTGGGTACTGTTAAGATAGGGACTAAAAGAAAATCTGAAACAAGTTGAGGTCCACGCAGAATATATTTCCGAACAATTCAGTTTATTCAAAAAACAAAGAATTTCCGGCGACAAAATAATGAAATGTTACATTGCTGATGGTCTTTTCAAAGACCAGTTTGCGATCATGTCGTGGAGCGGAGGAAACCATAACCACACACACACACACACGGGGAGGTAACCATAACAACACACACACACAAGAAAATTATTTCTTTCAAAGATAAAAACTTCGATTTTTTTAGTCAACTGTAAATTTCTTCAGAGCATTCTTCATGCATATTCTGAAGCAGTTTCTGCCTTTGGATCTTTCTACAACGAATATTAGTTTGTTTTCAAGCCTATTCTTATGCTCGAAGGTAGAATCACATGAAGTGTGAATTTTCTTCTTAGAAAAAGTGTCTAAAATAATTTTTGTCATATAGCCCAAGGTTAGTCTTCTAACGGTTAATTTTCTAGCTTTTTAAAAAGGTTCTTTGTTCCAAGCTGCATTGTCACCATCAGTTATTTATCAGTACCCGTAAACAACGTCGATGCCGAAAAATCCTTTTCTAAAATCAAAAACATGTCTGACAGGATTAACAGACACTGGACTGAAAAGATTAACAGACACTGGACTGAAAAAGGAAATTTGTATATGTACGATATAATATATGAAAATTCTATCTCAGCTTAATGGATCTCCACTTAATCCATTTAAAATGGAAAGCTTGATCTCATATAATGGCGTTAATAATATCGCCAGAATTTAACTTGTTTATAAATGCAAATATCGATTTCGAAACTTATAATTTAAAAAGTATATATAATGGAATATAATATATAATAACTTAGTTTCGTATTAGTTATTGATGCCAAAGATATCCATGTTATTAAAGCAGTCTGTTGGAATCGAAAAACAAAAATAAAATCTAGAACAATGAAACAAACTGGGTGGAAATAAAGCGAGGAGTCAGACAGGGATGCGTTCTTTCTCCCATCCTTTATAACCTTTACTCAAAAGAAGTAATCCAAGAACTCGTGTATATTGTAAGTAACTTGAGATATGCTGATGATATGGTAATAATGGCTACCTCAAATAAAGATTTGCAGGTGCTCATCAATGAAATTGATACAAAAGGCGAAGAAATGGGACTTCCGTTAATGTAAAGAAAACGAAAACTAGGTATATTAGTAGAAAAAAACTTCAACATCACTGCCCATTGTAAAAGCATGGCCATAGAACAAGTTAATACTTTTTTTTTGCTATTTAGGAAACCATTTTGCCATAATAAGGATTAAACAAAAGAAATAAGGTGCCGAAATGGCCTGGCAAAAACAAAATTCAATGAAATCCAAAAAGTCCTATGCGAGAGAAAATTAAATTTACATCTCAGAATTTTAATTTTAAAACTTTATATTTGGCCTATACTATTTTATGGTTGCGAGACCTGGACATTAAAAAAAAAGACGCCAAAATTAGAATCGAAGATTTTGAAATGTGGACCCTTAGAAGTGAAGCTAAAATTGACAAACAAGATCATAAAGTCTTGAATAGATCTAATACACAAATAACCATCACCACTTCAATTCTGAGAAGAAAGTTCTGATATTGCGCCACATAGTGAGGGGAGAAAAATAGAAACCACCCCAACTGGCACTGGAGGGAAACACCATGAGGAAGAGACTTAGAGGCAGAAAAAGAGGTGAATGGATGGATTGCATAAAGGTTTGGACTAGGCTAAGCACGAAAGACATTATCCATGCCAGTAGAGACAGGAAAATGACATCCATATTGACCGCCAATCCCCGAATCAGAGAAGGCACTTATTGATGGTGATTAGTTATTTGTATTACGATTTTGTAACTGGCAGACTTTCTTTTTTTAACATTAGCGTAAATTCTCGGCCACCATTTATTTTTAAATTTGCACGAAATTTGCCTTTTACCACCGCGATAAAATTAGTACCCTAGATATGATGCACCAAATAAAAGCTTTGTTCAGCTTTAAGTAATACTGCTGGTCTTGTGGTTATATGACCGCCGTCTTTGAGGACACTGGTTTGGGTTCGACTTCAAATAACGTAACTCTACGTTTCGGACATCACGTACAGCTATAGATTAAGTTCTCGATGAGATCTAAAAGCACAGCCTTGTGACTTCGACACAATGTAGGAAATATACACTCTCTCTCTTGGTGTTCAATCTTTTATTTCTTTCATTAGTACCGCGATAATGACGAACTACCGACAAAACATTGGCAAAGCGGCTGGGCCACTTAGTCCCCTATTTTCATGTTCAAAATGAGAAATTTGTGGTTGTAATAGCAGGAACCAGCTTGTAGATTGCTGTACGTCTAGTGGGCAAGAACTGTACGGATTGTGTTGGTTGGTTGGTTGCTTTTTGGTTTTACGGCTCAAAGACTACAGTGGTCATGCTGCGCCGGGACCTACTGTTTTCCGAGGAATCCGAACCTCTTAAGGCCTGGGGAACCAAACCCCGGACTACAGTGAGCAGTGCGATCTTTATGAGATCTCTGAGTAAGCGTTCTTTTTGCACTGCTGGGAGTCGAACCCGGATTAGCCGCGCAATAGGAGAACGCGTTACCACACTGCGCCACCGCAGGGCCCGTACGGATTGTGTGTATCGCATAAAGCATTATTACCGAATCCAAGAGCCATGGATACTTTCGTCTACATGTACGTCAGATTACTCATTCAGATTGCCGGTATAGATAAGGTATGTGCCAATATTTACCTTTTCCAGTTTTCTTCAAGTGTGACCCTGATGTGGCTTTAGGACGGCGTGTTATAGTGCCGCGTTTCTTTACCGTATGAAGAAAGTATAGACAAATGTAAATGAAACAAACATTTACACTTCTTTCTACGGCTTCGTAATTCGGGGTTTTATTTCCTAGACTGCAGAACATGGAATTCTTCGGAAAATTACAGGTGTAGGCGCTTCATGACCTCGCTGTCCTTGCCCCACGAAAGAACCTGTAAACACTTGCCATTGAAAGAGTTATCGTCATCGTTCATGGAACATAGAGATTAAAGTCACAGTCTCGCGTTTCTGACACAAGGTTCGAATCCGGAAATGATATATACGTTTGCAAGTGCATCAAACAGTAGTTGAAATTCACTGGAAACAGAATGTAAAACCCGGATTAATTTTCTTTCTCAAGCCCATTAAACAAATTGCGAATTTTGAAACGACAAAGCGAATTTTCATAATTCCTTTGAAAATGAATAAATCACTGCCTCTTTTTGTCTCATGAAATTAAAGTGCAAAGTACAGTCAAATCAGTTTTAGTTTTTGCAACGTTTTCTATTGATCGCATTTCATAAAAACAAAGCTGTTTTTATTCGGAGGAGAAATAAATTTACGAATGGAAAGACAGTGTTAATAATGTTAGCATGAAAATAATGATACGTAACAATGTGCGCATGAACGCACATTCGGCGGACACATTTTCCGGATAAATAATTTTGGTCCAAAAACGATTCGCCGCGAGTTTCTCCAGTTTTTCCGGCTTTGGAATGCATCCAGATATCCAGATCAATTCAAGGACAATAGCACAAAGGAGACCGATATTACTAATGAAAAGAACTTTGGGAGGAATTTAAATTTTTGAAGAGAGTCGGAGCGAACATATATTGAGGGGAAAAAATGGTTCTTCCAATTTCAATATATTTAATTCGAGATATATTTTATGTTCAAATTAATTATAAAGAAATAAATATTTCTCTGGTGTTCAATTTTTCGTTTGATGTTCTCGCTTGCGGATATCATTAAAAAAAAATACTTTGGAGTTAAGCGATTTTGAATGAATGGGGATTCAAACATATTTCGGTGTTGCAATGAAAGGCTGAAGTGAAAAATCATATTTGTTCCAAGGTTATGTATGCAGAGGGCCGTGAAATAATCTGCAAATAATACCGCTTCTTTGAGGAGAGGGCACCTCCTCTGTAATGTAAGATTGCCATAGAATTGGGACTTTCTAAGTTAAAAAGTTTCAATTGCAACTGTAATATACACAACTTATTGCATGTGCTAAAGTTAAACTAATGCCTAGGGTTTATTAACCTAAATTAAAAAAGAAAACACTTTTCTCATAAATTTTATAAATCATGGTTTTAAACTGTTAAATAATATTGTAATGTTTAAACAAATATTGGGTTTTTAAATATAAATATTTTTTTATATATATTTTTCCATTTTTAAATCACTCCTTTGATTTGTCAAAAAGTTAGGATGTATAATAGAGAGCAAAATAATGTAGGTTATTGCAATATGAAGATAACTTTTATTTCCAACTTCAGGCACATCAATCATATAATATCTTATAAACGAAATTATGCACGTGAATTAGTGAGACACACTGCGTAAAAAATTAAGTCGTAAACACAAATTATCACATTTAAAAATTTATTACTTTAAGAGCTATTTCGGAGGCGTCTTCTACCGTCATCAGAACCGTACTGACTATTTACATACGATGCCGGTCAACGTTGCCATCTCACCAATCACGAATTCTTTGGTTGGGAGATAGAAAAAACAAGTGCGTCTGTGGCTACGTTTCTGGCTGTAGAGTCAATGTAGTTTCTTCAAGCGGGTGAGACAGCATTGACTTGTAGCTGGTTATTTACTGTGATATTAGTATTAGAAAGAATGTGAAAGGCCTGGGGGGAAAGTTGTGGTCCACTGTTGAAAGTTTTTGGATTAGTTGCGCTTTGGAAAACAGGAATTTATGGTCGGCTTACCACGAAGGTTTCTTCTTTCATCCAACGAATTTGTGATTGGCGAGATGGCAACGTCGACCGGCATCTTATGCAAACGTATGATGCACTTTTCCAAAAAAAAAAAAATCATTATTATTAAAAACATCATTATTGCTGCAAGCAGCATTTAAAAGTTCCCTGTTCTTCAAAATTAACCGTAAATTAAATACAAGACAAATGCGCGTTTATAGTTATTTGAAGTTTTACTTTTTTTAGTCCTACAGACATTGATTCCTTACGTTATCACATTTCAGTAGATTATGAGAAGAACCCCGTTTTACACAATTATTTGATTAATTACTCTCTTAAAACACGAAATGCGGCGGCAAGTATGGCACTTACTTTTTTTTTCGGTTGCTTAAACGTCAACCCACTTCTTATTAACTCTTATACTGATTAACATTTGAAAAACTACGTTTCACCATCCTGAAGTTCTTAAATTGCTCATCTATTAATAGTTTACTTTTATCGATATTAGCGCAAACATAAAGATCTTTTACTAAAAATGTGCTCACCGATTTCGTTTCGATCATCTGACATTATACAATGTGATATCAGCTTTAGGAGTAGTCATCCCGAAAATTCCTTCACTCAATTCTTTCAAAAAATTGGGACACATTTAATAGTCGGGAGTATCATAACAAAATCGGGGTTTGCTCGCAGCAGGGTTGGATTATAACGACATGTTATTAATTTTATGTTATGTATTCGTCTATTTTTATTTCATGAGTTTTCATTTAAGGTCTACCTCTCTTAAAACTTCTTTTAACGGCAGGGTCGCCCCCACTTTTATGGTCGGATAAAAATTTCCCAGAAAGAAGTTTCCTTCACGATAATAACCTTCCTTTAGGGACACCCCTTGAAAGGGATTGTAAACAATTAGAGATGACTCGCCAGCTAAAGTCACGATTCGTCACTGAGGTATAATTTCGCTGTGCAGAATACATGAATGTGTATACACGTAAGCTTACAGTTTAAACCTTCATTATCCTGTTCATTAAAGCTATTTATAATAAAACTATGTCTGCTTTTCCGACGAGAGGTCCGAGCTAAATTAATTCCCAAAACGCATATTGGCTGTTGGTGTGAATTTAGGAAGTTAAACGTTTGATATGTTTTTAGAAAAATTAGGCATTTTTATGATTGCCTTTAGAAAATACTAAATTCCTTTTTGTTTCCATCTAAAATATGCTTACACTGATGCAGAATGCTAATTTTGATTAACAATATACACTGTGTAGACAAAATTGTTTGAACACTTGGGTCGGACGGGGACACAAGTATAAATTGGTATTAAGACTCCTTCCTTCATCTTGGAAGTTTTCTGTTAGAGCTGTGGAGCGGAAAATTTTGAGAGTCGCGACTGGAAGTGGCGTTTTCTGATGCCCTGTAGATATCTGCGACCCATGTCTAATTTATCCAATGGAATATCTGTGATCCGAAACGCATCATCCGAACACGTGCTTCAAAACTTCTCCCTAACGCATCTCTGACAAGTTTTGAAAAGAATTGAAAGGATATCTGAATGCAGACTCCCTACAACACACAAAGCATGTCCATTTAAGCTGCGGAACATATTGAATGGTGCATACAATGAGCATATATACGATATGGGATGCATACAAGGATGATTACTTACCGATATTATTCTGGCTGCTACAACTACTTTGGCGCATCATATTGTTAATTATTCCTGCTTATAAAGCACAGGAAGATATGCTTAAGGTAATTAATCGATGATGTTTAACCCTTTTAACATCCAACCATTTGTCCTAAAAAATGAGATTACTATTTCTTTGAAATGGCCATTTACAGATCAATGGAATAAACCTTATTCTCAGATTTCTGTTACACGTTAAATTTTAATGTTCTGTTGGGTTTAAAAACATTGGGTTGTTTTGCGCGCAAACCAAATTCAGTTCGAAAAACTGGATTTGAGGTGTAAGACGTGTAATGTCTTTCACGTCACGTTAAAAATAACTTTAAAAGTTTGGCGATTTTTCAGAGTGGTAACAGTTGGCTGATTTCAGAAAGCATTTCTAAATACTTTATTCTGAACTACACAAATTCGCTGTTAGGCATTTCTGTGTTTGTGCAGTTTTAAGACCCCTTAAAACCCCCCTTTTTGCTAAAATTGATGCAATGTGCTCAGGACATGAAAAAATCATTTTAAGTAAAATGTTGCTAATTGTTTTATACAGCCAGCTTTTCGAATCAATTACTGGCATTTGGCAGAAATTGCGGCATTCTCGAGTTACCAAACATAAATCAATGATTTGTTTGTTTGGATTTTTTATGGCGCAAGAGCATCTGGGCTATACTGCGCCAATAAATCAATGAAAATTACGCTATCAAAGTTTACGGGTTGAGAAATATATTTACGCATGCGTGCGTACTTCGGAAGTTACATTATCCAATAAATTCGCAAATGTGCTATAATTGTCTTTAAACTGAACAAGAAAGGCTTTTACGAATAGAAACTATATATCAATTGGTTAGATCCAAACGCGAGAAAAAGTGAATAGTAAAACGTGTATACAGGGTGTTCCAAAAACACACTATCAAAAGTATATAGCCGTGATTCTTGTGCAAAATGGACCGTAATGGCCCTTTACATGGGGCGGTCGGAAATGAATATCCACAGAGTTATGCCTGCTATGTCTCTAATAACCAATGGCGCCTTCAAACCAAAAATGAGCCTTACTTTAAATTTGAAATTCGGCGCTAAATTGGTTTTGAGGTGTGTTGGCATTTTTTGTTATTTCCGAAATTGGCGATTTGGTCTGATAATTGGCGTATTTCATAGATAAAGATTTCAAGGTTCCTACGTAGGGCTGCAACTTCCAATTTTTCCCGAAGGAGCTCTATGAACACCGGGATGCCCCCTAGGTCCGTGGAAGCCCTCTTGATTCAAAACAAGAAGTTCCAGTTTGCAAGGTACATTTTTCAATCAGTTGGAAGTTTGCTTAAAGTAGATGTTCCAATTTTTGCTACGAAGGGCAGGGTAGGTGATAGGGAGGAAAAAGTGGTGCGCAGAGGGGTCCCGTGCGGCCAAGGGCGCCCAGTACTAAAAGGAACAAACCCTCCGTCCAGCACGTTAGCAAGATCCGTAGACGGATGCCTTACCAACTGCGCTACTGGGACGCCCTCTCCCCCCCACCCCCTGCAGTTTAGCCCTCTTCCTGTTTATCCCGTTATTTCCACGGGCAATGTGAAATAACAAAATTTGCTCATCTTGCGATTTCCGCGGGTATGCAATTTTTCCATCTATCTAAAAGTGCATCCCTCTATAATGCATTTTCTACAATATTTAGACTTCTAGTCGTAGTTTGGTCAACAAATGGCGTTATCTTCGCCTAAATTTTCGTATTTGCATAGAGTTCACTAACTGATTTTGCAAGCGCTCCCTTTGTTATCGGTTTTTGTATTCAGAATATGGCTTGCAGGAAACGTTCAGCTGATGGTTTTTATTAGTATACATGCTTTATATTTGTATTCTATAAAGTAAGG
>QLNU02015360.1:279894191-279928152 GCA_006491805.2 Dysdera silvatica
AAATTATAGTATAATAAATTTCCCCCACGAAAACTCACAAAAATCTCGCCCCGGAGGCTTTCTTGTGTTGACCATATTTGGCAATTGTGTTATCCCTGCGGAGGGTAATAATACCTTAACATCTTTACATACGGAGAAAGAGAGCGTTGTTTCCTGTCCTCATTCGTCTAGCGGTCCAAGACACTCCGGGCTAAACGGAGGGACCCTGGTTCGAATCCAGGATGGGGAAAGCGTCTCTTTTTCTCCAAAATTATATAAGCTCTAGTTTGAGCTATTTATACGTGGTTACAAAATTATTGTATAGTTCAAAATTGTGTTCTTCAAACAATTTTCCTAGGGATTTGAAGAATTTCCCACTTTTTATATTTCGACTTTCCTCATAACGTGACAAGCATTTCAGGAAAAGCTTTTCGTCCATCGTTGGAATATCTACTACCAACGAAAAGATTCCAGTGCTGCTTTGGCCTTACCCACGGATAAAATGCCTGACACGGGCGAGTGCCGTATTGGTCGGTTAATTTCTTCAGCCACTCCTGGCGGCTGAGTACGCTGTTCAGCCGTCCTGTTCGAGATTGCCAGGCGCCGCCTTCCGGCGGCCACAATTCTTCCCACAAAACCCTGCACAACCCCCCGGTCAGAGATGATTAAAGGGGAATCTTTAGACTTAAAAATGCATATAAATCCTTTCCTTATGTCCTTTGATGCCCCGCAGTGGTTCGTTTATCATACTATTATTTCAGGTTCAGCTCTCGATGATGGGAAAAGGAAGCTTACATACTAACTGCCCACCGTAGTTCAAGGGTGGATTCCTTAAGCTTTAAGGAGCTCAGAACTCTCGAAAGCTGTCAAGTCCCGACGCGACATGACCTTTACCGCCCTTTCGCCACTAAACATACAAAGTTACATCATTTGAGGAAGTTATACGTTTCGACACAGAAATATACATATTTGACAGCTTCCGTTCTAATGTCCTTTTCGAAACTATGCTATTCCATACTTTTTAACTAGTTAGAAAATACAAAATCTTCACAAGTTAAAGTTTTTTTAAAAAAAAAAGCTGTAGACTTGTTTATTTTTTGTTTCTCCATTTCCCCATATTTTCAGTTCTTTCAGCTCGCTGCACCCCATAATGCACCGATAAAGCAATACAGGTGGTTCACATTTCAAGTTAGTCTTTAAATTATTAAACACGCGGTAGTTAAAAACCGTTCCAACTCTGGTACTGCCGCCATCTATGCTCATATATCACGTTCGAAAATTTTGGACTTGGACGTTAGGCATTGCCCAAGTGTAGGACTTTCTCCCAGAGTAATAGTAAAAGTTTGACCATTTCGTAAAAGTCGGTAGATACTGAGTTTGGAGAGGCAGCTTATACGCGTAAATCCGTAACTAGAAATTAAGGGGCGGTGAAGCGACCAGCTGTGAATGACCGCTTCCCGAAATTGTTTCCCGTAAATAGGTTCTCTGTGCGGGATTGGACTCTTGATTGGGAGGTCCCGGGGGTTTTCCCCAAATCAACACTCCGGAGAAAACAGCGGGTGATATCTTTTGCATGAGCGAATATGATTTGTGACTTTAGGTTTCGAAACATGGTGCTGAAACAGGAGAGTTAATTTAATGAAGGCTTTACGAATAAAACTTGCGTTTAGAATAACTCGTAATAATATATTTTCCCTTTCTGGAAGTTTTAATGGGTGGGAATATACAAGTTGTATATCGTCCGTGCGTAGCCTTCTGTGTGTTATGTAAATGTTAGTATTCGGTCGAAATATTAGTACCTAGTCAGTATTGGAATAGCGGTGTTCCGATGATCGAACAGAATACGAAGATTAATGAGGGTTTATTTATCATAAATAATAAGGCTTACGATTCTTAAATTTGCGCCATGCTAACCATACGGGTCTTTAACTTTTTACAGAGAACTGTTTTACAACAGTCTTTGATTTTACCATGTTTGGCGCAGTATAGCCCAGATGCTCTTGCGCCATAAAAATCCAAACGAATGACGATTGGTAAATTTGCGAAAAGAGGGGCGTAGAACCCAGAGAACGTATGTAAATTGAAGGGGATAATTAAAAGAGGATATAAAAATGTATACACAATATTACAAAAAATTATTGCAAAAAATTGCTTACATGTATAAAGAACAAATGCGTTCCTTGCCCTAAGAAGTATAAAATAGCGAAAAATATTTCTCGAAACTTCTCTGCAACGTTCACATCCAGTGCATCTGTACGTTTCTCGAGCACGTTCCAGAAGATTGGGTCTTTCCTATTGTCTGTGGTCGTAGACTTTTTTTTTTCGTGCAATTTTTCTCCCTGGGCAGTGGATACTGGGTCCCAGTTCGTGTAGGATATCAGGTAAATTGTTTTGGTTTTCTCCTGAACGCTGTTATATTCCGGTCAGTTGGTTACTTGGAGTAGATGCTAATTTGTATAGAATATCTTGGTATTGGTTTTTCAACGGATACAATCTCCCCAAGTACTACTTTCACGTGTTGGAGAGTTGCTGCTGTTCAATAGACTTTCCACCATTATCAGTTGGCCTGCTTTTGACTAAAGTAATAAATTCTTCTACCTGCCTTATAATCAGATTCCCTCGTTCTACGTGGTTTATTTGACATGCACGTGTATTATCCCACCAAAAGATCTCATCTTGAAACGCTTAATTGGCTAATAGAATTTTGCATGTTCGTATCTTCATATGTCGTTATTTGCTTTGTGTGGCCGAAAAGAAGCAAATCATTCTTTGGGGTAAGAATAAAATCCTTCGAGTTTCTTTCTATTATGCTTTTATCTATAATGGAAGAGTACACTTTGGCTTTGATTCCATGGCGTAAAGCTGCATCATGCAATCCGGCAGGACAGTTCAACTAGAATTCTCCGAAGGCCGAATCATTATGACGATGCAGCTGAACGGAATGAGAACCCGGCTTGATATGTTCTTAATACTAACTTTTTAAACACATGGTAAATAGCCGCAGTGGATCAGCCACATGTGTCACCACGGCCTTCCATTTCCTTGCGCTGGGTTCGATTATCAATACGTGTTTGTCTGAAAACTCACTGTGGTTCAGTGGTTATGTTAAGTGATCGATCTCCTGTTTCTTAAAAAAACATTCTATTCCCCTTAAGCTTGATGTAAGAGTACACAAAAGCAGTTCACAAGAAAAAGTTTAGGAAGTACATATATTCTTACCATATATAACCATTATCTTTCTACCTCTGGACGTAGATCTCCGTGTGCTCTCCACACATGTCAATTTTGAACTCTCGTTTCCATATTTAACCCTAACCTATTTTCTCATTTGATTCATGTGTCTATAGTCTGAGGATTTTTCCTAGATCTTTTGTAGTCATTTGGAACCTAGTTGAAAATTTGTTATCCATCGTTTGTTAGTTCTTCTTGCCTCGTTTTCCCATGACAGCTTTTTATTTTAACAGTGATGTTTTCAACCTTCCATATTATATTTATTTCATCAAAATATATTTTTGATTATGAGCATATATACACTATATGCCCAAAAGTATCCAGACACTTTGGATTTTTTGTTTTTTTTTTCGAATTTCTAAAAAACTACTCTGCCAATTGTTCTCTAACTTTGGAGATATATAGAAGGTGCTTGAATGCACACTTTCCAATAAAGTTTCGGTGACTTGTGCATTTAGGGGACCACCCACATATTGACAAAGTGAAAAAATATATTTGATCACCCTGTATCATAAAAAGCTGGAAATTATTTGTAACTTTCAGAAAATATTTAACCAGCTATGCTTAATGCCTGTGTGCATTTTTGTAAAATAGACATGTATATTCATGAAGATAGAAACGTTCCTTTAAGAAAACCCAAATTTTGTCACATATTTTTTGCTTATAATATCCACAATTTTCAGTCAAATTTCACGAAACTTACAGAACATTTGTCAACGTACAAGAAAAATATTATACTTAAATTAGAAATTAATATATTGAATACACGATGAGATATGAGCATTTGAAGAAAATAATTTTTTACTGCGCATGCGCGAAAGATATGAATAACTTTCTTTCATAATTTTGTAGTCAATAGTATAGGGCAACTTAAAAAAAATACCAGTGGGATATCTTGAAAATTCAGAAAGTTATCGATGATATAGTGAGCCGTATTTCTCTAATTCTCTGAAAGTAGCTAGATGATAAGGGTTTTTTCCACAAATTGTCATATTCCAAATTACCAAACACCCCTGTTCTGAAAATGAAATATTCCAGATTTATGCAAATAAGGATCAAAAGTATCTGGACACCTGCATGTTTTGCTTCTCCTTTACAGAAGTCAAAAACCTTGCTTGGTGCAGAATGACCATTGTTGTCCTTGTGCCATAAAAATACAACAAACCAACAAGAAGTCAAAAATTAGTATGAAGTGGGACCACCTTTTGTTGCAGTGATGACTGCCACTCTATCTGGGAGGCTATCTACTAGTTTCTGGAATTTTTCAGTGGGAATTGCAAGCCATTCTTGCAAAAGAATATTAGTCAGCTTTTCTGCCGATGTGGGGCATTGTTTTACGAAAATTCGCATAGGTATTAAGCATAATCGGTTAAATATTTTCTGAAAGTTACAAATGATCTTCAGCTTTTTATGATACAGGGTGATGAAATGTATTTTTTCAATTTGTCAATATGTGAGTGGTCCCCCAAATGCACAAGTCATTGAATCTTTATTGAAAAGTGTGCATTCAAGCATACTCTATATACCTCCAACGTTAGAGAACAATTTGCCGAGTAGTTTTTTACAACTTCGAAAAAATTAAAAAATTAAAAATGTCCTGATACTTTTGGCCATCTAGTGTATATATATATATATATATATCATCATCATCATATTCAACCATTATCTATCCACTGCTGGATGAAGGTCTCTCCAAATGCTTTCCACACAAGTCTATCCTGAGCAATTCGCTTCCACGTCACCCCAACCTGTTTTCTTATTTCATCCACCCATCTAGTTTGAGGACGTTTTCTAGGTCTTCGGTGGTCTCTTGGAATCCAGTTCAGAATTTCTGTTGTCCATCGTTGATCAGTTCTTCTTGCAATATGCCCAGCCCATCGCCATTTCAGCCCTTTTACTTTAACAATGATGTCCTCTACTCTAGTTTGCTCTCTCACCCAAGTGTTTCTTTTTCGATCTCTCCTAGTTATTCCAAGCATGCACCTCTCCATGCTCCTTTGCGTTGTCTGTAACTTTCGTATTGCTCCAACTGTTAGACTCCATGTCTCTGATCCATAAGAGAGGACTGGCAATACACACTGGTTGAAGACCTTTCTTTTTAGACACAAAGGCAATTTCCCCTTCAGGATAAAACTGTTTCTTCCAAATGCACTCCAGCCAAGTTTAATACGTCTGTTGAGTTCTTTCATAATGTTGCCATCCATTGAAATCAGCTGGCCAAGGTAAATATATGAATCAGCAATTTCTAGCTCAATGTTGTCAACTTGTATTTTTGTTTCCTCTACAAAATTATTGAACATGATCTTAGTTTTTTGTAGGTTCATCTTGAGTCCAACTTCTTTACTTCTAGTTGAGAGCTCCTGTACCATGTCTTGGAGTTCTGATGGGTTCGTTGAAAAAATAACAATGTCATCAGCAAACCGCAAATGATTTAAATATTCACCATTTATTTTTATTCCCTTGTTATTCCAATTTATCTGCTGAAAAATCATCTGTAAAGCTGAAGTAAAAAGTTTTGGAGAAATGGTATCTCCCTGCCTCACACCTTTACCAATTTTGATAGTTTTGGTATCTTTATGTAACCGAAATTTTGCACTTGCATTTTTATACACACATTTCACCATGTCAATGTACACATCCTCGATGTCTGCTGATCTTAAAGAGTTGATGACTGCTGACGTTTTAATAGAGTCAAAGGCCTTCTCATAGTCAACAAATGCCATACACAATGGAAGTTCATATGTTCTTTCAATTAGTTCTCTGAATACTTGAATATGGCCTATAGTACTAAATCCACTTCGAAATCCAGCTTGTTCTCTTGGTTGAGCTGCATCTAATTTTTTCTGCAGGCGATGTGTTAGCACTTTTGTGAAGATTTTATAAATAGCAGGTAACAAGCTAATTGGTCGGTAATTTTTCAAATCCTCTTTATCACCTTTTTTATGCAAAAGAATTACTGTTGCAGAATCCCATTGGTTTGGTATGTTACCACTGTTGAGGCATTTGGTAAAGAATTTTGCGAGTATGTCTTCTACATGTTCTCCAGCTTCTTTTAAGATATCTAATGTAATGCCATCATCGCCAGGGGATCTTCCTTTCTTCATACTTTTTATTGCAAATGCTACTTCTTCTTTTAAGATTTTAGGAGCTGTTCCTTCGACTATCTCAGAGTCTTCGTTTAATCCACTGTTTCCCTCATACAGCTTTCTGTAGAATTCTTCAACTCTTCTAAGTATTTCTTCCCTATTTCTTGTTACGGTGCCATCCTCTCCTTTTAATGCAATGATGTGTTTCTTCCCAATAGACAAACTCCCTTTAACAACCCTAAGGCTCTTGCTGTTTTCAATGGCCTTCCTTACTAACTCACAATTGAATTTTCTTATATCTTCTTTCATGTTTTTGCGCAAAGTTTTGCAAAGTTCTACATACTCGATCTTGCAACTGGTATTTTGATTGTCCACCTTCATATGTCTTCGCCTTTTCATGAGTTGTTTCGTCTTCTCAGATAATTTGCTATTCTGCTTTTTACATATTACACCACCAATTTCCCCAGCAGTTTCAATTATTGTCTTAACAATGTTTTCATTTGCTTCTGAGATGTCAACTTCTTCAATAAGTCCTTCCAGTGCAGAAAAGCGATTTTTTAATTCCAACTTGAATGCCTCGGTATTTTCTTTTAATTTCTTTAAATCCACCCTCTTACATGTGTCCTAATGAACTTCTGCCTTTCTAGTTTAGTATTTAAGTGCATTTTACATCTCACCATTCGATGATCACTTCCAGTATTAAATCTGTTCAGTACGCTGCAATCTTCAATAATTGATTTCTTGTTTGCCAGTATATAGTCAATTTCGCTGGTTCCTCCATTGGGGTGTTTCCATGTCCATTTTCTTTGTAGTTTCTTCTTAAAAAATGAATTCATGATGCTAAGATTTTCAGCTTCGGCAAATTCTATGAGTTGATCGCCACGTTCATTCCTTTCCCCGTATCCTTATTTACCAACCGATGTCTCTCTTTGTTCCTGTTGTCCAATTCTTGCATTGAAATCTCCCATGATGAGGTTGATGTGTTGTTTCCCCTTGGTATGTAGCTGTTTGATTTCTTCATAGAATTCCTCAACCTCCTCGTCGGTATGGCTTGATGTTGGTGCATATGCCTGTACTATCTGAAGTTGGTATCGCTGGGTTAGTTGAACAACGAGCCTCGCTGCTCGATCTGATGTACTTTCAACTTCCAGAAGACAGTCTTTAATTCTTTTGTTGATTAAGAAGCCAACACCACTTATTCTTTCAGTTTCAGTTACTCTATAATAAAATAAATGTAAAAAAAAAAATAAATCAAAAATCTCAAAAAAATAAATAAATAAAATAAATCAACTCTTCACCTTTTCTTCTGGCTTCACTGAGTCCCATAATGTCCCATTTGATCTTGTCAAGTTCTTCTTCCAATTCCTGAAGTTTTGCTTCAGAAGCAAGGGATCGTCCATTATACGTAGCCAAGGTCAATAACAAACGGCAGCCTGGGCCATTCCAGTGATTCTTAGCACCCCCTGCTTTCATGCCACGCTGACCGCTGCCTTGATCAGGAGCACTCCAGCACCTGGAGACTAGGGGCCATGGTTTTTGGTGTATTAGCATATTGGAGGAATTAGCCATCATTTCACCACGCTGGCTAGACGGGTTGGTGAATTAGCCCTCCCCTTCCGCCTTTCTATCCGTGTAGCAAATATTAATTTGCCACATAAATAGAAAGCTCAGCCTGCACCACTTGAAGGCGGGGTAGGACACTAGGTTACTGGCCTGGCCGGTTCCACACATCGTCACATACGTTCAGCGTGTGGGTCTCCTTCCAGTTAGATACCAGCAACCCTTTTGCAGGCCATATATATATATATATATATACATACGTACAGTGAAACCTCTCGTGAGGGATACCTCTCTTTTTAAGGACGATTCCTGTGATCCAAGTCCCTTTGAATAGTTGCTTAAATATGTTTACCTCTGATTAAAGGACACCCTATTTAAGGAACACTGAAGAAAGTATCCAATACAGGAATAAGAGATAAACAGAAATTCCTTTGTTAGTAGCATTTTGATAAGTGAAAGACAAATTCTTGATAAGGGAAGAGCTACTTGTTTTCAGTAGAAGGGAGGAGAGAAACGGGTTTAGGAATGAATAATTAGTGCATTCAAGACGAAGTGAGGAAGACAGAGGTGGTAGAAAAGGAGTCCGACGTCAAAAACTACAATAATGCCTTTTAAAGTACACCACACAATTGCAAAAGTTCACACTAAAGGTTGATGATAGTGAGGGACTCTAAATGACCAGTAAATTCAATATCCATGTAGAGAAATGTGCTTGTAAAGTAAATGCTTCCAAACAAAACATGTTGCAGCTTATTTTAAAAAAATTCTATAAATATCAAACTTTACTGTCCATTTATACACTTCTCTAAAGTTTTAATTTTTTCATTACTTTTAAATACACTTAGACCGCTATTATATTAACGTTCATACAGTATTTAAAATTAATGTTAATTACATTTCTTTTTAAATTAAGGCACAGAATGACCCTCCCTGTCCTTGCGCCATAAAAATACAGCCAACCATTATTAAATTTCTTATATTGTATATGTATGTATCAACACACGTATCGCCGAAGAAAGCACACCTTTATTTAAGGGACAGAATGTCTGATCCCATGAGGGTCCCTTATTGGGAGGTTACTGTCTGTGTATTGATGTGTTTGTAATAATGTATATATATATATGTATTTATACAGAGATGAGTGAGGTAATTTAATTGTGATATGCGAAAATTTATATAATCATCAACGTGTGTTAGTTTCCAATATACTATGCAGTTAACAAACATAACTACCGTTTTATTTCTTCCGCTCTACAGAACAATAGCGTATATTATTAGTTACGCTTGGTATACACATTACTCTCCCTTAATTAGACACCACGTGCGTACCCAATTTACGTGAAATGTTTTCATGAAATATTAATGTGGCCACCGTCGTCAAAGCAGTGGCCACACATAATGAGAAAATATGTGGGCAATATACAAATGGAACCATTCGTTACACGCCCTGTTCGCGTGTGGCTAATTCCTTTTGTGCTGCAATTTCTAGACTAAAAATGACATTAATCCGTTTCCTAGCGAAAGCCACTTTATTTTAATCGTTAAGTACACCGCTTCAATAATACACCGTTTAATTATTATTTCCTCTTGCCATTACACAATGGATCGTCTCTCGGCCATCTTCCATAATTTAGTTTGGCACGTATTCTGTTGACTATGGATCGGAGCAACTTGCTTTATTAATTTTCAGATTGGGCCTTGCCTTGACCCTATAGAGTGCTGTATGACACATGCAAAGGATGTAGTACACAGCATTAAGTGAAGCTGAGTGTATTGTTTGGCATTTCTGCTACGTTCTTCATCGAACGTGCAGAAACTTGTGTTTTAAGTCTTCTGGTACGTTGACGATTTCTGTACCGATTGGAATTGATTTTTTAGATGTCAAAGGGTCGGTCTCTCGGGGAAACAGCACATCCTAGGGCAGTATGGTTATATGTGTCTCTGCATTTAAAAAACGTAAACGAACGAACGTCCCGTTGTTTCGGTTCCTTTCCTGAAAGCAAAGAGGGTTAGGGCTTAAATTTCTTATAAACCGTCGCTTTTGTTTTGAATAGTATAGTAACAGTCTTTGGACTCACACCATTTTCAACAAAATAAACCTTTTCTTGTTCCAAATTCTAACTTATTACAACATTCGCTTTTCATTGTACGCGGGCAACGATTTAGCAACAAAAGCAAATGGACTTGGCGAGAGGGAGGCCGATTCCCAATAAAATTAATCAATCAATCAATGAATCTTCATTCATATCAATGTACAGCATGTTACAATCATTAAGTTATAAAATTTTGTTGATTAACGTCCTAAATTTATCTCAATATAAAATTATTTAAAAATTAATTAAACAGATATACAAAGATATTAGGGGCACCGGAAAAAGAACAGTTCAACTGATCTGACTAGTTCAGTGCCCCCCTCAAACGTAACTGACCTGTCAACACCCGTACTATGCTATTCATACACAAATAAATATGTAATCTCAATAAATAAGAAAACAGTAAAAAGAGAAAGGCTGAACGTCAGCAAGGGGAAGAAAAATTCGAGGAAAAAATAATCTCAATAAATAAAAAACAGCAAAAAGAGAAATGGCTGAACATCGGTAAGGGGCAGAAAAATTCGAGGAAAAAATAATTTCTCGAACCATGCGCTTAAATTCTGAAAGGGAATGAATGTAAGGGAGGTTATGACCGATATAATTCCAAATTTTTGGACCAATATAGTTCAAAGAGGTTCCACCAATATTGGTACGAGTGTGTGGTATTCTAAACATAGGTATTGATCCAAGATCATATTGTGGAGTAAATGTAATCAAATATATTAAGATTAGCTATGTAAACGTATCGACGTTTTAAACGTCACGTTGAGTCGTCGATTCGGCACCGAGATGTCCCGCAGTGTACATTGGGGTATGGAAATACAAAATTAAGGGAAATTTTCGCAACGAGATATACATCAGCTTTACTAGCAGTCAATAATAGATTTTGGTTGTTGGTTTTATATTTCTTGAGATCCTCCATACACTGTAGCGTCAGAAAAAATGTGGTGGTTCAACATTTCTAACAATTTCATTGGCTTTGCAAGGATGCACTAATTTAAATTCGTTATTAAATCACCATTCGGAGACTCCAGAAATTTGCGAAGTAAACCCCTCTCTTTCAGTTTTTTGCATCCTTGTTGTGATTTACCTCTACCAAAAAATATTTGAGGAACTTGACTACGTCACTAGATGTTTGTTTACATCAGTGTTTCTCAAACTTTGGTCGCTCATGGTGTGGAAATGTGGGAGATATTGTCTGAAACCGATATCAAATCTGGTAGATAATATTAGTTCTTATTGGCCAATGTCTGTTTCAAGATAATTTTTTGCTATGCATTATTAATGGAAAACGAAAAACCTCTAACTTTTTACACCCCGATATAATATAGATTTCCTATTTTACTTAGACACCCTCGAAGATGTCACTTTCGGAAATGTTGTTGTCAGTTGCAATTTTTTTTCCGTCGCTGTAAAATCCTTTTCAAACAGTGATATTAAATAACACATTATTTCATGTTTTTTACTTCTGGAATTTCCAGAAGATACTGCGGAATGCTTGGTAGGCCGCTCTGGTCCGCGGACCACACCTTGAGGCCTAAGTGTTTCTTTATCTCAGGAAACTCATACCTGGATCAAAAAGATGTGTGGGGCGGTATCGTTTCTTGAAAATTCAGACAATAAATAAGCTTTATATTATTTTGGTACCTAAACCTTAGGGGATGAATATGGAAGCAGAACTTCTGGCTGCTTTCGTCATTTAGTTTTGACAATTAAACGAAAGCGTGATTTAAATTAATAACAAATTAAATTATTTCAGACTAAATTCTCAAAAATCTCTAGAATTTTACGTAAAGATAAAAGTTAATTTGTTTTAGAGTGCAATATTCTTCGTAAATGGAATTGTATGGGGCATATTAATTTTTTTTCCGGCAAATACTTAACTCAGTGGTAGAGTTCTAAGTAGGCACTCAAGGCGCAGGTCTAGGGGCTGCACTTATCTGGGGACATTAGCAAAGAGTTTAAAAATAAATTTTTCCAAAATCAACAACGTTGAAAATGATTTTTTTTTAAATAATTTTGATTCTAGATAAACGTTTCTAGGTAAAATGATTTATAATGATTTAATATTAGTTTATAAATAAAAATTATAATTATAAATAATTATAATTTTTAAAATATTAGCTACTAATATATTAGTCCAGTGGTTCTCAAACTTCTTACCCTGAACTCCCACTTACCTATTGTACGTTGCGCCACGAAGTCGGCGGCTATGTTAGCAATAATTTCGAGTTGTATTTTATTAGTTTGAATAATTACATGAAATATCTGCTTTACATACCAAATGTTAAGAGTATGATATGCTTCTTTTTACAAATATCCCTTTCTTTGTAAAGGGGGGAAGGGGCGGCATTAGAGGCTGTGCCTAAGGGCGGCAATTTTATAAATCTGCCACTGACTTAACTAAATATTTACGCGGGGCCCTCTAGCTGACTTTGTCCTTGTGTAAGCGTGGTCATCCCGTAGCTCACTTGTATCCAATAATGTGGTGGCATTGGAGGGGAAGTTCCTAAAAATTGAGTTTTCGTCTTCTCAAGTTCGGTTTAATGAAGACCTTGTTTATAGCAACATAGGTATCGAGGCAATTTGGATTGCTACCGCACAGAAAATCTAGGTTTGATTTCCCGATAGTGCTGTAAATACGCTTTCTATTTTATGCGAACCGGTAGGCCTGCCATTCAATCCCGGGTTGAAAGTGCACACCGTTTCAGTGGGGCTGGAGTGCTCACATAAGAGAAGGTTTTTGTGTGTAAGGGCCGCTACCGTGGGGACTCCTATATGGATAGACGATTTCAGTAGAGCTGAAAGGACCGTTTGTAGAGATTCTGTTGAGAGCGTGCTGATCACCCGAGCGGGCTTGATCGTATAAAACATAAATATATAGGACTCGACAGGTCCGATCAATAGTAGTAGCTAGATTTTTGCAGTTGGCGATTAGGAAAAATTTTCTTTTCCTACTAGATTCCTAAGTTTTCTTCGTGGCGACCGCATCGCGTTACGCTGATTGGTTGCAAAGCTCCGTTATTTGCATACGCACGCCTGTACCAGTTTTTCTGGCACTTCAGTATATATAATAAGTACAGGGGGAAATAACATAAACCTCTCTTTGGCTTTGTTCCATAGGTCATCTTGTCCCTTCATCTTTCTATACCCCCTTATCTTTCTATTTAATTTGTATAAACTCCAGCTTAATGTTTTCCTCAGATGTGAATTGAAACACAATGAAGGGACATCCATTGTTACTTTTTGGGCTTTTTTTCTGTTGTCTTAAGCTGTGTTTCAATCAATTTTGATTGCAATTTGACTTACATTCAATCGCCATAAGACTGGCCATAAAATGGACGGTGGCACATTATTTTGAAGAAACTGTGCAGTATAGTGTTATTAGGGTGGAAATTTTTTTTCAGGAAAGTATTTCTTCGCGAGTAATTCGTCGATATTGGAGACACGCGTAGTCTTCAATATTTCACAACTCCCATTTGGAGCTTCAAAACAACAATACAAAAATCCAATTGAAAGCACGAAAAGTAACGCTACGAGAAAAAACAACGTAATAAGTGGCCTAAGATCTAACGTAAGTTTTCTTTATCACAATCCGCAATCAATAACTTTGGAACACCGATTCATACAGCACCTTTTTCTTTTTTTTATTTCGCTCCCCCCCTCCTGAAGCGAACTTCAAATTTTCCATTCCAAAGCCTTTTTTGGACCAAAAAATAGGCGCCATCAAAAAACTCTGAGGGTCGAAAAAATCATTTCGATTTTTACCAGTAAGTGCGCGAGATTGAACGTATCTTTATAAAATAAGGAAAAAAAATATTTCCTTCGAGAAGTTTCGAATAGAGAGGTAGGAGTAGAATATCTTTCAGTTTCTAACACCGCAGAAGTCCGCAATTTCGATTCTTTTTGGACTACGAGCAAAAACCATTCGGACCGTGATCTATTCCCTTAGCAACCCCCCCTTCCTGGTAACCAGAGCCGATATCTTATGACCCCCCCCCCTCAATGAGCGCGTACCTGCTCTTTTTCTTTTTGCATGAGAGGGATGGGAATTTTATCATTATTCGAAGCTTTGCTTTTTATAAGCGAAGCAGAAAAGACAGTCGAGATATAAATTTTTTGCAATTTTTCCTTATATTTTAGCTTGAGCTGAGGTTAGGTTATCCAACGATAATTTTCTAACACGTGAAAGGGTTATCTTCGGTTTGCTTTAGAGGTAGGGGGCAGTAGCTCCTTTATAAAATATAAAAATATAAGGTGTAGAAAAAGTGTGAAAACGGTGGCGGGTAAATAATTGTATATAATCGTGATGGATCAAGTATTTGGACATTGACCAGTACGAGTGAAGAGAGATTGGGAAGGACGATCATGTCGAAAGGGACTGACGATTTAATGTGACCTCTGAACTTCGTACATTTACACATACCCACGCGATATGAGTAATGACTCCAGCACTGTGAGTTCAAAGGTGACAGTCACAATTACTGACCTACTTTAATGAAATTAAGCATATCACAAACAATGGATCCTAAGTTTAAAGATCGAGTCCCTAGGTAAGAGTTTCGCATTTCATAGTAAGCTTTGTCTTGGCGTAGCATGATATTAACTGTCTGTCTTTGCTATAAATACAAATTATTGAAATATAATGTATTGACTTCCCCTCTTGTACCTATTTATAAAATGAATATAGCACGTGTGCCTGTGTATATATGGAATTGTAGGCCCACCTCTGAAGAGAGAGGGTAACTTCATCCTTGAACTTTTTTCTTTCGTTATTTCCACTTTTCATGTTTCAATGTTTGTGCAAGTTTTAATCTATTTGTTTTTTCTTCTATTTTTAGGTTGAAAATGTATCTAATCCGATGTGCGTGTTTTGGGACTATCAGTTGAGGTAAGTAGAACGATTTCAAATGTATAAAATGAAACATATACATATATTTCTTCGGGTGCATGATAATTTTAATTGCTCATAGCTTGTTTCTAAAGTGCTCATTCGAATTTATATTCAGTTCATCGATCTATATTTACGCAGTTAATCGACGTATCGGATATAGGATTGTTATCGAGAATTTCTAGAGAAATATCCACCTTAGAATCACAGTACAAACAACAACGTTACAAGGTTTAGAGAATATATTCATATGTAGCATTTCATATTCAATTCAAACTCTAAATACGTATATTCAATGGCTGTGTGCGATATATCATTTCCCCCAGTTGGGAAAACAAAATCGACGAGAAAGTGAAGAAAAAGTGTATTGAGCCACATTGGCTCTAAAACTGATCCGCTAATAATCAATTATGTGCAATAGATGTGTTTGTATATATTACTTTAGTACTTGATATTTAACTGAAGGGCAATCCTTTTGGTGATTAAACAGTTTCACTATACACTGGTCTTAGGTACACAACTGACGAATTGAAAAGTAAGTGATTTTTTTCGTAATTGACAAGACAACTGTCAGTTTCTATTATTGGTCTGAGGGCGTCAAAAGAAGTAAGTTCAATATATATATGTATATACGTTTCCCTTCTCCAAAGGTACTAACGAACTGTAGTCAAATGTAAGCGTATTTCAGTACTTTACAGTACATATTCTTATAAAAGTATAACTAGGTTTGAAAGGCAAAAGTAGAACTGGTGTTAGTTTTAAAAAATGTTCTGTTTGGCATGTTTTTAAAGTCTCATGTACATAAAGTATTCATTTAAAAATTCTCAAATGAAAAATGTACTGTACAGCTTAAAATCAGGATTCTGGTAATTTGAGTATTTTAGTAGTATAAAATTATAGAGGTTAAAGTCAAAGAAATATTTAGTTTATTAGTCATTTGATGTAAAACGTTAGCTACCCTTTATATCTATTTACACTATGCGATTGGGAAGTCCAAGAAGAAATAATTCCACAGTTAGGATAGTTGGACTCTATTGTTTGTGGTATATTATGTATAAATGATACCGATGATTACCTTTAAAATTTTTTATTAAATTTGAAAACACCTGCCACTAAACAGAGGTAAATGGGAGACCAATGGGAGAGAGGATGAAGGGTATATCTAAATATTCCAGTCGGAAACGCAGTCTAAATTGCACCGATTCAGTCCATGAAGAACTAGAGTAAAACCTCGATAATCCGAAATAATAGGGATGGGCTCGATTTTGGATAATCCAGATTTTCGGTGTAAAGGAACTTTTTTTTTTTTATCCAAAAACACCAGTACTGGCTAAACTGCTATATTGATAATGAAAAATGTCTTTAAGTATGTGTTAAGACATTAACTATTTTGAAATAAATCCGATATATACAAATTATATACATATCTTTATACATTTTCCATATGTACACCGTTTATGTTGATTTCTCGCTCTCTCTTAAGGCCGGAATATACAAGAAATCAAATAAGTATTTTTCTGAAAACATCGAACGGGTATTTGCTAACGAAAAAGTAAGTGCAGTAGGTCATTTTGGTTAATCCAAATTAAGTGAAGTTCGGATGATCGGGGTTCTACCGCATTTAGTGTTTTTTGAAGTCCTCAAGGACGACCATTCTTCTATCCAAGAATGGGAAAATTGGTGGTTTTTGGATTGCGATTTAGTGACTTTTGTCCTCCAGAGTTACTCGAATTTTGCCAACTCCTATGTGTAAATTGTTAGTCTTTTGTTGCCAGAGTGGCCAAGTTAGGGAAAATGTATCCAGTTTTGAACGTTTTGTTCCTAAAAGAATAATCATATCCCAATATGTGAAGTTTTCTTTTTTCTTCTACTTACAGGAGTTGGTCCACCGAAGGTTGCTGGTTGAAGTATTCCAACAGAACGCATACCGTGTGTCAATGTAGTCACTTAACGAATCTCGCTATTATCATGCATATTTCTGAAACGCAGGTACGAGGTTGTTTATACTTTAACGCTTCTGTTTGTGGCTTTCTCTTTCTTGCTGATGCCTCTTCATATCTCTATACCAGGACAATTCAGTGCATTTTCTTTTCTCATTCATATTTAAGTTTAGGTTTCATTCACTATGTTAAACTGAGAACTCTTGAAATTTTTTTTTAATGTTTAGCTGTGGTTTTCTCCTTCACGCATTTCCAAAGTTGAAAAGAAAAATTTCTGTAATTTAAACGTGAATCCTGAATCATTGCTCGTTATAACGAAATTTCTCCTACAGCGCACCGCTAAATACGGACATCTATTCGACGGGCATGTTTTTACTCTATATATGGTCGTATAATATAGCCTCCATTTATTAAAGTGCACTAATATACGGGCATTCATATACAGAAAGAACAGGGTTTTCACGCATGTGGAGAACCTAGTAACCTGAAATTGTCAGGCGATTGACAATTACCTCGAAAAGTCAGAGAGAAACAAGCTTTTTGTTTTTTGGCAAAAATTTTTTTGGAAAACTTATGAAATTTTGTTTTGAATAGCTAAGTCTCCCACGAACATGGAGCCATTTTCGCCCACTACCGAAGTTTAGCTGAAGGTTGATTTCGATTGGTTAGAGAAATTTTCCGAAAACGTCATTGAAAAACCTAGAAAAGTCGGGGATTTTTTTTCCTCCAATGCATATGGGGACCCTTAAGAAGTCTCGTTATATGTATATATATTTTCCCGCTATAAAGAACTTGAATTTGATTAGCTTTCGAACAGAATTAGTTTGAAATCACTCTCTTTATACAGGTAAATTTCTATAGATTATGTACATAAGTTTAGACACATCAACAATAGATTAATATACTGGGCTGTTACCGAAATTTATCATATTTTTCAAAGGCCAGCAATGCTAAAGAAGGTGAGTCTAAAAAATATTGAACAATTTTTCTCCTCTCTCTGCTTTTTAATGTGCATTGGCAATCTGCGTGAAGTAGGTAACTCAGTGGCTTCAGAAGGACACACAAATATTTGCTGTTATCTGAAGACTAGTGAAAAGAAGTAAGTAAATTATTTTTCCTTTTTTAGAAAAAAAAACAAACTCTGCTCACTAGAGGAAACCTATGCTGTTTAATGGAATTCGAATAGCCCTTTTACCTTGATGACGGCCCTGCTCTTCAGAATCTTAAAACAAAGGGCTGTCATACTGTACCTCTAAAGGGTTGACAGCCTTCTCAAGTTTCGTACCGGGACCTATTCTATCCCAGTAGTAGACCTAGCTTTCTGTACGCCTCTCTCACTAAATCCCTCCGCTCTCGACAACTATTTTTTTTAAACTTTAGAAACAAGATTATTTAGTGATGAAAAGTTCGTAACAAGACGACAATGAAGGCTAGAGCATCTTATAGCCTAAGTGTTCTGTTTTGTTTGTTGGGTTTCTTTATAAGAGGATTTCTCAAGTATCCCTTTGGCTTATAAGGAGTGTGATGAAAATTCCTCTCGAGCACGAATTTTATTTTTTTATAAAATAATACGCGTTTGGTGTCCAATGTTGTCCGATGCTTTTTTTTTTTATTTTCCTTTTCTTTATTGGTGGCAGTAAGTACTTGCATTATACGGATTTGTGTACAATATTTTATTTTAATAAGGGATATATTCCCAAAATATTCATAGAGAGGTGAGCTAAGGTGTAAATGTAGTTTTTATGACATATAGTGCGTTGCTGAGATATCACTATGTGTTTTACATTGTCTCTTGGGAAGCTATTATTCAATCACAGGAAAATCCGTAATTGCAAATCCAAACAAAACAAATTTTTCTGGCAACCAATTCCAGGTATTTTTTTTTTTTTTATATATATCTCTGGACCTGTTTATTGCCATCTGAAAGAGAAACGTTTGATCTGCCCCGCCATTAATTTGATCACGTGTCTGATTAATGGAGCATGGGCCGCAAACCATCCATTATTATAAACGGTATAATCCATTAAATAATCATTACAGCCGTAGCTTCGACATTTTTTACAGTGGGCACTTTTCGCTGTAAAAATTGTCTAATGACAGGCTGCAACGCTTTTTTTAATCCTCATAATTTTTTTGTGCAAAATAAGGACGTGTTGAACACGTGGCGCCGTTGCGTAATTAATCCCCCACCTCTCAGCTGACGGAATTTGCGTCAAGAATTGTGGAGTTCCATTCTGCCCTGTGCGGTTTTTTTTTGTTACCTGTCCCAAAGTTTAGATTCTATGTAATAAGATATTGCATATCATTTTTTGTATTTTTGATTGATGACATTAAACGGTCGTTTACTTTCTAAAATTGGTGTTTTGCAGTGTTATATATCATAACAGTTACCACGCAATATATTATAAATTACCGAAATTTTACTTAGCGCCAGCAAGTATTTAAGTGGTATCGTGGATATTATTTTTTTTAAATAAAAGAAATTGACATGGGGAAATCACGGTATGGCAATTTCAGCTTGAAAAAACAATTTGGAAAATTTTAAAATTGCTATAGATTGGGTAATATAATTTATGGGGGTGTAGTAAATCCTAAAAGTTGTTTCTTTTGTCAACAAAGATATGACAATAAGAAATATTCTTTTGAAAGAGATCAAAATTACTGCCAATTATCATTGTCTGTTTCTAAAGGGTTTCCCAATCTTTTAAGGAGTAATTATGGAATGATTGTGAAGGAAGTATATTATTTTTTAATGTAGTTTTTCATTAAAAATATACTGTATCGTAAATGTGATCTCTTTCGTGTTTGCTATGTGTCAACGTATTGTTAATTTTAGGATCAACCACTGTCTTCGGATCATGTGACCTTGCGAATGCTTGTTTATATAGGCTGTGCCGTGGCCATGATATTCCTGTTGGTAACCATCCTCATCCTTCAATTCGTCAGGTAAACAACATTTGAAATTAACGACGTCGATCATTTTCCTTTCTGCTTAAATGTGCCATCAATCTTTTTCCGGTATGGCAGTCTGTTTCAAGACGTGTATTGGATTTCATTAGTTTTACTTTCACAAAAATAACTCATTTCTAACAAAATTGAAGTTGAGAGTTCTCCCGAGGTTTTTCTTTCCCAACTGTTGTACTTTATGAACGACAGTTGTCAGGTTTAAGAACAATTTCTTATTTTTAGATCACGTTTAATTCTTCGCAGTAAAGGGAAGGGATGGAAAAGGTGAGGTGAGGGAATCCCTGTAGGTTTGCTTCTTATTCTATTCCCCCCTTCCCCATAGGTGTCTCCCTCTCTAAACTAACCCTAACTTTCAATGCAATTTATTAATTCCCCCGCGGTTTTTCACACCGTCTGAAAATCATATCTCTTATCAACCGAAAACTTCGTTTTCACTGTGACAGCCAACCTTAATTTTATTTTATTATCGCAAGAACGAATAAGCAGTGTATAAGCAAGGAAAAAGACAACAAAATTCATGAGTCCAGTCAGAATTAAAATGATCGGTAATTTTCATTTGGAGAAGGATTTATACTTGTTGGTGAGCAAATAATGGGAGAATTTGTTGCGACTAGACGCTTTGTATTGCCAGAAGGGATTGGGACAATCACAAATGTTAGGTGGTAAAAAATCGACCTATACTCCTGATGAATATGAATGTTAGAACGGTCGCAGATAGAGGAAAAATGTTATGACATAAAGACATTAAAATAAAGCGATTATGTATAATAATTATATATTTTCCATATCTTTATATTTTTCAAAGTATTCAAATGAAGAGGGGTTTCTAAGAAAGTTGTATAGGGTTCTTTATAAAGAAATAAGTGGACTTGTGTCACTACTCTGACGTGTGGGAAGTTGATGAGTTGTGTGAACGTTGCACGTATTAGGGAGGATGTAAATTTAATAAATTAGTTCAGAAGTGGTCCTTATTTATATTATATCCAGTCATGTGATTCACTGTGTGGGGTAATATCGGACATAATACTAAACACAATATTTAAAAATGAAATTTAGCAAAATTATTTAAATATCATCGTATGAGTTTTTGTAGAACTTTTCCAGCTAAAGCTTTGGAAATGATGTCTTGTTCATATTCCAGTATTGTGGGCATTCCTTTCCTTAGTACTCATGCGCTTTAAAATGTCTGTAAAACATAAAAAAGTAAACATAAAGACCGATTAACATGGACTTCATTATAAGCACGGATGGTATTGCCAATAATGGCTAACAGTGGCGAAGTTTATCGCTATAAGCTAATTCACCACCTGTCGTGATTTGACAATTGACTTGGACACTGATGCCCGGTATGTGGCAGCGTCACGCAGTGGCAGCCTGCTAACTAATGGAAAGGGAATCTGCCTTGATACTAGTAATAACGTTTCTATTGATATCTATGTTATCAAATTTATTTCCATTGTTCAATATACTTGGTTGCAACTTGATGTTCAGCTTCAATGATATTACAAGCAACCCATTTAAAGATTTATAACGACTTCGTATATAAACGCATCTAACTTAACATGCCACGTTTAGTCATCAGTCCTGTCTCGGTTGACCTATCCGGGCTAACTTGGAAGTAAAATCTCAGAAGAATTAAAAGAATCGTTAATTCAAAAAGATTCCCGTAAGCTAAATAGTATATTATAAGCGTAATCAGCTGTTAAGCAATCTAACGTGTGCTTAATGTATCGCTACATCCATTTCCATTACTCACACACCACCACAGTTTCCATTCCCCACTTGCATACCGATTTACTCATGACGAAAGGGGTTCATAGTCGTCGGTTAAATGTAGGTCCCGACAAGGTGTGCCATGGCGCAAGGATATTAGTTATCCTTGCGCCATAAAACGCAAACGAACATTTACTTCTGAAGGTTTTCTCTCTACGAATGACTCCGAAACCTAATCGCCGAGTGGGAAGTCTTCAAAATTGAGCAATTTTTTATCTGTAACTCCGGAACAAAAACTGACTTTCTTCGCATTTCTTTTTAAAGCCTAGTTTATCTTAAAGCTTGTGTTTATTGTACCCTGGAGAGTAGACATTAAAGAATACGAGAGTCTATCTCGTTTTCTAAATTCTTCATGACTTTTTGCCGCCCAATATCGTCTGAGCGAAAGAAAGAAGCAACTCTCGAGTGAAAATTATTTCCTCCTGGAGAAAAAGTCATTCAATTCTATGACGTTTGAACTGAAAAATGCATCTTTGGGTTTAATTTTCTCTTTCGTGGATGCTTGTAATCTGAGAATTTCTCCCATCCAATTTCGTTTTGCAAACATAGTAAGAGAGTCACAGATTCTTTCCATGGTTCTAACCAGGGCGTAGTTGGTTTCGACAATTGGTAATTTAAATATAACTGGTACCTGTGATCCAGAGATCCCGTCCAGCCATTGGTTCTGTCTTAAATCTATTATGCGTGCTTGGGAAATCTGGGGAGCTCGAATGAGAGCTAGAAAAAAGGCAATTAACTCATTGCCCATCGGTACGTCTTATTTCATTGAAACGTCATTGCTGTCTTATGCAGATGGCTTGCTCCAGAAATGAATGAGTTTATATGGAGACGTTTCGAATAATTAGGCGGGCACAGCAGATGCTGATGATGTATTAGTGCTTGATTGTGAATTTTAAATTTCGACTTTAAAATGCATTTTCGAATAAATTCTTGTTTTTAGGGAAGATGCTCAATGTGTCTTATGTTTGATTTCAAATGTCTCTGTTTCTTATTTTTAATTGCAATCTGATTATTGCGTCATTTTCAAATTGTTCGTAATTAAGTTCCTACTCGACTAAATCAGCATGTTATCTAAAAACTAATTTCTGAGTTATTTCAAAATCGGAAATTAAACAAGAAATTGAAAAGTACGTGCGTAGTGTTGCCGTTCCAATTCCGTTTTTAACTTAAATTCCGATTTCAAATTTCGATAAAGGGGATTGAAATCTATTTAAATGAAATTGGCAGCTTGTGGAGTCGTCTTCCGTTGTCTGTTATCTAAATTACATTTTTTACTGGTCACAAGCCCAGCGAATCAAACAAAGCTCGTCGGTCAGCGAAGTTATTTACCTGTAATTTGAATTTTTACATAAACTACAAACAGTACTTCGTCTAGAATACTTTTGGGGTCTTGCCAGAGTGTCTAATGCCATAACTAATGTCATCGATGTAATCAGCACATGTGGGATAGCAGCGTTGTGGTTTAAGCGCGTGAATGAAGACTGAACAATGAGTCATTTAGGACAGCATGATGCCCAGGATACTCACGTGGATCAAGGGTTCCCCCAGCTTTTCCATGCCCCGCACCAGTAGCGTAGCAACTCAAAACTCATGGAGGGCTCAAATGGTTAGGATGGGGACTCAAGTTTCTTCAAAAGAAAATTGTGATGCGGCCTTAGAGAAAACGTGTTTTGATATCCAATGAGGGCTTGTGCCCCCGAACCCCCTTTTCTACATCACTGCCCAGCACCCCCAGGAAATGTTCGATTAGTATTCAGACCCTCTACAAAAACAATAGTGTCCCCGTTAATAAAGTCACTAGTTAATAAAACCGAAATCGACTGATAACGGAATCAACAGCGCCGCTTATAAAAATAAAATTTCAGTGACAAAATTTACTAACATAGCAACTGTGCAGAGATTAAGGTCAAATGTATACCGTTCATTTCTTGGAATTTCCCTAAACATTCAGTAAAATAATGATTATGAAATAATTAAATATGATTAAATGTGATTAAAAGTGATTGATTTGATTCAATGATTAAAAATGATTGATTTGATTAAATATGATTAAAAATGATTATGAATTAATTAAATGTGATTTAAAAATTATGAATTAATTAAATATGATTTAAAAATTATGAATTAATTAAATGATTATGAAATAATTAAATATGATTTAAAAATTATGAATTAATTAAATGATTATGAAATAATTAAATATGATTGTGAAATAATTAAATATGATTGTGAAATAATTAAATATGATTGTGAAATAATTAAATATGATTGTGAAATAATATAATAATCCAATAAGTATTATAAAAATCCAGCAAAGAAATTGTACCCTATTCTGTCTTGCCCGTTTCCGCTAACGCTATTTAAAAAAACTATGATACCTTTAGACGCAATGCATACGATTTAAAAAAGAAACAAAGAAAAACCACCTTGGCGTTCTGTTACGCCAACTGCTGTAAAGCATGCGGTACCAATAAAACATCGCATCATTGGCGGATATCAATACTGTTACTGAAGAGAAAGAATTTTATGAATTTTTGCAATTGCATATTTATAGTGATGATGATCGGCAAACGTAAGTTTAAAAGTTTGACTCTGAATTTGGAATAAATTCGGGAGACGAAAGAGTCATCATGCTAGTAACGTGACAAGGAGTCCGAGGGTAAAGAGATTGCGGACCTACCGCATATATATTTTGCTGCTACGAGGACCCGAAAGTTTCTGAAAGACGGATTATGAATCCATGTTCCTGCAAGTTACGAAAATCTCAGATGGTGGATAGCTGGAGAAGCATCGTATTCATTTGACAAATCGAGCTCTTGAAATGCAATTTGAAAGCAAGACTTTGGGGTAGTTTTTATGTACACTACTGGTCAGGGATGGACCGGACCGTTGACAGTGGCCCGGGCGTTTTTGCATTTCGGCGTGAAATGTAAAACAGTGATAATTAATTTAATTAATTGATTTAATTAAATAATTAATTACGCAACATACCACAACGCTCAACACGAAATCTCAACAATGAGTAGTTATTTATATAATTTAATAATAAGTAGTTATTTGATACTTTTATTCAGAACGAAATATACTTATTTGTAGTATATTCGTGAGAACTCGTTGAAATATGGACTTTTATAACATACTTCAAACTGAAGGTATATTATTATGAAATATATGATGCAGTATCTTGACCTTCGAACTTTTTTATGAATTCATATCTTTTGTTTAGAAAATTTGAAAACTGCATATTAGCAATAAAGTTATAAATTTTAACATGCATTAGATACGTTAAAAAAATCGGCATTTGTTCAAGTTGCCAAAATTTTTTAACCCGCTTCTACGTGGGCTCTATGACTCTCTTATTTATGTGGTGTACATTCTTAAGGTTTTACATATAGATGAAAATTATTTTGCATTCTTTATTCCAGTTTATCAGTCAATAAAAAGTTATTACTGTGGACCATAACATTTAATTGATAACTATGCTAAATTGATCTCATAATTACGTTTATTGAAATGGATTCCCTCAATACACCTTTTTTGAAATAAAAAAATTAATAAAAACAACTTAAAATTTAGTTTAAAAGGCTGAAATCTTTTTATAACTTACAAAAGTATTGCGGCACGTTAAATGTATATACCAATTAATTTTCAGAGAACCGGCCCATTTCAGCCCGTATTTGAAATGGAATTTTAGGCTCGCAAGTGAACGGGCCTTTGCCCGTGCAGGTTTCTAACTCTATACTGTATGCAATAAAGAATAGTAGTAACAATATAAATAGTATTTCTTACCGTTATGCCGAAAGGTATCAGTATATAACTTTTTCCACGTCCTCTTCTTTATTAGCTCTAAATGCTACATGCCAATCAAAATTTTGTATTTGCTGTTCGAAACACATAATATAAAATATCCAGAGGCAAGAAGTGTCACTTTCAGCTCTAGAGTAAGGTCTTGACCGATGGTCACTGATTGGCTTACTGATCACTGGTCAGGCGGTACACCCACACATATTCATTTCTTTGGCTTTCGAACCGGCTGGAAAATGTCCAATCCCTTTTTTTCCCAACTGCACCTTGTTTCTCATGAATGGTCGTAAAACATTCGACTTCTGCTTCTAATTGTATACAGAATGTCATCAGCCTCCAGCATCAAAACGTCAGTGATACCGTCCGCAGCGTGGACAAAGATGACTAAAGTGCCTTGGTGCATGAGAGGAGATAGTACAGAATGTAAATTTTTATTTTTTTTTTAAACAAGAATGGCAGAACGTTTGCTATCCAAATTAGCAATGTACACATGGTGTATGAATCCAGATGATGGGGTCATCTCCCCCCTCTACCTCTCCGGTCTGCTCAAAATGGGAACATCCGAAAGAAATCGAGATATTTTAAGTTTTTTTTTTTTTCATAAAATGTGAACTCATGGCTATTTGAAATCAACATGTTTTTTAACACTTTCCTTGCATGACTTTAGAATAAGAAACTTCATCTTTGTTTGCGTATGTATGTAGTAGTCATATAAAAAAGTCTCCCAGCTAAGAAACACTGACGGACTTCCTTGTAATAATATGTTACAATGAAAATTTCTAGCAACTGAAATATGGGGACCCGGGCTCCCCAATAATGTTCAATTTTACATATATTGTAATGTTTAAATATCCATATTATGTGTTTGGACCCCAATAATTTTGAAAACTCTACGCCTATGCCCAGCAGCCCCCTCTTCTTTTATCCAAACTATAAATATGTATGCCAAACCAAACTGACGCTCTTTAAACCATATCTGTTCGGCTTTCTTTATGCCAAATTTTACAGCTCCTCTATGGTAAAATCTATCGGCCCTCTTTATATCAAATCTTACAGACCCTGTATGTTAAACCGGACCAGTCGTCTGTATGATAATTTGAGGCGGCCCTTCGGGCGATCCCCCAATCGCCCATATGGCCAGTCCACCCCTGGTACTGGTATGTTCCAAATGTTTAGAGGAAGAATACGCCGTGTTCTCATTCCATTTGCAGCATTATACTTCTGTGAATTTGGATTCAGTACTTCTGTCAATCAAAACAGAATCTAGAAACTTCCTTAATTTACAGACAGGCCTGCGGATTGTGGTTAATCAGAAAGTTCCACGTTTTGGTAAAATTGAGAATAAGAAGCAGGGACGAAGAAGTCGTTGAAAGTTATGTTGCTAATTTTCAACTACGATATTACTCTTGTAGGGGGATATGAACCAAGGGATGATCCAGAAAATATTTGCAGGGAAAGGACGTAATATTTGAAAATCAGTTCAGAGACCTATGATGAGTGTACATATTTATTATCAATTTATGAGGTATGCACCCTCTGTGCCTATCCCCGGATTACTTTGGAAATTTCTGAAGGGTACGGATCATAGAAAAGGCAATGCACGCCGATCTAATTTCATAATGAACCGTATCACATTTGAAGATGAAAAAGTTAAATTTCTAATAATTAGATTTTAATTTATTCAGAAATAAGCGTAAACAGTAAACTGAATGGTGACTGGTCAATCAAGGACGCAAATCTCTTTCTGATCACCCTTGAAATTCCATTTCGGACCGTAAGCTAGGGAACCCTAATGTAGTTGCTAAAATATATACTTCGGTCGATCAAGAAAAAAACTTTGCAACGTTCATATATGAAAGGCATGATGATATTGAAGAAAAATGACAATGTGCATTTAAAGTGTCACGGCTACTGTTTCATTATAGTAACCTTGCCGACTGCGAAAATTTTCACATTATCCCCGAAGAGTTTTTCCATCCCAGATGATTAAAAATTAATATCCTGCTGTTGTAGTCACAGTGTTGCAGCACATAGTTTTCTTCGCATCTGAAGCGGTAACTTGACATGTGCTCTTTTAAAGGCATGAAAGAGATAGAAGTCACTAAAGGAAAGATAAGACACAAGAAACAAAACACTGCAAGAAATACGTAGTATTTCTTGCAGTGTTTTGTTAGGAATTGTCTCGTAGAAGGATCGCACCTTCGCTTAGAAGATTAGAATGTTCCATTTGATGGTTTCTCGTAATTTCTTTAGTATTGCATGGTATCTACAAGATTCACTGTTGCACGAAATCAGTTATTGAAGCAGATACCTAAAACCAATAAGCGCACCTCCAACGAGAAGTATCAAGCGCCACTGAACTATGTTAGCTCTCTATTGGATAATTTGATAACATCCAGGTTTACAACAAACTCTGTTTTTTAAAATTTCGAGAACATGTAAACTTTTTTCGACGAAAAGCTCCTCGTAATTATCTAAATCTTTTATCTTCTTCAGGTGCATAAGAACGGAGCGCATTTCCATTCATAAACACCTCTGTTTATGCCTCCTCCTAGCTGAAGTCGCTTTAGTAGGTGGTCTGGAGCAAGCTGAGGAACCACGGGCTTGCTCAATCCTTGCTGGACTCCTCCACTATTTGCTGCTGGCGGCATTTGCCTGGGCTTTTCTAGACAGCTTTCATCTGTACATTTTTCTTAGAGATTCGGAATTGCAACCTCTCATGTGGCGTATGAAATGGTACACTATAGTCGCTTATGGTATACCTCTGGTGGTTGTTACGGTGTCTGCCATTATTGACCCAGCTAGTTACGGCACAGATACTTATTGTTGGCTACGAGTGGATAATTATTACGTCTTCAGTTTCGGAGGACCAGCTATAGCATGCGCTCTGGTAAGTTTTTTTTTATCACTTATGCGTTTTCCTGTAATTCCTCCTTTGAGCAAGCGTATATGTAAATTTTGCGCATGTTTCAATATAGTGTGATTATTTTAGTTTCCACTTTCTGGTGTTCCATGAAATAGAAGTGCTACATTAGCCTTCTCTGAAGAGCAATATAATTGATTGCTGTTCAAATCGTACATACCTTACGTAAAATTTCAAGTTCGTGGTGTAACTTAATATTGTTAATTTACTTAAGAGACTCACAGCGGCCCCTCTTTGGGCCTGGTTCGAAATCTCGAAAGTCTGGCTATGCATATCGTGGTTTAGATGTTTCAATATTATTTTAATTTTGCCTGATAGGTCATAATATGTAATGCATTCAACACATTCCATCGTCTGGATATTATATGCTGCTTGTTACTCGTATCCATGAGGAGGTAAATGGTTTTACAGATTATTTACTATTTCATTTCCAGGCGTCCGTTTTGTTCTTATGTCTGACAGTGGGTCGAGTTTGTGCTCAAAGAAACAGCACAATTCCTGTGAAAAGTAAAGACCAAACGAAACTCAGTACAGTGAGGTGAGTATTTAGATTCACTTAGTGGATACTTATTTTAAAGTAAACTTTAAAAACTTTTGCTCCGAAGTGAAATACTGAAGCATTTCTAGATAAGTTCCGAGCTGGATAACGAAGCGTTTATATAAAATAAAAATACATCACCGCATTTACAATTATCAAAGCGGTTTATAGCTATTTCGGAAACCGTTGAACTTCCTACTTCAGAACCCTTGTTATACTGATATGGACCACGTGCTAAAAAGTCTATCGATGCCAACCTGCAATGTCACGAATATGATTGAGACTCAACCATATTCGTAACATCGCTCGAGACCGTGGTTACAATTCCATCATCATTGACCATACTTGGAAAAAGCTCACTAGACCTAAGCTGACCGACACACTGTCTCTATAGTTTCCACTCCCTCTAAATATATCCAAACATTCCTTATGAAATCGCTCCCATAATTTATATACATGTGATAATAAAATTAACTTCCATTACAATACTAAACATCAATCGATACTGGCATTAAAAGCTCGGTTAGTTTCCGTCTCCAAAACCTCTGCCTTATGCAAATGTTCTATCGCGAGAAGTTTGTTGTAGGTTAGCATAAAAGTCTGCATTTTTTGGCGAACTGTACTTAAGTGCATTTATAAAAGGTTTATTATTGATTTTCAGAATTGCTTTCAAACGTCAACGATTTTCTTGTTTTCTTGCATTTGCATAAGCAGTTAAATCCTCATACTCTGCATGTATGCAAGCGTTTCAAAAACTTCGAGCATAATAAAAATTGCGTTCCTGCTTTCATCCTCTTCGTGACATCAGCTATGTTCACTTTTATTCGTTCAAGTTCACATCTTCCTGCCAACCGGATGATACGAGAAGAAAAAATGCCGATAGTGTCCTATAATAAAGGCAGCACGTCCTCATAAAGCATTCTGCTGCGAGTGCATCGAGCACTAAGAATTACGAAGACACCTCATGCATCTTTTATATAACGAGGTAAAACGTAAAAAAAATAGGGAAAGATCCATGACAAACTCCACAAAAGACACTTTTTTTTGGACAGCGTACAAAAAAAGGTCCTCCTTCATGAAAGTTTATAAATAAATAAGAGGAAGACATCGTTTTAGAATTTTACAAAAAAAAAGTAGGTACACTATCCCTTGTTATTCTTTATCCCTTTTCTTTCGTAAAAGATCCAGCTGCTCACCCCTTGTTGATATCATGACCTTACTCTAAATCTATTTCGTATTAAATTACACAAGTTTCTGTACTTAATTCTTAAACTTTTACCCTCAATTATTGCTTATATGGATAAGTTCATTTGAGAGACTAAGAAGGAAACTTGGTTTTTATCTAGTTTGTGCCTTTGACCAACAACTACTACTTTAACTAAAACACTTCACAAATGCCCGCAATATATTTTGGCGCTGACACTTGCTATCTCACAAGATGGTCATTTCTCAATTGGCGAGACGTAGTGGCCGCACTCAAAAGATATATCTGTCAGCAATTTCTGTAGTTTTCGGACATCTGGCCATCTATAACTTTGAGGCTGCAGTCCGCAAGAAATTTTTTGATGACGCGTTTTCCGGACAAATTAATGACTGCCAGTTGGTGGTCAGTGAGACAGTAGTTTATATTTTGTATAGTCGGAGTGTACTTTTATCTGTGCAGTACTGGGGAAGTTTGGGAAGTTCAAACGATGCAATATAAAATTCTGGTTCTCTGGTCTTGGAGATCGATGGTTCTGTTTTATCGATTTTATTATGAGGTGCTTTCCTTTTCTATTATGAGAGAGATTTATTGAAGCTTCATAAGGCAATACGAATCATGCACTAAAAAAGCCACTTAATGCGTGGTAGTATTGCAGTGACCTGTAAGAATAGTATTCACAGTGCGTCAATCTGACGCCCATGGGCTAAATTCAAAACATTTTCAAACTTTTGAAAGTTAGTGATTACTTCCCTGTATGAAAAATTAATTCCATGTTAAAACTTTTTCCATGGCGTATAAAAATGACTGTAGATGTAAATTCGTAAATACAAGAAGTACGTTCTTGGTGTAAAACCGAATAAAAAAATGCACGCGGTATGTAAACTAAAAAAAATGCACTCGGCTCTGGTTATGGCGTGAATTCGAATTTAGCCGAACTTCTGTGACTCACTTGACCAAAAACCCAAACTCTTCAAAACCCATCGAACTAGATAGTGCTAAATTGAGCTTGGTTACTCTGTCTTCGTCCACGAGGGCAGCCATTGAATATTGCAGCAATTGAATATTGTGCGACTGTGGCAAATTAGCGAATGCATTCGTTGAGTACGCAAAATAATTGTTCATAAAGCCATAACAAATTACCGAAGATTCTAAATAGGAAATTAAGATTTGTTTAAAGTAAATGATATTTGTTGCTTTTCACAATATGCCACTTGACGTGGGTGGGGGGGTGCTTTTGGAACTAGCCATGTTCATATATGCGTCGCTGTCACTACGTCACTGGTAGATTTTCTTCCTTTTTATATTGAGTATATGTTAAATAGGTAGAATCATAGATATATTACTAAAAGCTATACAGCAGTTAAATTTCGTCGTATCCTTATTCTGTGGCCAGGTAAGAGATGTTAAATGTGCGCAAGAATTCTACCCGTTTTTGGAGATTCAAAGTATGCGAGTGGATTTGATGTCCTACGTGTGTTCTTTCGCAAGAAGTGTAATGGGAAAGGTGGCCGCCGAATGGGGCAGCGCTGTATTCCCAGACAGGCTTTTGTCACATAAAATGACGACCAGTGGACCGAGAAGGGACACTGGGGGGGAGGGGGCATTGCAGGGGATTGTCGATCGAAACAGGCGTACAGAGACGCACAGCTCACATGATTGTCGTCATTCAACGTCGACCGGAGGCCATCCACGATCAGTCCGCCCCGAAGAGCGGCCGAAATAGATGGATGGCGCGGAAGAACACCCCGGGCCGGCCGGTACTCCTACAGGAGACCACCGGACACCGTTGAGTGGGTGAGGTGCCGCGAGCGGCAGCGAACAGGCGTAAAACATTCCCCGCAACCAGGGCGCGCGAGACCAGCATAGTCCGGACAGGCATTACATACCAAATTATCATCCACTGTTTGCGAAAGCTGGCCCCCAAGCGATCGCAGCGGACGAAGACAATGGCGAACGCCCGTCATGGACAGAAGGCCAAGCACGACCCCAGCGACGAAGTCCGAATTACGAGGGAGGGCGGAGTCCGGTCCCAGAATAGCAGAAGCAGGCATCCATCCACCGCCACCCGGCGGCCAAAGTGAATATCCCAAGCACTCCGTCTTAAGCGAGCTGGAACCAACACCCGCCAGCCCGGACAGACATCCGCACGCCACCAGAGCTGAGACCGAACTCCAATGTAACGCTGAGGAGATGAGCTCTAACGAAACTTGCCAATCGAAGCAGACCTATTTTATACAGGGGATTTGAGGAGGCAACGCAATGGATAACAGGTTTTCGGAGATTGCTTGCCAAATATAATAGCAATGTCAGGTTTTGTACAAACTTTATACACAAAGATCTCCGTACTTTGTCGGTCGATAGATTGTTTCAAGCAAGTTACACTAGTGTAACAACTTCTGGGGATCAACTAGCCAGCCTAACACAGTGTACACATTAATAAAATTCCAGATGTAAAATCTTAGCCTATCTAGCCAATAGAGGGATTTCGGTACATCCCTCTATTTGAGCGATGTACCACAAAGTTCTTTCCAAAGCTGTTTTCAGTCAGAAAATATCGCTCAGTCTTTCCGCGATCTTTGAAGATGTAACACGTTACTTCTGCGTCTAAAAATCTTACAGCAACACATCCAACAACGTGCGTATCACCTCCAGCCAACAAAGCAGGAATTTATATCTACTCTTATGCTGCTGACTAAGCTTCCTGTTACGTTGGTTGATTGTGTTTTTATGACGCAAGGACAGGAAGGGTCATTCTGCGCCAATCAAGGTCTTCCTGTTACGTGTTTTTTCCATTCGTCCAAATAAACGCTTGCTTCGTTGCAGGGACGTAGCGTGGAAAGCCTATGCTAAGAGCGAAGGCAAGGAGGGGCGTAAGATCGGCTGAAATAATTCACAGGGGAGAATATGTTCGTGGTTAGGGGCCGCAATCGACGATTCTTCCAGGGGCGTAATCTGGACGGTTCTGCCAGGGGCACAAGTTCATCTAGCTACGGTACTGCTTCGTTGTCAGTTTAAGTATCTTAATTCAACTCACGTCCGTTATTTTTTTCAAGAGTGTTCTTCATCTTCAATAACCTCATGAGAAATTATCCTCAACCAGATTCCTTTCTCCTTCATCTACAACACCAACCAAGAATAACCTGGCATGCTGTATAGGGGACTAGAAAAATAACCCATATGTCTTCCCATATCAATCCCATATGAATCGAATCAATCTCACGTCTTAGAATCGAACCAATCTTACATCTTAAAATAGAATCAATCACACGTCTTAGAATTGAATCAATCTCACGTCTTAGAATTGAATCAATCTCACGTCTTAGAACTGAATCAATCTCACGTCTTAGAATCGAATCAATCTCGCATCAGCGAGCGTAACTGCCGATTAATGGGATACAACGATGCTGCTGGCTTCATAGTTCCCTCTGCATTTAGATTAGGGGTAATTTGAGCAAGGAAAGGGTCTAGTCCGCCCCTGATTTGAGTTATGCCGAAAAACCGTCAAAGTAAAGAATTTTTTTATACAAACTATTGGAGTGAAGGGAGGGGGGACAAGCACATATATATATTAATAATTCAAATACATGTAAAATAGAGATTTATTTTAAATTAGTGAGGGTGGAGCTCCATGGGCCCATATAACACTACGCCTATGCGAAAAACGCTCTTTTTTTGGAATATCCATTTCTCGATATATTCTATTTTCAACATGCAGTAAGATTCCTAGGTCATGGACAACAGAATTGTCCAATTATTCGAACTCTGAGTAACATAATTTTCCAATTATTCGAACACTCTGAGTAAGATAATTGTCCAATTATCCGAACTTTGAGTAATGTTATTGTCCAAATATTCTAACTCTGAGTAAGATAATTGCCCAATTATACGAACCCTGAGTGACATTTTTGTCCAAACATTCTAATTCTGAGTAAGGTAACTGTCCAATTATTAGAACTCTGAGTAACATAATTG
>QLNU02015360.1:279928252-279943707 GCA_006491805.2 Dysdera silvatica
GATCTTTGCAATTATCTCGGCTACAATTGTTGTATTCAATTTCAAAAGAAATTTCCTCAACATTTTTGAATTTTCTGGAATTATGATTGCTATAACAGCACCTAAACCAAGCATATTGTAATATAGGGCGATATTTTTTAGACTGTAATTGATTGTGAACCAAAGAATGCATTTTTATTATCTCATTTCGATGTCGTATGTCAATATCCATTTCATCGATTGCTATTTTATTGGTTATTTTTTTTTACAAATTTTTTATATTGTCGAAAGAAATAAACATCCAGCGGTTGTATGAGGGATGTTGTTTTGGGGGTATTTGCAAGGATATACAATTTTCCGGAAAATCTTAATAAGTGTTTGGGTCTGTACTACCTGTCCATTAGCTTAGTAAAACACAGGAAGGAGGAGACATGATGGGTTTCATACAACATTCTACCCACTCTCTTATTTTGATTTTGTCCATTTTTCCCGATTTGGATCATGTAATATATGAGTTTGAAGGTTGAAATAAATTCGTTTTGAAACGTTGTTAATCGTTGAACAGTCGGGCCAAATGTTTCCTCAGCTTCTCTTAAACAAAGTAACATTTTCCCTGTCAGTTCCCCATTCATTGATATTATTGTCATTATTGTATATGAATGTGTTCTGCCAAAATCAGACCCTATTAAAGAAAATGTCTGTTTTTCACCTTTATGCGATAGCTGCCTTTAATTTGGAAGAAAATAATTAAAACCACTTTGATCAGAGTTAAAAATTTGTTGGGGGATAATATTAGCAGTAACATTTCTCGTATGCAAAATAAATTCTATGGCACTATCTTCTATATTACCCATATTCTGGGTGTATATTTGAGTGATATATTTTGTTACTTTCCGCGCAACTATTTTGTTTTGGCTCTTAAAATTATCTATAAAATTATCGGAACATTTAAAATCCTCAAATCCTAACTCTTGGGATTTCAGGATCGCCCATCTTTTCAAATCTATATCATGAACAGGTAAATAATTTTCCCTAGCTTTTGTAAATCTGGCTAACATTTCATTTTTTATTATTTTATACTTTTCTATATTTGTGCCCATATTTGATATATATTTTCTAAACCTCGAAATATAAGTAGGGTATTTTACTGTTGGATATCTCCTGTTTGTTTTCTGGAATTTATTTTTTTGACAACTGTCAAAATACTGAACAATTGTTTGCATATTTTCTAAACTGAATTCATTTGCCAATTGATCGCCCTTTACAGTACAGTTATAATATTCGTCACCGACTATACTAATATCACTTTCTTCGTCGATACGGAAATCACAATTGTCTTCAAAATCTAAACTGATACTTTCACTGACATTGTTATTAAAAATTATGTTTTCGATTTTCGACAATACTTCCCGACTTTCCTTAAGTTCTTGGTCAGTTATTAACGACGGAAGCGTGTCGTATTTATTAACGACCAAATTCAAAACGGATTGAATTATGTTCACTATATTTTTCATTTTCTCACAATCGGAAACTCGTACAACTATATTGACGTTACACTTGCGGACGAGTTTATATAGCTAGTGGAATGCGAAACTTAAATGTCCCGCCAACTCTTCAAAATTGTCGCCAAATTCGCCAAATATCTATGCTAAAAGTTCATTTTTCATATTAATTTTTTTTATACTATTTAAATTAATAAACTAAGTTTTGACAAATTAATAAACTAAGTTTCTGAGCTAAATTAATAAACTAAGTTTCTGAGCTAAGTTAATAAACTAAGTTTCTGAGATAAGTTAATAAATTAAGTTTCTGAGCCAAGTTAATAAACTAAGTGTCTGAGCTAATAAGCTGAGTTCCTGAACTAAATTAATAAACTAAATTAATAAACTAAATTAATAAACTAAGTTAATAAAATAAGTTTCTGAACTAACAAGGGAACTCATTTGCTGTTCACTGCACTTTGAGATCAGACCTATAGGAGATGATAGTATTAGACTTCCTAATCACAAGTATGTAATCATTTGTCTGCTAAAATGATATGACAATTTTTTATGAATATTTGAAGTCCAAAAATGACACTTTTTTCGCCAGGTTTGATATTTTTTAATCGCACTGTATGTGAGCAAAAACAGGTTTGAAGTCGGTAAGATTATGAAGGATCATCGTATTTAACGGATAAAAATAAAAAATTATGTCTCAGCTAATTTAAACAGTATAAAAAAATTAATATGAAAAATGAAATTTTAGCTGAGACATAATTTTATATTTTTATTTTTTATTATTATTAAATACGATGATCTTATGATCCTTCATAATCTTACCGACTTCAAACCTGTTTTTGCTCACATACAGTGCGATTAAAAAATATCAAACCTGGCGTAAAAGTGTCATTTTTGGACTTCAAATATTCATAAAAAATTCTCATATCATTTTAGCAGACAAATGATTATATATTCGTGATCAGGAAGTCAAGCACTATCATCTCCCATAGGTCTGATCTCAAAGTGCAGTGAACGTCGAAAGGAGTTCCCTTGTAAGTTAATAAACCAAGTTTCCGAACTGAGTTAATAAAATAATTTTCTGTACTAAGTTAATAAACTAACAAAAAACTTCATAAATTTTCAGCACTTAAAGTAATGATCGTATCACCTCAGTTGTATAATCGATTTATGCTGGGACAGCTGTCGACTAAATTCAATTTATTCGTTACAAACTGAAATATATTCAATATTCCTTTCAATGTTTAATCAAGCCGTAAGGAAATGGGGGCAATGATTTGAAAATTTGTCAATTTGTAAATGCAAATTGTTCCGCTTCCTTCATTATAACTCGCAAAATTGCCATCAAACAGAAAAATTTCGAAATCGAGATAATTAACTTTCAAGTTCTTGAATTACGTTTCTATAAATTAAATTTTATCGCCACTTAACTCCGTCGTTTAAATCAATTGAACTACCTTTGTTAAATTTTTTGGCTTTTTGATCGCGTTCTCGTTAAGAATATTTTTACTTACGTTTGGTTACAATTCAATTTCATTATTTCAAGTGGAAAAGGAAAATGTGAGCAATGATTTTAAACTGACTTATTTGGAATTGTTTTAGAGATTTGGAAATAAAGTACACTTTTATAGCATTTTGAATACTACTTTATTGAAAAATTGACAATATTCTGAAATACATGCGAATTTGTTTTTAAGACATTAATTTTTTTTTCCAATTATTACTTTGGATACTTTGAAGTTCGTCATTCGGTAACTCTGATTTTAAGTTTTCAAAATTTTTTGTTATTTTTTTTAGTATCTGAAAGTTATTTTAATTTTCGTCTTTCCAGATTCGGTTTTGAAACTTTCCCAGTTTCTTCAAAATGCTGCACAGATATTGGAATATTTCTTGCTTAATTTTTCTTAATATTTATCTTAAGCTTTTATCTATTACGTCAATGTGCACAATCAACCCATTTTGCAAAAATATGTTGATTACATTAAGCAGGAACGCAGATTACCAAGTTGTAACGGCAGATTTTTTTAGTAAGTAATGTAATTTCCCAACACAGTTTAATGAAAATACGATAAAAACTTTAAATATGTTAAAAATGTATTTTACTTAAATTAAAAAACAAAATTGAAAGAAACGTCTTTTCTAAATTACAAAATATTTCGTTACTATTTGTGAATGTATATATAGATATATAGATATACATGCACCATTTTTTACATGCACTTCCCACATGCGATATTATTTCCATATTCATTTTAAACTTCGTTCTAAATTTATTCTGGTTTACCTTTAGCACTTTTGAAAGTAATTAATTAATCCATTTCAGTCCATGTTTTTAAACCTTGGACATCCTATTGGATATAAATATATATTCCTTTTTACGAAGTAGGTATTTAAAAACAATTACTCCAGAAAAAGCGCCATGCATGTGCTTTTGGAAAAGGTTCCGGTCGAAGTTCTCAAAGCTCATACATATGTATTTTTAAAAGTGTCTAATTTAATTGAACAAGATTATTTTCATATAAAAGCAATTTTAATCATCATTTTAATGAAGTATTATGATTCTAATACACATTATCTCTTATTAAATCTATTATCTGAATAAACAGTACAATATGTACAGTGGCGCTCATAAATATTTTGATAAACAGTTTTTGTTCGCCAGCGCCACCTATATTAAAGCATTCACTTGAATAGTGATATATTGTGATTCACTGCAGAGGTGCACATTCTACAACAATAACAGCGAACTAGCACTGGGTAAGTAATTGCCTTTTCTTTCAGTTCAAATAAGAAAATTCGTTCAAAAGTGTTTTTACATGCTAATTAGTAATTTGTTTTCGTAGATATACTTAATTAAATAATGTGTTATATTTTTCAAACAGCCTTCTATTAGTATTTTTAAATTGTGACGGCATTCTAAAAGAAATGAATACTCTAAAGACTTAAAGACTGTAATTGAGTTTTAAGAGACGTTTGCTCTCAGACAAGTGTAGCTTACGATTTTAATCTATCCAGACAAATTGTAAGTGTGTGGAATAAGTTTTTCATAAGAGGGGAACTGCATCTAATAATCCTATGTCCAGACGGCTATGAAACCCGTCCAGCAAAACTGATAAAATTATCAAAATAGAATCAATGACTAATCTCCTCATAACTGCTATAGACATAAAAGATGATTTACAGGAAAATTATAAAGTTAAAGTGCAGGTTTCCACCATAAAAAGACGTCTAAATGAAACAAATTTAAATGGCTGCCGGCCAAGCAAGAAGCCTCTTATATCTAAAAAGAATAGAAAGGCTCGACTTAGTTTCTCCCCAAAATATCGAAACTGGACTACTAAGAACTGGTCGTCTGTCCTCTGGAGTGATGAAATCAAGTTTAATCTTTTCTCATTTGATGGAATTCAGTATGTTCGGCGCCTTCCAAACAAAAGAAACGCTGTCAAATATCAAGTTCCAAACAAAAAGCACGGTGGAAGAAGCGTTACTGTATAGGGTGTTTCTTCCGCCATTGGGTGACCTCTAGTTTGTGTTAATGGAAACATGGATCGCTTCAAATATTGTGATATACTTAAAAATCATATGCTACCCCATACCAGGAGGAAAATTCACGCTCGTTGGATTTCCCAACATGACAATGACCCAAAACACACATCTCAACATGTCAAAAGTTTTTTGAAGCAGAGGGAAGCGCAAGTGTTTGATTGGCCTAGTCAAAGATCAGACTTAAACCCAATCGAGCACATGTGGTCAGAACTAGACAAACGTGTCAGACGCCAAAACTACACAAATAAAAAACACTTTTTTCGATGTACTTTGTCGTGAGTAGAGAAATATTCCTCAAGAGCACATTGTGCATTTAATCGGCACAACGCCGAAAAGATGCACGGCTGTTATTGATTCCAGTGGCTATCCAACCAAATATTAAACACTGAAGTGTTTTTTACTTTTAAGTTATCAGTCAAAACAAGACTGAGCTATAAAAATAACATTTGTCAAAATACTTATGACCCAAGAGATTAAGATCAAGTATAATTTCTATTATTACAAGCTTTGAAATAAATGCTTTTTTATACATTTTTAAATATATATTATTTCACTATTAAGGTATTTTGTATTCAGATAGAATGAAACATGAAAGAAATAAAATAATTGAACAAAAACTGTTTGTCAAAATACTTATGAGCGCTACTGTATTAGCCAGATAATCCTTACGAAATTCATAAACTAATGAATTTCTTAATATATATATATAACCTTTAATTACAATAATCCTTAAGCATTCTCTTTCGGTTGAAGCAAGAAGTCAGCAATTATTAATTATATTAACCTCGTAAGTCTATAGATACAAGTATTTTGCGCGGCTATTCCATCTATACACTGTGTCCATTTTACATATGCATCTCCGGAAGGAATAATTATTCCAGGTTTACCCCACAGCTATCATAACGCGCAATTCCAAAAGAGAAAATTCGTAAAAGCCGGGAGGTGCAAGCGAGCCTTGAAACAACGCAGGCCCGCAGATTACCGTTTCGGCGGCAAGATATTAAAATCTAACTCGTTTAGACTCAAGTTAGTCTTGAAGAATGGCTCTAGCATTAGTGTTAGGTCTAGAAACGTATAACTTCATTAATTACTTCGGACAGTAAACGGATTTGCCGCAAATGAAAACTTTTGCTCGTTTATTGCACGTTAAAATGGTTACGAGATCAAAATTATGAAGGTTGATCAAAACAGTGATGCTGACGTCGGGCAGAAGCTGTTGGATATCGCATGAAAGGATGGGATATCAGATATTTTTCTTCCAGGGGCGCACTGTGCCCTCTGAAAGGGCGCATACATTGGCCTTTCCAAAGGGCGCGAGTGCTTGCCCATTCCAAGGCTCGAGCTCTATCGCCCATGAGAGCGTACCGAGCCGGTGGCCCAGCCCGCGCATACTTTCTCCTTCTGCCAAAGGTAGATCTTTTGAATCAGTCATCTTTTTTGGCAAAATTATTATACGTTCATTTTCAATTTAAATTACAAACATATTACCATAACATATCCGGCATGATAACGTTACAGAACGTGCTAAAGATCTTATACCAACGGTTCAGAAAAAAGTACTTGCTCTTGGTCAGGGAGAAGTGAATCTGCACATTGTACTGGCGTCTAAATTCCATGAAACAGGTGCATAATCTCAAAGATTCTTATGTCAATCGTATTTTTCACATTAGACAAGCTTGTAAGAACTTGGAGATACAAAATGGAGAAAAAAAGCTGTCGGAAAAGGCGTATAAATTGTTAACACTTTTTTTCTGTAATTCTTGCATTTTTTATCCAAGCTGCATTATCTATTGAAATCATTGTTTTACATTCCTGTAGAAAGCTAATTATTAATCAAAATTAAGCAGCAACCAGTTCTTCTAAACAAGTACTTCAAACAACGATACGGTAAGAAAAGATGATTGCTGAAGCCAGGAAGTTTCCCGAGCAGCATAGCGTTTAAACTCATCGTTTCCCGCTAACCGATTTACGAATTAGGATTCCGTTAAAACAAAGCTGATGTCGAGAAATGTATTCTAATGCGTAACTCATGGTAGATGGCAGACTCTAAAAACTCTGATACCAAATACTTAAGACGCTATAGTAATAAAGTCCAATTATATTCCCCAATCTATTTTTTTTCCCTTTCATTCAACGTTTTGTCAACACAAAACGTTTTCTTAAAATACGACGTATTTTAAAAAATATAACGTACGGCCAATCGTTAAGTCAGAAAATTAAAGCACTCAAACACAACTATGAATAGAAAGTCAAAGGAGTTGGGAAAACATAACACACTCATGACAAACAAATCTCTCTCTCTCTCTGTGAGAGAGAAAGGGGGAGACCATTGGTCTCTAAGGAATTTAAAAAATTAATAAAACACTGTTTACCAATTATTGTTCTCGTAATAAAATTTATAAAATAGAGGTTGATTTTAATTATTTAAGAAAAATTATTTCGTAAAAATATTTGCTTATCAGAGTGCGGTAATTTGTTCGTAAAAAATAAGTTTTCATACATACTTCACAAAAAATCTCTTAAAAATCTCGTCAAGAAAAAACTAAGACATGAAAATTATTTTTTCTAAAAGAAAACTTTGTGATCAATTTCCCACCCTGTATATTGTAAGCAATATTTCACTATTTTTCTTTGTTTAATTTAGAACAATATCTGTCATTTTCATTGCTAGAACTTAACAAAATTGCTGTATCGTTACCCTAAAAGAGCGCAAGCTTTCATGATACGAAAAAGGTTACAGTGTAGATTGCTTTGCAATGCACCGCCATCCTACGCAGTCTTATGGCTATTTTTGGCTATATCTAGCTAAAGAAAAAATCCTGCACGAGGTAAATTCAGAGTTTTAAAATTTGAGATGTATTTCAGTAAACAATATCCATAAGGTGAATCCGAAAAAAGAGACGTTTAGAAAAGGGCACTGTATACTTCAGCATTGAATTTCATACAGTATCTAAAAAGCATTAAGTCGTCGTACCTTATCGCCGTCGATGCAGTAGAAGAGAAACACTAGCAACCCTTGAAGGCTGTTCAATCCAAGGAAGAAATAAGCAGTAAGGGGTCGTTCCCTGTGTAAAAATAGGGGCAGCAAGGTCCAAGTAGAACAAAGGATTAAAAGCAAGACAGTTGCTTCTCCACTCCATTTGCTGAAACAATAAAAAAAAATTTACGTCGATATTACTTAGAAAACAAAAACTTAGCTTTTGTTTGGCATAAAAGCTATTAATCTAACTATTTCACTTACTATTAGACGTATGAAAAAGTTCTGCCCGTTTTTTCAGGTGAAAAGAAAAAGTCAATAAAAAAAAAGTACAGTACCTATGTATTAACGTAATGGCCATTGTTTGGTATGACCTGTTGCCATCCGTCTTGCAGTAGCTTAATTCAATTCAAATTTATTTTCGGGCAGAAACGATTATGGAATAAAAAAAACATACAAATAATCGATCTGCTCGGGCAGCTATGGGTAGAGACCATAAGGTCTGACAGAGTCCCAGCTGCCCGAGGCAAAATAACTAAATAAATTAAAATATAAAAACAGGAAGAAATCAATAAAGTTATGCAAAAAATTTGTTTTCCAAAAGATATTTATGTAGATATTTTTTAAAAAGTGGGAGTGAACTCAAAATTTTAATTCTGTCAGGAAGAGGGTTCCACACCCTAGGGCCCATACAACCCGTGCATACCAATCCAAGATTTGTTTTGGAGAATTCTGGTATTAGATTATTTAGATTTCTTGTGAAGTGATTATGTCCAGGTGGGATTAAGGACATAAGATTAAGATATAAAACGATTCATATGGCATTAAACATAAAAATAAAGATCTTGTAAATTAGTAATTTTTCAATTAGTAATATTTGAGTATTATTGGAAGATGAATAAAAGGAGTGAGACACATGACTATTGTAAGACAAAAGTGAAATAAAACGTTTCTGAAGAGCAGTAATTCGCGAGAGATTGTATTTTGTGGTACAGCCCCAAATCAGTGAGCAATAATATATGTTGGAGAAAATCAAAGAAAAGTAAAGATGTATAAGAATTAAAGTGGGTAAATAATATGCAATATTTCTTATTATTCCCAAATTTCTACTAATTTTTATACAAGTGGTGTTAACGTAGATGTCCCATTTTAAATTAGATTGAAATGTTATAACAAGAAAATTAATTTCTGTTGAGAATGAAATTGATTCATTATTAATATTAAGATGAAAATTATTTAGATTAATATTTCTTTTATTTGTGAATAAAAAGAACTTAGTCTTTGTTCTGTTAAGGGTTAAGTAGTTAATGTTAAAGAAGTTAATAATGTGTTTAATATCTTCATTAACTATTGGATTAGGTTGTTAATATCAGTATGTTTAGAGAAGATACTTGTGTCATCAGCGAAGCAAATTGGTTCGAAGGATGTTGGTAGATAAAAAATGTCATTGGCATAAAAGTTAAATAATAATGGTCCAAGAATAGATCCTTGGGGCACACCACATAATGAATCGCAGAGTGTAGAGCGGCAGCCATTCATGTGAACATATTGTTGTCTGTTAGTTAAGTAGTTATTGAAAAGGGTATTGCAAGGGCCACGGATACCAGCTAGACTAAGCTTATATAGTAAACGTTCATGGTTAATTGTATCAAAGGCCTTCGACAGATCAAAAAACACACCAACTGCTGCTTGTTTAGAATCCAGAGAAGAGTAAATAAAATCTGTAACTGCAATTAAAGCCTGTTCTACTGACTTGCCCTCCATAAATGCAAATTGATTTAGATGAATGATTTTATTTAATGAGAAAAAGCTATATAATCTTTTATAAAGTATCTTTTCAAAAATCTTGGCAAAAACTGTCAATATTGATATTGGTCTGTAATTGGCAATCTCATATCTATTTTCTTTTTTAAATACAGGTGTAACTGCTGAAATTTTAAGATCTTGTAGAATAACACTTGTGGAAATAATTAGATGATAAATGTGGTTGAGATTCTGTAGGATAATATTTGAAACACATTTAATAGCAGCTGGGTGAATCTGCTCAAGTCTAAGGCCCTTATTAGAGTTAATTTCCTTTATTCGTTTAGCAATTTCAGCGGGTGTAACTGGTGAAAGAAATAGGGAATCCTTAGTGTCATAGTTGTAGCATCCACTGTTCAAATGGGACATTGTATTAGGGCCTGCGCCAATCAAACGGAAAATCGAGAAAGTAGTTATTGAAGTCTAAGTATTTGATTTTCGTTGGTAATGGTTCTCTGGTTTAGAGTAAAAAAAAACCTTGCAATGCTGTTTTCACATCTTGCACATTATTAAAGGTTCGAAGGGCCAAGGAATTTTGTAACGATTGAAAAAGGTGGTTATCCGAAGGAGCAGCGTGCGGGGAATATGCCGGATGAAGCAAAACTTCCCAACCAAAGTCGAAGAGTTTTTTCCAAGTGAATAAAGCAATCTGAAATCTGGGGTTGTCTTGTTGAAATATAAAGCCTTTGCGATTGACAAGTGTAGGCCGCTTACGAATCAGTTTTTGCTTCAATCTGCCCAATTGTTGGTTGTGTATATCAAAATCAATGGTTTGATTACGCGAGAGCAACTCCCAGTGATTACTTCCTCCGTATCCTACCATACACTTAACCAAACCTTTTCGGGATGCAATCCTGTTTTTGAAGTGGATGGAGTAAGTAGGTTCCACTACGTGATACACAGTCGTCCGACGTTTCACATTACGGTACAGTACCCATTTCTCATTATCCGTTACCATTCGCTCCAAAAATGGTTCATTTCTGGAATGAGAAAGCAAAGAAACACAAGTGCTGGTTCTCTCTTGTGATTTCTTTTCAGAAAGCTGATGTGGAGTCCGCTGATCCAGCTGTGTGATAAACCCAAGTGCATGCATTCTTCTTTTAACAGTTATTCTGTGTATGGATAGCGTTTCAGCCAACTCCTCAATAGTTGGATATGGGGCATTCGATATTACTTAGTCCAGAATCCGCTCAAAAATCGCTGATGGGTGTCCGGAACGTGGTTGGTCTTTATAGCTTCTGTCTTCGTCTCTAGATTTCCGAAAGCAACAACGACGTGTGCCATCGTAAACAGCATCCTCCCCGTACACAACGCATATTTCAGTATGCTAGTGCTGCAGTGTTGCTCCTATCGAACTCGTACAACAAATAATGCTTAATATGCTCCTTATCACTTGCCATTTTAAACCGCTTGAAGTTTTTTTTTACGAATGATTTACTTTTACAACCACCTTGCCTTTATATGATATCTGTCTACACGTTTCATTGGTCGAAAACTCCAGTCATCACAGCGTCATGTACGACATCAAATCCACTCGCATACTTTGCATCTCCAAAGACGGGTAGAATTCTTGCGCACATTTAACATCTCTTACCTGGCCACAGAATAAGGATACGACGAAATTTAACTGCTGTATAGCTTTTAGTAATATATCTATGATTCTACCTATTTAACATATACTCAATATAAAAAGGAAGAAAATCTACCAGTGACGTAGTGACAGCGACGCATATATGAACATGGCTAGTTCCAAAAGCACCCCCCCACCCACGTCAAGTGGCATATTGTGAAAAGCAACAAATATCATTTACTTTAAACAAATCTTAATTTCCTATTTAGAATCTTCGGTAATTTGTTATGGCTTTATGAACAATTATTTTGCGTACTCAACGAATGCATTCGCTAATTTGCCACAGTCGCACAATATTCAATTGCTGCAATATTCAATGGCTGCCCTCGTGGACGAAGACAGAGTAACCAAGCTCAATTTAGCACTATCTAGTTCGATGGGTTTTGAAGAGTTTGGGTTTTTGGTCAAGTGAGTCACAGAAGTTCGGCTAAATTCGAATTCACGCCATAACCAGAGCCGAGTGCATTTTTTTTAGTTTACATACCGCGTGCATTTTTTTATTCGGTTTTACACCAAGAACGTACTTCTTGTATTTACGAATTTACATCTACAGTCATTTTTATACGCCATGGAAAAAGTTTTAACATGGAATTAATTTTTCATACAGGGAAGTAATCACTAACTTTCAAAAGTTTGAAAATGTTTTGAATTTAGCCCATGGGCGTCAGATTGACGCACTGTGAATACTATTCTTACAGGTCACTGCAATACTACCACGCATTAAGTGGCTTTTTTAGTGCATGATTCGTATTGCCTTATGAAGCTTCAATAAATCTCTCTCATAATAGAAAAGGAAAGCACCTCATAATAAAATCGATAAAACAGAACCATCGATCTCCAAGACCAGAGAACCAGAATTTTATATTGCATCGTTTGAACTTCCCAAACTTCCCCAGTACTGCACAGATAAAAGTACACTCCGACTATACAAAATATAAACTACTGTCTCACTGACCACCAACTGGCAGTCATTAATTTGTCCGGAAAACGCGTCATCAAAAAATTTCTTGCGGACTGCAGCCTCAAAGTTATAGATGGCCAGATGTCCGAAAACTACAGAAATTGCTGACAGATATATCTTTTGAGTGCGGCCACTACGTCTCGCCAATTGAGAAATGACCATCTTGTGAGATAGCAAGTGTCAGCGCCAAAATATATTGCGGGCATTTGTGAAGTGTTTTAGTTAAAGTAGTAGTTGTTGGTCAAAGGCACAAACTAGATAAAAACCAAGTTTCCTTCTTAGTCTCTCAAATGAACTTATCCATATAAGCAATAATTGAGGGTAAAAGTTTAAGAATTAAGTACAGAAACTTGTGTAATTTAATACGAAATAGATTTAGAGTAAGGTCATGATATCAACAAGGGGTGAGCAGCTGGATCTTTTACGAAAGAAAAGGGATAAAGAATAACAAGGGATAGTGTACCTACTTTTTTTTTGTAAAATTCTAAAACGATGTCTTCCTCTTATTTATTTATAAACTTTCATGAAGGAGGACCTTTTTTTGTACGCTGTCCAAAAAAAAGTGTCTTTTGTGGAGTTTGTCATGGATCTTTCCCTATTTTTTTTACGTTTTACCTCGTTATATAAAAGATGCATGAGGTGTCTTCGTAATTCTTAGTGCTCGATGCACTCGCAGCAGAATGCTTTATGAGGACGTGCTGCCTTTATTATAGGACACTATCGGCATTTTTTCTTCTCGTATCATCCGGTTGGCAGGAAGATGTGAACTTGAACGAATAAAAGTGAACATAGCTGATGTCACGAAGAGGATGAAAGCAGGAACGCAATTTTTATTATGCTCGAAGTTTTTGAAACGCTTGCATACATGCAGAGTATGAGGATTTAACTGCTTATGCAAATGCAAGAAAACAAGAAAATCGTTGACGTTTGAAAGCAATTCTGAAAATCAATAATAAACCTTTTATAAATGCACTTAAGTACAGTTCGCCAAAAAATGCAGACTTTTATGCTAACCTACAACAAACTTCTCGCGATAGAACATTTGCATAAGGCAGAGGTTTTGGAGACGGAAACTAACCGAGCTTTTAATGCCAGTATCGATTGATGTTTAGTATTGTAATGGAAGTTAATTTTATTATCACATGTATATAAATTATGGGAGCGATTTCATAAGGAATGTTTGGATATATTTAGAGGGAGTGGAAACTATAGAGACAGTGTGTCGGTCAGCTTAGGTCTAGTGAGCTTTTTCCAAGTATGGTCAATGATGATGGAATTGTAACCACGGTCTCGAGCGATGTTACGAATATGGTTGAGTCTCAATCATATTCGTGACATTGCAGGTTGGCATCGATAGACTTTTTAGCACGTGGTCCATATCAGTATAACAAGGGTTCTGAAGTAGGAAGTTCAACGGTTTCCGAAATAGCTATAAACCGCTTTGATAATTGTAAATGCGGTGATGTATTTTTATTTTATATAAACGCTTCGTTATCCAGCTCGGAACTTATCTAGAAATGCTTCAGTATTTCACTTCGGAGCAAAAGTTTTTAAAGTTTACTTTAAAATAAGTATCCACTAAGTGAATCTAAATACTCACCTCACTGTACTGAGTTTCGTTTGGTCTTTACTTTTCACAGGAATTGTGCTGTTTCTTTGAGCACAAACTCGACCCACTGTCAGACATAAGAACAAAACGGACGCCTGGAAATGAAATAGTAAATAATCTGTAAAACCATTTACCTCCTCATGGATACGAGTAACAAGCAGCATATAATATCCAGACGATGGAATGTGTTGAATGCATTACATATTATGACCTATCAGGCAAAATTAAAATAATATTGAAACATCTAAACCACGATATGCATAGCCAGACTTTCGAGATTTCGAACCAGGCCCAAAGAGGGGCCGCTGTGAGTCTCTTAAGTAAATTAACAATATTAAGTTACACCACGAACTTGAAATTTTACGTAAGGTATGTACGATTTGAACAGCAATCAATTATATTGCTCTTCAGAGAAGGCTAATGTAGCACTTCTATTTCATGGAACACCAGAAAGTGGAAACTAAAATAATCACACTATATTGAAACATGCGCAAAATTTACATATACGCTTGCTCAAAGGAGGAATTACAGGAAAACGCATAAGTGATAAAAAAAAACTTACCAGAGCGCATGCTATAGCTGGTCCTCCGAAACTGAAGACGTAATAATTATCCACTCGTAGCCAACAATAAGTATCTGTGCCGTAACTAGCTGGGTCAATAATGGCAGACACCGTAACAACCACCAGAGGTATACCATAAGCGACTATAGTGTACCATTTCATACGCCACATGAGAGGTTGCAATTCCGAATCTCTAAGAAAAATGTACAGATGAAAGCTGTCTAGAAAAGCCCAGGCAAATGCCGCCAGCAGCAAATAGTGGAGGAGTCCAGCAAGGATTGAGCAAGCCCGTGGTTCCTCAGCTTGCTCCAGACCACCTACTAAAGCGACTTCAGCTAGGAGGAGGCATAAACAGAGGTGTTTATGAATGGAAATGCGCTCCGTTCTTATGCACCTGAAGAAGATAAAAGATTTAGATAATTACGAGGAGCTTTTCGTCGAAAAAAGTTTACATGTTCTCGAAATTTTAAAAAACAGAGTTTGTTGTAAACCTGGATGTTATCAAATTATCCAATAGAGAGCTAACATAGTTCAGTGGCGCTTGATACTTCTCGTTGGAGGTGCGCTTATTGGTTTTAGGTATCTGCTTCAATAACTGATTTCGTGCAACAGTGAATCTTGTAGATACCATGCAATACTAAAGAAATTACGAGAAACCATCAAATGGAACATTCTAATCTTCTAAGCGAAGGTGCGATCCTTCTACGAGACAATTCCTAACAAAACACTGCAAGAAATACTACGTATTTCTTGCAGTGTTTTGTTTCTTGTGTCTTATCTTTCCTTTAGTGACTTCTATCTCTTTCATGCCTTTAAAAGAGCACATGTCAAGTTACCGCTTCAGATGCGAAGAAAACTATGTGCTGCAACACTGTGACTACAACAGCAG
>QLNU02015360.1:279943807-279968067 GCA_006491805.2 Dysdera silvatica
ATATTAAATTATTATTACGTATCGTAGAAACTTTCCGCTATAATTTTACCCTGTGAAGCTGGATTTAAGTTTTAGAGTAAAGATGGATTCAATATTCACACCGTATCGACGACCATAAATAAGTTCGTTACTTTCTGAGCCTTAAACTCGAGACTACGGAGGCTGTGTCCCGTTTATCTGCAGTCCCACAACTTACCAGGGGCCCCACCAGGAGTGGAGACCCAGACGATTTACCATGGCCTCTGAGTTACGGTAGCTTTACATGCGACCAAGTTTACTTTGTGGCTATCCCAGTCCGGGTAGGTCAAAGACCCGAGTCATAGCTGTTCAGCCACTGAAGCGCACATAGGTCAATAGACTAGTATATGTCGTACTGTACTGTTCGTTAACCACAATGAAACCGACATGTTTCCCAGTGTTAACCGTAATCAATCACTTTCGTGAAATAGATACCTGGAAATTCACCCACCCTGAAATATGATCGCAGAGTACATAGGCGTTGACGATGAGGAATTTTATTATTAAACATGCATGACGTGACTCGCACGTCGCCGAAACCATATGTTTTTAACGTCGTGAAATCGCGCCTATCTTTCAGAATAAATTTCTCGCGAAAAATATACAAATACGAAGCTATTAACTGCACTGTACTTTGCACATCAGTAATGATTAAAGTTGTAACGAAACGCGCTTCTTGCCGTTCATGACTAATGTCGGTACACAGAATATGAATTTGAAGGCAGTGGTGACATGACATGAGCATTATCATCAGCCAATGTTACTATAAATGTCCCGTAATTTTGTTTTTAGTTGTGACAGCTGGTGCATTAAGGCTTGAATATTGTGACCCAGTTTATAATATTATTGATATGTCAGGCGAGACGAAAACTTATCATAGACGTTGACGACTGATTTCTACGTGCTTCCAATTGATGGCATGTTGTTATACTGACGAAAGCATTTTAATCAGAGCCGTTCCGAGACGTACAGTAAATGCACAAAATTAAATTAAAAAAAGGTATCAATAATCATCGTATGAAAATGTAAGATTTTACTTGATTTTACAAGTCTATTTCTTTATATATATACCATTTAATACTGTAAGTTTAAGATGAAAAAAGTTCATACACTTAAACTGTCACAAACACGAAATATATTTTTTAAGTGAAAGAAATTGAAATAGATTGAGAAAGTGAAAGAATTTGAAAAAGATTGAGACAGTGAAAGAATTTGAAATAGATCAAGAATGTGAAAGAATTTTGAACGATGTAAAAACGGTTATAGGGTTGTTTTATTTTGTCTATGTCTCTAATGGTCATGAAGCGTTAGGTGCGTGTTTATGTATATAGAAACGGAAACGAACTTTGGCTCCGCTTTTCGAACCTTTATAATCGTCAAGAGCTCGTTTTAAATGCCTCAAAAGTGTTAAATATTCAACAGTTGTCAGTTTCACGGCAAAAGCATAATACTCTTCGCAATAATACTTCGTTGCATATTATTTCTGAAGTCAAAAAGTAACGGTCCCCGAAATGCCGTAACGTACGCTAAGAATTACGTGGTTTACGAACACATCTTCGTTCCGTGAACTTTCCTGCCCCTCCCCCGTTTCTATATACCTGCGCGTTGAATGATTTGGTTTCTTATATTTTAGGTTCCAGGGGCCGAAGAACCTCCAGGACCGGTGTGGTTGTGCTCCTGTTTGAGACAAGCTCCTCGTCGTAGGAACCATCACCTCTATAGCCCGACTTCGACCAGCAACTGTCATCTGCATAATCCGCAGCAGCAGCATCACAACCATCAGGCTAATAATGTGGGTACAACAATGTCACCAACTCATCATCAAAACAACCACCTCATCCACAACCTTACCCCGCCGCCTCCAGCCCTCTATCCAGGTAGTAACCCCGTAATGACCCCTTGGTGGGAAAAAGCTACATTGTCCTTTTAACCTTTCAGTAAGTGCGAAATACCAGCAGATTGCTGAAACCGACATTTGTTGAGCGTGGTTTTTTAGCAAGCAGGTTATATTTAACGCTAACATTTATTGGGCCTTGTGCCTCTGTCTATATTCTGTAATGGGTTGGTTATAAATTGAACGTTGCTGGCCATACCGAAATCTCGTAAGATCGGTAAATGACACTCCACCTCTCTCAAGTCTCGGTTTTGGCGTTGTCTGGGAAAGTTTGAGATTAGTGGGCGGGTCTTGGGTTTTGTTTACTTTTGTGTTTTATCCATAATTTTTTTCTTGGTTTATTGTTTTGTTTGTTTTTTAAATTTGGTTGATGTTTCGTACTGGTTAATGATTAGCATACTACCCTCTTGACTCCCCTCCCACAAGAACAGTTTGCATAGCTTCTAAACATTTATTTCATTCTTTTTCTTAGTTTTAGTTTCTTTTGATTTTGTTGCATGCATTTGGGCCAGGTTGATGTTTGTCCTCCTGGTAATGGTGGTTGGTTATTCGTGATATCCATGTAAGCATGCTGTACTTAAACAATCAAACTGAACTTCTTATAATTTTCTTAATTCCCTTCATTGTAGCAAGTTTCGAAACGAAAATTGGCGTTTTAAACCGTTAATGAAATGTACATTGAAAGAGACGAAATTTTTTCGTGGGTGTAAAATTGTCTTTCTCCGATTTTTCATTATACTTAAAGGGAAACCATATCTGTTCTTGTCCATTTAAGATAGTTAACTATCGACACATGTTTTTTCCATGACATATAGTCGAATCTTTGTGAAATTATGCACGAGTCTTCCGAATTTTTTCTTTAAAATTTTAACGGGGTGGCGTTTTTAGGTTCTTGTAAAAGAAAATATTTGAGACAGGTATAATTCCTTTGAATAGGATGAAGCTTTCAAAAATTTCCATAATTTCTGTTCCTTCAAATTAAAAATCCTCGTGTTCAAGTCTTAATTAAGCTGTCCTTAATAGATGTAAAAATTTCAGTGCTATTGACTCAATGGTTTTTAAGGAATACATTAAGTACCGGGAAAATTTCGCAAACTCTCCTATATGGGTAAGACTGGCTACCGCAGGCTTACTGGAAAACTTGGGGGAATCTTGAATTGTTAGGGAATTGAAAATCGTCCCCAAAAGTAAAGGGGGGGGGGAGTGAAATTGTTTGGGAAAACCTGGAGAAGTTGGGAGAAAACTGGCGAATTTAATAGAAAACCTGGAGAAGTCAGGGGAAGCATTTCTAACCTGTTTTGAATAGTTAAATTTCGTACGAATGTGGATTTATTTTTCTTTTCCCCGAAACTGAAGTTCAGTTCAAAGTTTTGCTTACGCGAAAGGTCAGGGAATATTGTCCGAAAAGTCAGGAAAAAAACCTGGAAAAGTTAGGAATTTTTTTTTTCCTCCACAGTGAGTGGGAACTATGGAACCGCCTACTGTTAATTTTATTTTTTGAACTTTATCTAAAGCACTAATATTTTTTGTAAAGTGGCTCCTGATTTATAGCAGAAAATATATATGTATAACCGCGCAAAACTGTTTTCGTAAACCTTTTATTTTCCCCTAGTACGTTATTTCCAATGTTCGCGAAATGTAGACAATGAGGCCAAATTGATAGCTGAGCTCTTCCAGTGACCTGTTGAGAGAAATCGGCTCCATTTACTAAAATAAACGATTCGAATCACTTTCGAATGGTGAAATAGACAATGAGTACATTCCTTGTCGCCTATGGGAGAACTGTTCACAAGAAACTAATCTGATTTAATTTACGCTACGACAGTTTCTTTGGCGAAATTAAATGCAATTGAACGCCTATGTGATCTCGGATTACTTACCATGTTTGCTCGTAAATTCATATTTTAATTAGTTTTATCGGAATGATCTATTCTCGGTTTCTCGCAATTAAAATCTTCGAGAAGAAGCTCTTTTCTTAAATGAGAAATATCTGAGAATTTTGAGAGAATTCATTGGTGGTTTCCGCCTAGATTGTTTACGGAGATAATTGGTTTTTGTTAATTTTGTTTCATTAATTGATTTTTTTTTGAGACGTCTGTTTACGCGGGGGATTTGATGGCGGATTAATTTCTGCGGTTCATTTCCATTTACTTCCATTTTCGAGTAAATCAAATATTGCTGCTTATTTTGCTAGATGAATGATGTAAATGAAAGCAAGAACATTCTCCCTTTTATAGAAATTTATACACACAATAAAACATTCTAGGGTTATATATATAACAATATATATGGTTTTATCGAAAAAATGACCGTTACAGGAATAGCGAGAAATAATATTAATTTCGGTGCCTTGAATTTCGAATATGTGAGAGAACGTTAGATATTTTCTGTGACGTTGGAAAGGTGGGGAGTTCCACGCGTTACATTTTTAATACAGGAAAAAATATTAATCCATTCACATACGGGGTACAGTCCATTTAGTGGCGTAGGTGGGTCCGCTTAACTCCGAAAGACGGGGTGTATGTGGTCACGAAAAGCCTCCCCTTAGGATATAGTACATACGCAATATTAAAATAAAGCCTCCCCCCCGTGTGTGTTATGTCTAGTGGCTGAGGGCTGATAGTTTATCTTCCATCCCATTCTGTTGTTCTGCGATTTGAATCTAATGCAGGTATGATTTCAAATCGGTTTTTTATTTATAAAATAAATACCATATTTGACGTCATGAGAAAGATATAAATCTTGTTGTGTTCACTGTTATGTCAAGGTGCCATTTTCCTGCCCATTGATCTGGTTGAGTCTTGCTTTTATCGGCCTTATTACTTCACCTCCCTAACTTTACATTTCTTAGTGAAAATTCGAAGTTTAGGAATAATCTTTTGAAACTGAGGTCTAACGTGTCTATATTTTTTTTTTAGTATCCTCTAGTGATGTAGCACACAGTGGGTCAAGAGGATGTTAACACCCCTCCTTTGTCAATCACCCCCCACGGGTGAATGTCCAAGACCTCTTTCTTTATTTACTTGTCTAGCGGAAATAATTAGTACCTGTTTTTGAGCAACAGTTGGTTTAAAGGTGGGCCAGCCATCATTGAAGAATATAAAAATAGTTGATCGTCAACGCGGGCCGGAGATTAAATCTGCTTTGGTATAAATGGAGAACGGGCACCCATCCCTCTAATAAATACGTTTAAATTACAGTAAAAAATGTTGTGTCTTGGATACCTTTATTTGGAAAGTTCTGAATATACTTTCTCTGTTATATATAAATCGAGTTTAGTACAGTACAAATATATTTGAGTATTACAGCTAATTTGCAAAGATGTAGCAAAAAAAGATATTAGATTGCGTTCTCATTTTAACGTAGTTTATGTAACCTCGGGTGTGTTACGAAGAGTAGCGGGTTTGATCAAGATTTCCGCCTTCCTCTTGCCCAATTTTCGGTGAGCTCATAAAACTGTTAATCTTAATGTATGCTGCCAATGACTGCACAGGCGAAGCATGACCTTTTATGTCTCTGGGCCAGAAAAAGAACCAATCAATTCATTATTGCAGCACATTCAACAGTTTAAATCTTTCCATCACCTGCCGATGGCAATTACCAGCTCAATTTCTCTCGTCATCCGCCCATTTTCCGCCCCAGTGCCTTCACCGAGTCCCATTTCTCCATCTCACCTGCGAAATGGTATTTTGATATTGATGACCAATTTTTTTGATGCGCAGTGAAATCTTCGGTGGGGAACAATCTAACCATCAACTTCAGTTTCAATGATAATTAACGAGCGTCGTTTGCAAGGCTTGCTGACTGGGATTCCGTGGATCCTTAAATGATTTCTTGCTGTCCGCCGCGGTCTCCCATCGACAAGCCTTGACTGACCGCTAAGTGTTAGACCCTTGACGGCTGGCTTAGAAACATTGAGGCAAGGATTTAAGATAAGAAATATCTTCCTGGAAACGAGGCAATCGCCAAAGGGATCGTCGTGATAGAAAAGTCTTTCCGAAAATGATGTCCGGTATTTCCCGGAGAAGAACATCCGGCTATCCATTGGAAGTGGTCCATCATTCTTTATCCGGATTTGTTCAGTGTATTTTTTTCTATGGATGTACTGTTTTTGTCTGCCTGATGAGGTGATCAGAAATAAACAGGCGATGAGCACCCAAACCAAGATGATTTAGCGCTTCTCAAGAATCAATGCTCGACAAAGTAAGTGATGACATTCGGCATTTTCGTTTTGAAATTCGGCATGTTTGCATTTTACTTCAGTCTCCCACAAACAACAGCAGTTTCAAATTGAATTTGCAGAGTAAAATGGACGTATGTGTGAGGCAAATAGGTACTTTTCTGTTACCGGAACGCTACTCATTAACGGCTCGCCAATAAGTGTCGCCAAACACGACCTTTGCGCAATATACGGCCTTTTTGGTTCCAGAATGCTGCTGCCGACAACCGTAGATCGCTCGTCAGTGAGAGGATGTCGAAGGTCATAGCCTAATAGCAATTATTTTACTCAAAGACTATTTATTTAATTAAAAAGTATTTACGAATTGCAACATAACTCGAACGTGATCTGAATGGTCGCGAAGCGACGAGTGTGAGGGGGTCTGAGGGGGTTCCCCCCAGTTCGGTTTAGATATGTAATATTTTTTTATATTTATACTGGTTGCATGAAAAAATACTTAACGGTATAAATACAAGCGAGGGCCTTTAGTTAGAAGTATTACTAAATTAAAGCAACTGGCTCCTCGCTATATTCTCTGCGTTATTTTTTCATTCAATTAGTCTAAATATAAAAAAAATCAGTACATACCTGAATCAGGGAACCGAACTGGGAGGAGACCCCCCAGACCCCCACCGGTCTCTTCGGGACTCGTGCCGCTCAGGTCACATTCGAGTTACGTTGCAATTCGTATAATGTTGTCTGAAATTGACTAACCGGTCTATGACGTCTTGGTGCACTCGGCAACTAGGTAAAATCTTGAAATAGGCGTTTTTTGCGCTTTTACGAAATAACGTGATTGCGTCGATATCGTCGGTGCCAACATTTGGCACAATATTGCGCAGCTGCAGCACTATCCGAAGCGAGGCTACCGCAGGCTATACTAATATATATATATCAATTATTAAATTATTATATAGCTATATACTTTATAATTAAAGTTCCACTTTGAAATGGCCATAAAATGAAAACTACTGGACCAAATGTTATCAAACTTGGTAATAGTTTACAGGAGGTCATGGGATTTTTTTTCGGAAAATCAGGTCACCATCGGCGGGGAATGGCGCTGTGTGTAATATTGTTAAACGAAATAAAACACGAAGACATCGTTTTAAAACGTTTTTAATCGTTTCTAAAACGTATTACAAAGCATGTTGAATGTGGCGTCCACCATTTTCTGAAAGCAAGTTAAATCGCATTACTGCGTTCTCAATAGCAGCTCTCACAAGGGAACCTTACAAGAATTGATTCTGGGATTTTTAAATTATTGGTCTTAACCGACAGAAATTTTGATTGTGAGTTCAACGGTACCAATCGCAAAATCCTCCCACTCCTAGATTTGGAGATACAGTGTGATTAAAAAAAAAGTAACCCTATTCTAGACCCTCTAGAGCAGTGGTTCCCAACCTTTTTCAATCCGTGACCCACTAATAACCAAAAGATCCGCTCCCTTCCCACAATTATTTATCACTCCTCAAAACACATTAAATACAAAATTATATTTTATATATTAAATTATATGCAGTGATCCCATTTTTATTACATCATGTAGAGTGGAGTCCATTTTCGAATTTCTTCCCTTAACAATCGAATTGCACCCCCTCCTGCGAGGCGTGGGCCTCACGTTGGGAAACACTGTCTAGAGCGATGAAGAAAAGAGATATCGCCACAAAATTTTGTAGGTAGCTTAATTAGGGCATGGGGGAGCAATTTAGTAAACAAAAAAATTGCGGTCCAAATTTTGCTATTAGGAGCGAAATTTGCGCGCCAGGTATGTAAATCTAGATTCACTTACACAAAAATATGTTTCGTATGCAAAATTAAATCTCCCTGTAAAGTGCGGAATACTACACTAACTGGAAACAACAGTCATTTCTTTCAAAATGCCATTTTCCCCCTGGTAGCGAAATTTGAACTAAACTTAAATTGGTTTCACATGTGCAAATTACACTACCTACAAAATTTCGTGACGATATTTTTTCCACATCATTCTAAAGTCTATAGAATAGGGCAATTAGTTTATAATCACCCTGCATATTAGGTTTAAAATTCCCATGTTAAGTCTATGAGTTAATTTTTATAATTAATTTTGTTAATTAATTGAAAAATAACAAAATTAATGTGACAATTGCTGCCATTTCACATTGGGCAGGAAACATAACGAGAGTGTTGCCAGAAAGTTTCCATTAACCGCTTCAGTTAATCATCAAATGGGATTAAGTTAAAATGAAATAATTTATTTATTTATTTATTTAAACATAAGGATGAAAGTGAAAACCGTGAACATGTCTCCTCAACAGATAATAATAAACGTTTAAAATGAAAAAAGTGACAGCAAATAGAACACCTGAAAAAAGCTTGATTATTACAATTTGAACAATTAGAGCAGGTTTTAATTTAATACAATATTGCTTTGGCGTCTCAAACTCTTCAAGGCGAGTTGATGTGTAGCCGGACTTGTAAATACTATATCTCCACATATTCAGGAATAGTGGAAAACACATTTGGCTGTGAATTAGTCTTTGTAGTTTAATAACGTTGTTTCGTATTGATAAAGTGAATACATCGGAACGGTAACTTAACGCATGATCTGTAATGGCTTTGACAAGTGATTTATAATGATAAAATCCGCAGACATCTAAAGGTTGACATATTTTGTATAGTGTTCAGGAATGTTCAAAATATCTCTTTGTTTTGGGAAAATTTTTTTATTTTATCATGATTTTTTTAATAAAATTGCCAAATGAAACGCAAACCTATAGCGATTTAAAAACAGACATCGGATTTATATTTTCATCGAGAAATTTCAAAATTTCGCGTATTCCTATCTTTCCCGATTTTGTACCATAAATGAGTAAATTAGAGGGTTTCAACATACATTCTTGTACAATAGGACCAAAATTATTACCCGTAGTTTCTTGTAATACTAAACATGGTTTTCTAACTAGTTGTCCATTAAATCCTAAAGTAGGCATGATTGTGCATGAATGTGTCGTGGCATGCGTTTTTTATGTTTTTAAATACGTATCTTTTTCACCTTGAAATGAGAGGGTTCGTGTGCCTACAAGTTCGTATTTAAACCCGCTTTGGTCAAAGTTATATGCATTTTGTAGCTCATAATTTTAATTATTGGCGCTGCCTGTTTAACAAACACATTTGACTTTTGCTTTAACTCTGATAGTTTGGGGTGGATTGACACTGTTGTGAATTTAGTTGCTTTACGCCTAACAATTCCGTGTTTAATTTTAAATTTTTTAATCCAAGAGTCAGAAGCTTGGAAGTTAAGAGGACCTAGTTTGTCTGCTTTTGCAAGAGCCCAATATCTAATTTGTATATAAGTGACTTTCTCGGCTTGGTCTCTAGCCTTTTTAAACTGCTCAATAACATAGAAGAACACATTTCCTCTCTATCACTTGTTTCAATTTGTTTTATTCAATTGTGTAAATTGCGGCGCATGTGTGACTGACTGATGACCTTTTTCAATCGTTTTTAAACTAATATCAGATTTAATTCTCGTTTTACGTGTTTTTGGATCTATGAAATACATGTTCTGAGCTATAATTTCTTCTGTGCCGTAGTTAATTTAATGCTATTCTTTTTACGACCTGAATGCCCTCCAATTTCAGAAGGTGAGTAAGTAGTCTTTGTCTTGAGGACTATGAAGTTTTTTCATAGGCAATAAGCGACGATCACAGTAACTGTCCTGAAGTTCATAATATGCTGTTTCTGAAAATTCTTAATTACTATAGCGATTTTTCATCGTATTTACAATATGCTTTGCAAACTTTTTCTCATGATAGAATGTGGAGATTGCGTGTCTAACATTTTATTTTGTTTTAAATAACTATGAATTTCATTATTTACAATTTGCAACACGTTATATAGATTAAGGTCGCCTATATTTTATATAAATTATAATAAAACTAATTTCTTAATTCAACACAAGTAGATAATATTTGGTAGATAATGACAAGCGTGAAAGATAACTGCCATCATATTATGTCGTTGATTTCAAACTTCCTCTTTAAATGCTGAATTTACTTTAAATGCTGAATTTACTTAAAACGAAGTGTTTGGTTCTGAGCGACACACCAACGGTGGCTCGTAAGCTGAGGTTAGGTGCCAAGCTGCACGGCTAATACAGAAATGAAATTATTTTGAGCTAAGCAGTGAATAACCTTCCCACAGACTTAACATGCGAACTTTAAACCTATATATCTCCCAATCTAGGAGTGGGAGGAGTTAGCGATTGATACCGTTGAACTCACAATCAAAATTTCTGTCGATTAAGACCAATAATTCAAAAATCCTAGAATCAATTCTCGTAAGATTCCCTTGTTAGTTGACTTGTTACGTGATCACGAACCCATCACGTGAAGGTGGCTGGCTGCATTACGGCTTCCGCCTGAATCCTACCTATCTACCCAACCATTAAGACATAGTTCGGAGATTCACTCAGATGTGTCACTATTGGTCAGAGTGCTCACATATTGAGCTTTACAGTCAAAATCCGGTAGTTTTTGTCTAGATGCAAGAGTTGCCCTTATGTAGTGGTTACGTGATTCAGAGCCACACACTATCATCGAGGCCTCTGTTACCATCTTACCTGTTCTTTCCACTGCTACTGTGTGGCACTGAAACTCGGTGAAGAACCATCCGTGTGTCGTGTCTGTTCTCGAGAGCTTTTCTGAAAGTTCGTCATTAGACATTCTTCTCAGCACTGGTGGTGAAGTAATTAATACCCTTGGATAAGACCAGTCAATAATTGCCCAGTATTGGTTTGCTTTGAAGTTCAAAGCTGGGACAATATTGTAGCGCACAGCACCGGGTGAGTTTCCTGTAGACTCTGATCGGGCTTGTAAAAATTTCTTAAGTGCGTCTTTACGCACGTCTGGTCGAGGATTCATCATCATATTGGGAAAGACGTTTTCAGTTAAGGCAAAAAAAAAAAAAGCATTGTGAGCTATTGAAGCATCAATAACTGTACAGTGTTTAAAAGGTAAATACCTTGAGAGGCAAATGGCTTCAAAGAGATGCCTAGACCCATCCTTGATAGAATTTTCATGGGAATTGAAAACCACATTCGGGCATAAGCGTGTGTAGGTCACCATAGTCCTGAAACTTCCCGAAGGCAGAAATGTACATTCGGAGTATTCTGTTTGCAGTGGTTAGCCAGCGAGCTTTGTGGATACGACCAGAATCTGTGATACTGAGATCAGGGCTGCAATGACTAGAATCCACTACTTGTGATATATCATGCAAATATTTCTTGTCTTCGCTGAGAATTGCACTGTTAATATACATAATACTCTTACTAACTGAACTACTGCCGACAAATACTCAATCCCTTACGAATGTATTTAAAGCGTATTTTCCGAAACCGGATATTTCGCCGAATGAGGCAGTACATGGACTGCTTTTTAAACCTAATTGCGAAGAGATCGGTATTAAATTAACCGAAAAGCCCGTTGTAGCAGATATATTTATACAAGTCGAACACTACGCAGATTAAATTAAGAAACAATTTTTATCAACGTTTTTTAGGCGTTGTAATAGTAACGCCGATGTTATGGCACAGTTAGATGGTGAAACGTTCTTAAATGTTTTTACGCTTTAAATACGTTCATGAGAGGTCGAGGGTTTGTCGTCTGTAGCTGAGTTGGTAAGAGCACCTTCCCGGACTGTAGAAGTTCGTCGGACCGTGCCCATCAGACGCAAAAAACATCTCTTTAAGAACGTTTTATCATTTAATCATGCCATAATATCGGCGTTAATATTACTACGCCTAAAAACGTTGATAAAAAATGTTTCTTAATATAATCTGCTTAGTGTTCGATTTGTATAAATACATCCGCTGCAACGTATTTTTCGATGAATTTAATACCGATCTCTTCGCAATTTGGTTTAAATAGCAGTCCATATAGTGCCTTATTCCGCAAAATAATCGGTTAGGCGATATTTAACCATCATATGAGCGATTAAGGCTTTAGAGATAACGACCCTAGAAGTAAAGGCTAACTTGTCTCACAAGTTAACATTTTCGAGTTTTGGGCTACAACGTCAAAATTTTAGGCTTAGGTTTGAAGCTGAAGATTTTGCCCAATCGGACTGAAAGTTTTCACACATGCTTCCGATATGAGTAGGCAAGTTTTCCGCACTGTTACGTTTCGATGCGCGACAAATTTGGTTTTTTTTTGGTTCACCTTAGTGTTCACCTACATGTTGCACCGTCCGTCAAAGCTTTTTTGCTCCAGCATTTCACCAACGAGCGTGTTATTAGTCGTTCGTTTACTAATCACTGGCACACGTTCGCCGGATCTCACTCCGTGCGACTTCTAGTTGTGGGGTCATTTAAAGAATTTGGTTTATTGTGGAAGTGTTGCTATGTTAGCAGAATCCAAGAATTCCACCACGCTGCATATGCGAAGCATCACAGAGGATTAGTTGCGATGCGCTGTTGAACACATTCTGCATTGGCTTGAATTGTTACAAATAAATGATGACGGCCACATCGAGGAACACCCATTACATCGTCCTGTACACGATTAACAGCTGCTTAAATGTCATATTTCTTTACGCACTATCTGCATATGCAAAATTATTTTTCTTCCATTGTACACCTCAGCGCAGCATACTGTTATTGCTCGCACAACGTTCATTTAAAATGTTTCGATGCAATAAGTGTTACTAAATGTTAAAAATGTCATTCGTGTTGCGTGTTGGTCATTTCACAGGTTGCTTTCTCAGTATTGTGCTAACACGCGACCCCTAGCGAACGTTTTTCAAGTAAAAATTTGTTTTCATCCTTTGGGAAGTCTATATACCAATTTTGGTGTCAATCCGCTGAACGGTTCAAGCTTCAGGGTACTCTAAATAGGCCAAGTTTAATTATAACCACCCTGTATATATATGTGTGTGTGTGTAATTTTCCTCAAGTCGATTAGGTACAAGTTACATTTCTGAATACGTCGTGCACTGCCTGTAGTGTTCAATCATTTAAATGATTGCATTTGTTCCTAAGAATTAGACATCAGAAAATTTGGAAAAGTGGCGTAGCAATGGCGCATTAATAACGCGGTCGCATAGTATATCATTAATTCGGGTACGACCACCAACGCTGCGGGAAAAAAAATAAAAAAAAGAATAACTGCTTACTGTAGTCCTAGGATTGGTTTTCTAGGGCTTAAGAGGATTGGATTCCTCGAAAAAAATATAGGCCCATTACCCTTCAGTGTCTCAGCGGTGACGCACTAGTCTATCGTTTCATCAACCCCGGACTCGACCGACTCCCAATGTTTCGTTTAACGCCTTCCCTTTTCCTACTCAACGTAGTCTAGTATTTTATCCCCTGAGCAGCAGAAGTTCGGACTCCTCAGAACACCGTAGGTCCTGGCGCAGCATGACCTTTGCTGTTCTTGCAAAACACAAGCCTGGAAAAGTTCAAAAAGACATCTATACTCGCGACAAAGCTAACTTGGTTTTCTAGTAACCTATCACGCCCGTTCAACGAGTATTCATTCGCAAATTGGCGAAAAATGAGGTAACCCTCAACGTTATTAGGCTATTTATCGCCTAATTTGGAATACAGAAAAACGCGGTTGCCAAAATTCCACGCGCCAAATATCCCGCCAAGCGAACAAAGTCCTCTGAGTGGTCAGTTACTTGAATGACGTCAGCGCTTGCTATAATGAGTCTTTTTCCTAAATTTAATAAATACCAGATTTTAATTACACAAATATGCCTATGTTTTATGTATTTGAGCATTATTTTAATGTTTTATGTCCGAAATGTAGCTTTTATTAACTCTGTTAACGTAAGAAAGGGCGAACTATATTGCACTGGCGAAATCATACTGCTCTGTGCCTTGTCGATGTGCTAGGTTAGCTTCGCCGCGAGTAGAGCTGTCTTTTAAGGAGAAAGGTAAATTCTCTAAAATTAACGAGACAACAAAGACCAGAACTCCTCAAACTAATTTAGTCCCAAGCATTTCCCCCTTTACCATTTAACTATTGCCAAAGTTTAGATACTACACACACATATCATAAGAGGTTTACTATTTGTTCGTAACATCATATTGATTCCACAACTTCGGCCTTACCATTGGACTAAAGCCAGGCAGTTTTGAAACCCCCTTGTTACTTCGTTGTTTTCACATATATTGTTTTCTGTTCATAAATTTAGGATAAAATTTTGTAAGAATTCGAGGAGTTTGTAAAATTTTTGGTATTGCAATAAGGAGATATAAATTTTTCCCATCTCTGAAAGTAAATAAATTTTTTATTGTCCCCATGCCTTTGATTTTATTCGTACAAGCGTACATTTTGCCCTTCATTTTTCTATAAGCCGCGGATGTATTTTTCTTTCATCAATAAATCAACCCAAGTATGAAAATACGTTTCCCTATGATAGCGCAGTGGTAACGCGTCTGTTTATCGTGAAGTTAACCCGGCTTTAATTCCAGTGGTTACCTTAGAGCGCGTGCCGTCGTCTTCTGTCCACCGTAGTCATGGAGTTGGTTTCCTAGCAACAGTGGTTCGTATTCCTCTGAAAACTAGTTTCCGGCGCAGCATGGTCCTTGCCGTCTTTGTGTCGTAAAACAAACTAGAAAATACGCTAAATCATTACTCACCGAAGTTCGATGTTTAAGTGTCCCCCCTCTTCACAAGTGGAGGTAGTCTGAGAATAGTTTGAGCTATACGTAAAGCTGGTAGAAACATTGGAAGAGTAACGTACAAGGCCAGGCCGTGAACATATGTGGGGGAGTGATCGGAGCTTAAATCCTCCCGGTCATTTTGACAATATTATTTCAATTTCCTAATGAGAGGAAGAAAATATACATATTCACAATTTTCAACAACAACAACAAAAAGTACTATTTTGAAATCCCATGTACGAGCCTGTTATAAGTAAATACTGTGTTTAATATTGCCTAATCTAAAAAGATTTCCTTGTATCCTCTTGAAGTTTCCTTTCATGGCTTCCATTGTCTGCATATCACACTCGGTAGCCTAAAAAAAGAGGAAAGGGATTAACCTATGGTTATTCGATAATTTCAACTTTGTCTTTCTCTTTTATGGAAAAAAAAAAGAAGGAAATTGAGAGTTGAGAATAACGAAAATATTCTTAATCTAGCATTCGTTCCACTTCATCTTTTAAACCTAATTTCCTATTTTGATAGCAATTTAACAATTAGGCCATTTGCTGCGTATAAAAGAGTCAGAATAGATGTGCCGTAGTACTGCTCTCTTGATATTTTATAGTGATTATAGAATTTGTTTAAACTTTGTTTTAAAAGGGATTGTAGTTATAACTAACGTGTCTTTATTTTTAGAGCGACGTTGTGGAGTCGACAGTTGTGAAGAACACCCCCTGCAATACCTCTTACCGCACGACAACCAGCAGCCTCAACAGCAGTATCACCCTGACCACCAACACCAATGGGGATGTCCTCGCAACAACGAGAGGGGCCTCTGCTGCTACAGAGGGCCACGAAACGCTTCCCCGCAGATACAAGAGCCCCACTACGAGACCTTGGAGCCCCAAGACGTCCTTATCATCGGAGAGGAAGACATGGAAACAGACATCCCACCCCCCAGACCTCTGCTCAGCAGTTTGGCCGCCCGCTTAAGTCACAGCAGCCACCACAGCCACCCGAGTCCCTGCCACGTGGCTTATAGTGGCATACAGAGCCCCACAGACTCTGATAGGTCATCTAGTCTGGACGGGCTTCAACCTCTGTCCAGATTAGCACCGAGCACTCCTAGCTCTGCGGGTAACGACGTGACGGACAGTCTTCCGGACTTGGATAGGACTAGGACTGATTCCACAGGCATACCTGCTTCTCTCACGTATTGATGAATATTGGAGAGCAGTTGACTATATGCGTTTCAAGTTCCTGTCTTGAGTAACGATACGTCAGACGACCCGCTTTGGATGTCCAGAACTCTTGTAGCAGTGTGTTTCAATCGGACAACGCCAAGGCGACAATTGATGGTGGTTCATCTATATGAATGCTTACAAATATACTGAAGCAGTCGCTAAATATTTGACAGAATTTACCACAACCGGACCAATTGCTTGTTACCTACTGCGCCTTGGTGAATCCGAAGTTTGCTGAGTTTGCTCGCACTTTTGTACATGCCGCAGGACGATGGTTGAAAAAAAAAAAAGACCTCCTTTTTCTATAAAAGGTATAAAGAACATCGATGTCGAAACTTGAATGATCACTTCGGTTTAACAGAGCTAAAAATTATTTGCTGATGGCTTTATTAATTGCCTTTGAACTGGGCCTTCTTATAGACGCCGTTATTGATTGGGCACCAATCGAGCTATTGTAGACAAGCCTTTCCCGTCTCTTCTAGATCACATGCATTTTGCAAATCGCTGCTATGCCTCATTTTTCCAGGCGAATTACTTTTCACAGCTGGTTTTTATTTAGTATGGCTCGTATTTGCCTTCACCGCGTGGAATTGGAAAAATGATAATTTTTGTACAATTGAAAAAAGAATCACCAGCTATTGCATCACGGGAATATATTGAACACTAGGAGCTGCTACTTTGGCCCAAGATAATGGTTTTGTTTTAACGAAGCATACAAAACCCCAACATATTGCCTTTCGATAGTTCAATTAAAGATTCAAGGATATCGATTCTAGAGATCAGTGACACTTCGCATGTAGACATCATCGATAGTAGAATCGATGGACTAATGGGAGAAAATACTGATTAGCTGTTTGTGGTATCGATGTAGGACGATATCAACGATACGGACAGTTTCATATCGTTTTTATGGATTTTGAAATATCTTGTCTGTACGATATTCTAAATTTCAGAGCATAAGAATAATTGTCTTTCTCTAACTTCCGTTCTTTTCATTTCTTTTCTACTTTTTTTTACACTCTGATGGACTATATATATATATATATATATATATTGAATCTCTTGCAACCACATTTACCGTTCCTTGTGTGAAGAAAGAGAAATGTTTATACCACTTCAATGATATTCAATATGTGTCGGGTTCTACTGAAACACTTGCATGACTTTTGTATGAATCGTACCCGTTTTAATGTCTTTCCACTGTATTGAGAAATGTTTGCTTACATTGAACGAGAATCTACTACTATTCATATAATTCCAGAACGAACATTGTCGTCGTACCTATTGTGATAATTGTATTTTTAATTGTTCGTGATGACACATACCATTTCAGTGTATGACCGCTTTCTCCCCAACTTACGAAACTTCTCATCAACTACGTATTTCAACTGACGAAGGTATGAATATGTAGATAGTGTATGACGGTGTCTGTTTATTGGAGTTCCGCATTTTCCTAATTTATCACACAATTCCTGATGACGGAATTCACAGAAATTGTTGCAATTTTTATATGGGAGTATATATATAAAATTAGACGCGCAATGCGAATTTGATTTTATAATTTCGTGTAGTTGATATTTTTTTTTTTTTTTTCATTTTAAATATTTTAAAGTTGTCGCTATATCTAAGCTTTTTTTAGACGGAAGAGGTGGCTTAACGAAATGTCGCCGTTTGCGAAATTTAAGTGCGATTGTGGGGTTTTAATCTGGGCTCTTCTGGCAACCTTTCAGCGGAGAGTGAGTTTGTGTTGCCAACTACATAATTAAATTTAATTTTCTCAGGATAATTTTAGAGGCGAAACATATCGATTTATCGATGAGGTATTGATTGGCTGATTAATAATGATTACTAGCGTAAAAAAGAATTCCCGGCAAACCAATTTTTGGCGCGAAAATGGTTGAGTTATGATTTCCTGTCAAATAAAAGAAAAACTCTTCACGATGCAGAGCCTATATTTCGTTTAAATTATCTTAAATATAATGTGAAAAAGAAATCGTTCAAAAAGCGTTACTTCTAGCGCAGTCAAATTGTAAGACGGAATATATTAGTGCACATATATATGACGATGGACTATCAAAGCGTATTTCAGAAACATATGCTTAGTTGTCATTTCTGGGCGTTCAACTCCCGAATTCAAAGGCCGGCAATATTGCTGTCGGATATTCTTTTCATACTTACCATATTTTTCTTTTACAGCCCCTTTTTTTTTTCAAATATCGCCCGAAGTAAGAAAAAAATAGCAATTCTGTGTATTTCCAGAAAAATATTTATGGCGATTATTTAGAATGTTCTGTCATTTTCTTTTGACTTCATTCCCAAGTTCTGCAATGTGTTTTGCAAGTTTATTTTATTAGTTTCTGTCACAGTGAATTACGAGTTATAATGCTTCATGTGTATGTATGTACGTGCATACAGGAAAACCCCGATTTTTGCGGTTAATTGTACCAACGGAAAAACCTCAATAATCAAAACCGCGGCAATCGGGTCATACAATATATGGAAAATAGATTATTTTTGCCGAAGCTTCAGAAGTTATAAAGATTTTAAATGAAAAAAATAGAGGTAACGATGCCAAAGCATTGTTTAAAGATTATGTTAATAAAGTTGCTAAACAATGTTACACGAGGGTACGTATAAACTAGGTATGCACAATACTGTTATTGTATACGCCTGCATATTATACTGCACGTACTAGTGCTTATTATTTAAAAAAATACTTCAAAAATTTGATTTACATTTTTCTTCTTTTCTTCGTACATCATTTTATAACAACGAATTGAATTGTCCATTTTTTCACGCAACTTCGAAGAACGTTCAAGGTTAGTATCTGCATCCATAATCTTCTGCTTAAAAATTTCCCCAATAGAAAACATTTTTTCTAATTCTTTTAAAACAATTCTTCTAATTCTTTTAAAACAAATTCTTTTGTTATCGTTTCCACTTCATCTTCCTCAGCACCGTACATTAATATCGGAAATTTAAATGCCGCGGCAGCCTGGTTGGAGACGTTTCTGACTACAGATCGAATATATAATGGAGAAACGGGTAATGGCGGTCACTTAAGGAATAGCTGTAATAAAGCCATAATTTGAGATCAAATATTTATTACAATTGACTGTTCACAAAGTTCAATTATTAAACTAACAGTTAAGTAAAAAAACAGAACACTTTGTTGCCATAATTTGGATACTATTGGCAACTGAAAAAAAGTAGGTTTGACCGCCATTACACACACGTGTGTGTAATGGTGGCCAGGCTTCGGGTAAAGGTGGTTACGTTGCGAGCAATGGGAATTTGGAGAACGAACAATTTTTCACATATGTAGCCATCGGGTTAATCATATCCAGTGCATTCTGAATGAGCCCATACCTTACATGAACTGCATTTGCACCACATTTCATTGTGTGCAAATTCTTTACAGATAATGATGCACATGTTCCCAGGATCGCTCATGTTTTCATCTTCATCACTGCCACAAAGTTCAGGATTATTTATAGAATTGTAAAGTTTTCTTTTTATGTTGCGACACTTGCCTTCTTTTAATTTTTACACAATCTGTCTTTTAATCTTTGCACCCTCTGTCTTCTCTGCTTTCCTCTTTTTTTTTTCCCTTGATCTTAACTTTGTTTCTCTGCGATTTTTACCTTTTCTTTTTCTGTCAGACTCCCTTTGTTAGATGTTCAAGTGTTTCAGAAGTCCATATGGCCTTCTTTTGGCGCAGTATAGCCCAGATGCTCTTGCGCCATAAAAAATCCAAACAAATAAACGTGGCCTTATTTGTCTTTCTGTGCTATGTTTTTGGCATCTGTAAAGTATTTTTTCTTTTCAAATAAACAACGATACAGCCTAAACATAACTCAGTAAGAAAGCACATTGCAGGTAATGGCGGTCCGGTGACTGCCATTAGCCGCATTCGCTTTATTGGTCAAAAAAAGGGAATACCCAATATTTAAACCAAATGTGTTTAACTTTAATTTACTAAAAACCGTTTTCTTAATAGCCTATCAATATTTTAAGGTAGTTAAACTGTAATAAAATCATTAAAATTAGTACTCACCTCTTACGTTCTGGACTCGAAATTTAACATCAGCAGTGCGAAAAAGCAAACAATGTCCGTCACTCTCGAACGATTGGCAGTAACTGAGCGTCGCATGGCGGGCAACCAGCGAGGAGTATAGCAAGCTTTGACCACCTACTCTCCTTCCGGCTCCGCATTTCATTTCATAATTATTATATTGACCGCCATTACCCGTTTCTTCCCTACTAGTACTAACATCAGGCATTAGCTCCCATGTTTGTTGACGTAAACTCGATTTACCAAATAGATGCTAATTACTATACTAATTATATAACAATATTAGATTTGTAATTTAAAAATTAAAACAACATACAGTATATGTAACTTTTTTTTTTTCATTTGTCGTAGTTTGGCACCTTCAAATACCGCAATAAATTGAAATCTATTGAAATTGATCGAAATTTGGCATCCAATTACAAACCGCAATAAATCGAAATCCGCAATAACTGGAGTTTTCCTGTGTGTGTGTGTTATATATATATATATACACAGCCGAACTTCGTTAAACGAACACCAAGGGGAAACAGAAAATCTGTTCGCATTAAAAGTAATTCGTCTTATACGGAAAGGATAGTATACCACGGTATATGACGGGACTTCAGAAAACGGTTCGTATTAAAAGTAATTCGTCTTAAGCGTGTTCGTCTTAACGAGGTTTGTGTCAATTTCATATTTTTTGGATCTAATGTAGAGTTTATTACTCCGCCACTTGATTGATTTTATCTGCAGTTACTTTTGATTTAAATTACATTGGGCGTCAAAAAAATTTCGGCATGTTTTCAGTAAGAGGTTGTCAGAAAATACTAAATTCTACATGTGTCTATAGTCTATTTCGTTTCAAATCAATTTCATTTGATTGCATCGACCAGTCTCCGAAACCCAAGTTACGTGGGTCTGCTCGGTGGCTTTCGCCGTCTGTTATGACTTGGTTGGTAAACGGTCGTTCCAATGGGTGGCCGGAAAGAGGAGGAAGGGATTTTAGAGGCGGCCGGGATATGAAGTGTCACTGTATTCATAAAAACGATTCCCGCCACCCTGGACGTTTAGGTGCCAGGTGTTTTATGTTTCTGATAAAACGATTTGTTTCAATGTCATGAATCAATGTCTTTACTTTCAGAGATGTATATATATGGGTACACACACTTTATGACATATCTCTTCTCAGGGTTATTCCTAACCCTAACAATCCGTACTGTCGCAACTTCTGTTCAGATTCTGGAACATGTGTGTGTGTGAGACTGGGTGTATTTTTAAAAGATTACGTCGTATTGATGTACTGTACAGTGCGTGAACATGGTGTACACTTTTCTGTTAAATAAAAGAAAATTATTTGTCTATGTACTTCGGCTTGGTTACTTGATATCATACTAGCATTTTTATTATTACTATAATACAGAAAGCACAAGTGTACACTATGTGTGACATTTCGAAAAGACACTATATAAGAAATAAAATCACAACGTGAACTCGAAATGGTGCTACAAGAGACGTGCAGCAAACGATGAGCACATTGAAAAGCAGGAACATGTGGTAATTCATTATGTGCCACACCTGTGGCAAAATTCGATGTCTGCAATTCTGTGGACATCATCAGTAGTCGAAGTTTATAAGAGGGGTTTATAGGCTCTATGGGAGGTTACAGAGATACAATGCATATATTCCTATGTCAAATATACAAAATTTCACTGCAATGGGGTGTTACAACACCCATCAACCCCTCCTGCGTGCACTAGTGAAAAAACGGTTAATATTCTGTATGGCCCAAGTCTGTACTACGACTCACCTGTGGTGGGACTTCATGGATCTCTGAAGCATGATACGTTTGCGCACAGATGAGTGTACTGAAAAGTGTATCCAGACCAGTGTGTTCAACGAAGACTACCCCTGTAACGCTAGATTTGTTAGACATGTGGTACGAGCTTTGCACAGCCTAAAATAAAGATTTCGTGGAAACAATTCAAGAATTCACCACAGAGAAAATGTAGCGTTGTCGATGGTAAAGGTAATTTATATTTAATATACATCATAGCTTGAAGATACATCTTTTCAGTATGCATTCAGTAGCAACGCGTTCGCCCTGTGTATCGTTAACCTGAATTTTACTCACAACGGTGCTCCCCCTCTCTCCGCCGCCCCCCAAAAGCTTACCCAGATTAACACTGGTCCGTGAGTTGGTTCCCCAGGCCTTACGAGGTTCAGATTCCTTGGAAAACTATTTCCCAGCATGCCCGTATCTAAAGGAGGGACCTTAGGGACCGCCCCCCCCGAAAATAAACTTTTACTAGGACTTGGCTATAGTCTTGCATGCTGTGATTGTATCGATACATGCTATAAAATTTTTGAACCCCGAAATTGGCTACGGTCTTGAATCCCGGCGTATGTATCTTTTGTCTTTGCGTCAAAACAAAAAAACTTTATCCATGAAATTCTTAGTAGTAAAATATAATAGATTATAACCAACTGGTATTAAAACGATGAGTTTGATCGAGCTAATATGGAAGGTCCAACATGCTAATCTCTTGCCCAAGTGTGCTACTATTCATATAGTCATTTAGAAACTCCATAATGACGTCATAGGAAACTCCGCTACATATAATGCGGCTCATAGGTGCGCGAATCTTCTGCCCCGACGGGAAATTTGATGGTACTTCCCGCTGCGTGCATGCCAGTGTGCGCCACAGTAATTCAGTTACTATGCAACTTGAAACATTTCGAGTATAAAGAGGACGTAAAGTCAACTGTCCATAAACGAACGAAAACTGCTGCTGTGCAGTTGTTGAGTGAGAACACCATTGTACCCTCGTGTAATCTATGAGAGCAGGAAAAATGAAACTTTTCTCCACGACACTTGCCTAACATCTCATAGGGGTAGCATTTTATGCTGCTAGGGCAATTAAGGACATGCTACTGCAGAACTTCCCGTTTTCCGAAGAATCTAGATATCTGTCACATTGGAAATCAAGCCCCGTAATCCGGACCTGTGCCGATAAAATTCAAACCCGTATTTTCTGCGCGGTGAACAAATAACTTAGCTTCACGTCACCGTACGATTAAAAATACGTCATGCGCATCTGAATAGGGTATGGTATTAACATTTTACCTACCGCTTGCGACTGTATATAGCCTATTAATAGGCTTTCGGTAGGTAAAGTGTTAACACGTTTGGAAGAGTGCCACACCAGTGGTACATTGTAGCTTTCTGTTGTACTCCATTAGTTGACACATTTTTACAAGCAAGCTGTCTTCAAAGCATCTTTTAAAAGTTAATTTATTCCTGAGGAGTTCGGGGTATATCATAGATGGCGCGTCAGTCATGCGCCTGGTGTGCTGAAAAACGACAACAAAGGGCAGATGTCCAGCAAGACGTAGATCATCCGCGTCACATAGTTGAAACGAGATTTCGAAAGGCCAGGTACTGTTCGTTCACGAAAAGAAGTCCAATGGTACAGTCGAAAATAACGGGAGGTGACGTTACAAACGGCCTATCCCATTACAGCAGAGGAGGACTCCAATTTCAGAACTCGATTTTGGCGCCGACAAACGTTCACCAAAAAGCCAGTTCTGAAATTATAGTTCTCCTCTGCAGTAATAAACTAGCCTGTTTGTGACGTCACCTCCTGTTATTTCTAACTGTTCCATCGGACTTCTTTTCGTGAACGAACTGTGTACATTAACCCAGTCACTATCAGGCACACCACGTATGGTGTGATGTTTCGCCATCCACTACCAGGCATACTACATATTGTTTTATGTTTCGCTGTTCACTACCAGGCACATCACATATGGTGTAATACCACTTTGCTTTGCTATGAGAAAGCTTTTAGCTTAGTGTTGGCTCCTATAGTTCCACATCAGTATTGCTTTTCCTTTTTTTTTTTAGAGGGATCACCGAAATTTCCCTAGAAATAATAATGTCGCCCCTACAGATTACTTCTCCTATATACAGTCATGCATGCACAGAAAGTATCGCCCCTACGTGATACTTCTCTTGCATACATGACTGTACACAGGAAAGGTAGCTCGGGGGGGGCAGCATTTTTTTTCAAATGGTACAAAAGAATATATATCAGTTCCTATATGCTGGCTTTACGATAGGCTGTGTTGCGTTTATGGGTCCATATATTGTGTATAAATGTAAAAACGTAGTCTAAAAAATAAATATGCTAAAAATACAA
>QLNU02015360.1:279968167-279980561 GCA_006491805.2 Dysdera silvatica
TAGTAAAGACTAATAGCTTATTACTCCATCTGGACCATACCTTTACCTACAAGAGATCGTCTCATTGCGGAAAGAATCTAAGGTTTATAAATATTTATTAATATTTTTTATTTTATAACTACAGGGCGGCTATAATTTCGTGTAAGGTGTTCAAAGCCTGATAGAGAAAAACTATTGGGCCAAACTGAACAAAATCCGTTCGGACAAGCCCGGGCTCAATAGGCGGATGCAACTGACGCTAGAAACTGACTTCTTTCTGTGTATCGAAGTTCTCCAAGGAATGCAACTATGGGATTCATTTTCGAGGATTATAGAAATGTGTACATATAGAAATTTGAAGGAAATTAAATTGTGTAGTTTAGCAAATTTTTTTTTTAATTTAAATCATACGTCAAAGGGTTAAAGCTATATTTGAAGGCTCGAGCTCAAATTCCTACAAAGTATTTCGGGTTCGAGCCTCGAAAATGAGCCGAACTCCTCTCTAGTACTTGCTAGTGGAAGGTTCTTTTATTTAACAAGATCGTTGTTCACTATGGAGGCAGAGAGGCAAGGGTGTTGTCGTGTTACTATCATCTCATCGTTTTGGGTTTGACTCCCGTGGTGAAATTGACCGATCAGATTTTTGCAACATTATAGGTTCTTTTTCTTAATATGACCCATGTATAGGTTCAGATGATTTGAAACTAAAACCAGTTTGTTTAGGGCATATTGATTTGGTTTGATATTAAAGAATGGACTAAGAAAGTGAACGATGTGCAGTTAGAAAAGCTAATCAGACTTTTGTGGCGTCTTAAAATCGTCCAAGAGTAAAGATCAACGACCCTTCGAAAACTCTTTCACCAATGGTATCTTTCGAATTGGAGCTTGTAACTTAACCTTTTACTGCCTAGAAAGAACAAATGTTCCTCTGACGTCACAATTTTTTCTATTAAAGCCAACAGTTCTGTCAATCTATAATTTGCCTCAAAGATACGAATGTTCCATTACCTAGTTCAGAAAAATGGCAACAGATCGCAGTAGGTCTTTGCGAGGCAGAAATATTCAGATTTAGAAATGGCATTCTTTTTTGTGACATCAGAAAGTTAAGTATTGTCTATTTTTCTTAGAATCGACTTATAAATACAACAAATTATTTTGTAAATCGAATAATCGGAGTTACGAATGAATGTCTCAAGATCACAAATAAACACTCAAATAAAACCAAAATTGCCTTTACATGGAATAGAGGATCCGATGAAGCTACGAATGTTCCTTTCAGAAAAATAGGCAACGTTTTATATGATTTGACAACTTCAATGTGAGCAAGTCTAGTTTGGTTATGCTTAGGTTGTGTCAGAACCTAATATGCACAAGATCTTCTTCAACAATTACTTCAGCTCACCAAAACTAATATCATACATGTCCAAAATGACTTACTCGCAACATCCATTTTGAATAAATCTCGACTAAGAAAATGCCCTTTGAAAAGAGAGACTGAGCTGAAACAAGAAGGCCATGGAGCATTTGATTCTTACATAGATCAAGCAGAAGAGGTTGTGATTTGTGCTTGGCTAGATAAACGTCAGGTAATTGTCACATTAAATGATCAAAATGCTTTACCTACTGACAAATGCACATGGCAAAACAAGAAAACAGGAGCAGTGGCAGAAATAGAAACCCAACCGTTGTGCAGACGTCCAATTCATACATGGGTCGTGTGGATAAAGCTGACCATGAACGAGATCAAACTAAAAGAACACAAGTGGTGTGCTTTCAGTGTGGCTTCGTCTCGCATTCCATCTTATGGATTTGGCTGTAGTGAATGCATGAATTCTCTACCACAGTACAGGCGGAAATGGATTATTAGAAGAATTCAAGTTGGACATCTGCCGTTCATTACTCGAAGAATCCACTATAGGGAGTCATCCCATACCAGTTTAAACTTAGGTCGAGACAAGCAACGATGACGTTCCAACAAAACGTGCAAGAAGACCTGCAGCAGTTAGCTTTGACAACATTTCTCTCTTCATAAAAAAAGCTGAGAAACCACAAAAGCCCCTCGTTTGTCAACTGGCAAGTTGCTAAAGAAAAAGCAGATTCTACTGTGTCAAATGCCCTGGTTCGGTGTAATGGGAGGGAGAACTAATTGCTTTACAAATACCATATCAACAATTTACATACCAATGTATGTCTTGCTCCTGCTTGGGACCCTCGAACATAAATTTTGTCCATAATTTTTAATTTGTTTCTAAATTATATCAGAAATTGCATGGAATAGAATTTTGGCGTATGTTTTACTCGGTGTAATTCTAGTGGGGTTGTAAATTCAGTTATAATTTGGTTGAAAGATCACTTTTCATGTGCATTAGTTCTGTATGTGGAACTATCTGGGCATAAATGTATTACATATGAAAATACGTACCATACCGGTGTCGTGGCGTTCGCCTAGTACGCCGTTAATCCGGGTTCGACTCCTAACAGTGTACAAGGCAACCTCAGGATCATATGAATCATAACCATATGGGTTTGGTTATGGGCCGCGGGGTTCAGTTCCTCGGAAACTGGCGGATCGGCGCGGCGCATGGTCTTTGAGCCGTAAAACCACAAAACAAACAAACAAACAAACAAATACGTACCACTCTTAGGGGTCATGTTCACCGTCTTCGAGCTCATGGGTTTTCGGGCCGATACCAGAGTAAGTTTGATGGGATGCAAATATTCGTGAGGTGGTGTCAGTTGCCTACTATGGTATCCCCACGCCAAACAACTGATAAATATCCTGCTTTCCCTTGCTGTCTAAATTGACAGGCACGAAAATGGTGAGATGACAAAGGAGTAACATAGCGTCACTTCAAAGGTGGGCCATATATATACCTAACATTTCTTACCACCCTCACCTCGTATAAAAGGTCACAATTTATACATATGTCACCACCATAATGATATATACGTATATGTAAAGTGTAGATTTTTTATTCGAAGGGGGATGTTGAACAGTTGAAGATGGCCCCCCTTTCAAAGCCACCATACGCCGCTGATATATACGTGTATATGAAAAACGGAATATATAGATATAATTTACAATTTAAATTTTTTTAGCACTGCTTCTGTATAACTTAAATCGAATGACCACGTGATTATAAAATTGTGTTCATCTTTTAACGCGTACGATTTTTAAAATATAATTTTTTAAGAAAACTTTTTCGCAATTGACGCGCTTTAATTTCAGTGGACTGATGGCCGTCAAAAATAATTACAAAATTATTCGCGAACTCTTATGAGTTACCGATAATTAAAAACGAGCCTTTGAGTAATTGAAATATATAATTCATATTAATTACAAATTCTGATGCGCGGTATTTTAAATATAAAAATTGAAAACCGTATGCTGAATTTTTAACACTTCCTTCGTTGGGATTTTACCAGGCGAGAGTAGATAACGTCATGCCGCGCCGCCGATACCGACAATTTTTGGAGGAATTCGAACCTCAGTTGTCGAGGGAACCGAACTTCGGGCTACACTGAACAGAAAAAGCGGCATAGGTTCCACTAAGTCTCCTAAAAACAAAAAAAGGAACTGGCGCATATCCGCCATTGTATCACGTGATCGTGGTTGCAAATTGTATTTATTGGCGACATTTTGAAAGTTGCGCCAATGTTTACGTTCGTCGGATAATCGCGGATTTTTGATTATTTTTATGCCAAAATAGCGATCATTGCGCCAATGCGTAAAACCTTTATCGCCAAGGTAAGCGAAATCGCAATTGTACAACAAAATCGCGGCTGATGCATCAGCCTAGAATTCTAGGGGCTCTAGGTTCCACGGTATCGTTGTAATCGAACCTAGGTGTACGGCACGAGAGAAATGAATATGTTACCTCTAAGCCATCGTAGGGTTCCTCTTACTCTCAAATACGATCAAAACATGCGTTTCTAAGCAGGCGTCTCCAGCCCACTTTTTTAAATTTGGTAATCCCCACTAAAAATCCCCACAACAAAAAAAAACAAAAAAAACTTGCCGACTAATTGCGGAATGTAGTTCGGGGATTCGTTCCTTAGGCTTTAAGAGATTCGGATTCCTCGGAAAACTGTAGGTTCTGCTGCTGCACGATCCTCGTTGTCAATGCTTCTTAAAATAAAAACTTGCACATAAAGGTGGTCGTTCTAATGCTCATAATTGACGCTATGTTGCCAAACTATTACATCAAAATAATTGTGAGATAAAATTATTTATACAAGAGAAACAAACGCGCCGCCTAGAAGCTTTCATATAAGGCTTTGAAATTTTATTTCAGGAATGTTCTAACGTCTCAACTTGGAATACAAAACCTCGAAACTACCATTGAAATACATGCAATGAAAGCGCTGAAGCATGTTATCAAATTCATACTCAAAGACAAGGGGGGGGGGGGTAGTCGTTGGAAAAATGGCTTGGCATGAATCGTATATTTCATCATACCATCTAGCCAAAATCCACAATCCCTTCAAACTATGATTTTCTTCTTCATTTTAATTAGTACATGGATTTAATGACAAATACCTTTTGCTTTCTGAAGAGGGTTCTTCTAGCATTGATCGTTCACGAATTCGCGAATTCTGCAGTCTAGTCGCGGAACACGCAATAGGGAAAATTAATTCCAGTGTTGCCAAAGAGGGAAAAAGAAAGAAGGGTTGATGCAGGAAGAGAGGCTACTGCTCTCACAACTGGACCCTGTGGTGTAAGATGGGGGAGTAATGTAGGGTTGTTCCAGCTGATTTCCCTTCGATTACATGTGCCTAGGGGCCAAGAGAAAGCGAGAATACGAAGTTAGATTTTTTCTTCTTCTCGGAAGCACGATTTATCTCCCTGGGAATCAATCCGAATTTATTTATCCTCTTCACAGCTTTCCCCGTCTTCAGCTTCGTGTTGACTTTGTTCTTAACGTTTTATCTACTTGCTAATTGAAGTTCTTGATACATAAATTGAAAGGGTTATCTTTTGGACGTATTTGCGGTGAATCATACATAACATGGACGTATACAGTGTACCATTCGATGGAGAGATAAGCAATACCAGAAGGTATCATCAAAAAATTTTCTGATATTTTTGAAATCTAGATTTTAATGTTCTTTTTAACTTAATCTCAAAAAGTTAGCAAGATCTAGGATTATTTAAATGCGTAGATTTGCAAATAAGATCCACTACTAATCCAATAATCGGTTTGTAACCTAGCGTCCTAGTGACCACGTCCACCACATTAGGGCTTACTGCGTTTGGGGTCGACTAAGAAAATTTCTCTACTTGTGAATACAGGATGTTCAGCAATCCTCGAATAATGACCACACAGCGTTATTCCTGGGATAGTTTTGAGATATAAAAGTGGCCTTCATTTTGGTGACAGGTCAAGACTTTTTGTGATATTCGCCAAAAACGTCCAACCAATGAGCCAGCTGTCTGCATCTGTTAACACCTTCGCTGGTTAGTTTAAGACGAATTACAGAAAACTTGTTTCTGCATGGGTGGGGTGTAAAGCACTAAGCGGTTTAATTGGCAATTCAATTTCAAAAGCAAAACGCACGTGTGGTATTTTTTTTCAGTCAATTGAATACATTTTACTTAGAAGTAGGCAATGGCTTTGTTGGAAGGTTGCAATACTAAAATCACTAGTCCTGACGTGAAATCTATTCAATTGGCTGAAAAATAAAACAAACTGCGCGTGCGTTTCGCTTTTGAATTTAAATAACCAATTGAAGTGCCTTGTGTTTTACACCACACCCATGCAGTAACAAGTTTTCTGTAATTCGTCTCAAACTAATCTGCGCAGGTGTTAACAGATGCAGACAGCTTCCTTATTGGTTGGAAGTATTTGGCGGATATCACGAAAAGTACTGACCTGTCACCTAAATGCAGACCACTTTTATGTCTCAAAATTGTCCCAGGAATACCGCTGTGTACTTATTATCCGATAGTGTCTTGCAGAACACCCTGTATATCGTGGTGTGATACTAGTCGCCTACCATGGTTTTCCTATACCGAACAACTAACGAATGCCCGCCTTTACCACATAATCTAAATTATACGACTCTGAAATAGTTTTATGGTCGAAAACGATTCGAGTTGGGAATATATTTTAATAGTTACACGTGGCCAAAATTTTGAATTTCTAGGTATATCAAATGAACTTTTAGAAATAAAATTATATATATTTTTGTTGGTTAATTAATTAAAATGTAATGAGAGAGACTTAATTTTCGCTTCATAATTTTTACGAGAACTTTGTTTTTATTTCCGTCTCCGCATAGAAATTTCCAAAGCTCTAAATTTTTATAAGGTGATGTTTACATAGTAGGGATAATTATATGTTTTTAGTCGAAAAATATATCCTTTTCTAGCATGTTTATTAAAACCCACTCAAAATAACGTAATTCCTCAGTAACTTGTAGTAATTTTAAGGCATGTAAAGCATATGCCTCATAACCACTTCACTTGTACATAAAAACTTCCTCTATTGAAGTTTGAAAGGAAAATATTCAAAAAAATATTAAATTCTGTGAAGCCATATTTTTCGTTCCCTCCATTTCAATTTTTTTACTTACAAAGAATACTAAGGAATAATTTTCTCTGTCGAAATCATTGATCGTCTCTAAAAACACAAAACCGTTTTTGGTTTGGTTTGTGTACGCACGCTTTCATATTTATTGATTTTAGCTGAGTATTCCTCTTTTATCTGTTTTGTACACAAGAAAATAATTTACTTTATTAAGAAATATACGTAGTTAGCTAGGATGTTTTGTGTATTTTTCTCGATTTTAACCAGAATATAGTATTCCATTTTTACACATGAAGGACTTAAATCTACAATTTAATCAGCACGGCAGATAAATATAATAGACAGCAAGATTCTGAAAAACATTTCTGAAGGAAATGTATTTTTTAAATTTATTATCTTTTAACAAAGATTATTGATATAGTGAATTTTTGTTTCAGTTAAAAACTATCCATTAATTTTTTTTTGTATTTTGCTTCTGTTTCCCAGTAAACATCTAATTACAAAATGAATTTCAGAGATTTTCGATCATAGTAAACGAATTATTTATCGTGGGCTAAAGAAGAAAATGAAAAAAATACATTTTTGAAATCTTTAGAATACATGAATATAATTATAAAATTTACTTTGAAGTCTAACAAAATGTTTGAAGTATCTTTATAGCGAAGGGACACGTTCTTGTGAGCGGAAATGTCCTATCGGAAACTAGATAAAGAAAGTGATGTAATTTTCGAATAAAAACATTATATTAAATAAAGACATATGATAGGTTCTAACCGAACGAGTTAGCACTACATAATTTCTAATACGGACAAAAACGAAAGTCCATAGGTTGAGCCCAATACTACTACTGTATCATCTGACATTGAAATACGATTATAGCCAAAACTTCAATATGATAAAGTGTTAAGAAAAAAAAACTATTCAAGTAAATTTAATAAAAATTGCAACATATGAAATGAAAGATTAAGAAATGCTTCTTTATGTGTTAATTGTGAGAGTTTAGATAAAAGGCTCAGAAGTAACTTAAATAAATGCTGCATTTTAATCTGCTATCTCGAATACATGTACCATTATGAATATGACTTCTCTTTCCCCCGCTTGAAAAGCTTTACCAGTAGAGCAATATATTTGTAAGAAACGAAATGATGAAACCCTTTAGCTTCCGTTAAAATATTTTGATAAAAAGATTCAGAATTAAAACAGAAAAGGGGACAAAGAGAAATAAGGAAAGGTGTTATCCTAACGTTTTCTTTACCCTAACTTTGGCAGCCCGCCACATACCCTCCTTAATTTATACAGAACTTATTGCGTCAATGAATATTAAGTCCTCTTTTTTAGCGAGCAGATTTCCTTTGAAAATTGGACTTTTTCTGGAATAGGAGGAAAACTATATTTTGTTCGATGGATGTATTTTCTTAATCTTCGATAAAAAATTTCTTGTTAAGACACTTATTTTTGCAAGCGAATTTTTAGCTTTTTGAAGGGCATTGGGGAGAGTGAAGAGCAACTCATGGGCAGAGTTCGATAACCTTATTTATATCCGTCAACTAAAGTTTTTTCGTACAGCCACTAGACACACAGTGTAAATGCTATGGTTTCTTAGCTCATTTGCGAATTATCTGCCGCACTTAGAGATGATAAATGAGTAATTAATTATTTGTGGGCCATGACTGCAATTATGTTTGTCCTATTTTTTGCTTAATTTCAATTAAATGTTTATAGAGGCGGAGGCAAATCATGTACAGTCTCCTATCGACTGATTACCTTTTCTATTACCTAGCCCCATACCAATCTAATGTCTAAACTGTTATTTGTGTTCACTGTGGTCCCGACAGTGTACTTGTGGTTTTATTTACAATTTAAAAATCTATTTTGTGGCTGGAAGGGAATTCACTGGTAAGGAATCGTGAATTTTAAATATGACTTCTATTGGGCCGTTTTTATTGGGACTCAAGTTGCGAAAAGAATACTATTTTCCAAATAGGATATCTGCTGCCAAAATATCGCCCATAAAACGAAAGCTCCTAAATTTGTAGAGAAATGACTCCTCCAGTTTCTCTGTTGTTTCCACACCAGGGCCGCTTTGTCAGAGATGGCGGACACAGGCGATGTTTTGGCAGATCTAATATTCCACATGAGTCCACAGTATTACAAAGAGATGCAGCGTCCATTTCTCCTTGTTTCAGCTAGAGATATTTGAATATTTTATTCGAATGAGGAGCCTTTTCCCCGAGTTCCGCCTCGCTTGGTGTTACGCTGTTTTAGCCCAAAGCCGTTCCATGTTTTATACCACTTTGGAACGCACCGACTTTTCGCGACGGGTCTGCTGATTCGTGATCTGTCAAAATCGCACGCCAGTGGGGCCGTTTCCTAATAGCCTCATTGTAGTTAAAATCGGTTGTAACCTACAGCCAGTGATCTTTTGGGATCAGCCGGAGCTGACAGAATATTTGGAGGCGGGCCCAGATCGATCTTTACTGATCCTTATCTCACTTCTGTCTCATCCGCATCCCCTGTTTATAACATAACGATCACAGATGCCATAAAAATTTTGACGTAATCGTTGCGGAACATAACGGTTAATGTCGGTTTCGCGTATTATTAATCTATTTCATTCATCAATTCAGTGTGGTCAGTATAATTAATAATTAGAGGAGTACCTGACTAACTATTAGTACAAATAGAAATCAGCCATTGTGACTAACATTCAGAAGATACCGAATAAGAAATACTGCATGAGCATCAAATTATATATAAGCCACACGTTTACTTGTACATCGGCTATAATGTTGCCAATGAAAAAGCTTCGTAGCCGCACGCTGCCTCAGAGGTAATGTATTATGTTTGCCCATTGCTGAAACGATTCCAGGCTAGAACGTAGCTGGGACAGGGCGATTGCCGTTTTGATACCAATGCGTATTCGTGGTTGCATTCCCTAGTAAAGAGAAGTTCAAATGCCTCTGAAAATTCTAGTGCCTTGAGCAGCATGACCGACATATTATGTTTGACACCGTAAAACACATACAAAACTCTTCCTGTATAACTTCACTTCTTTAGGATTTTTTATATTGCATGAATTCATGCGTCTGAATGAATTCGGAATTAAATTTGTCTTTTTTCTTTTGAACAGTAACATCATTAAGACCGATACCGACTCTTTTGAAAAACAAGCTTTTGGCGCAGTATAGCCCAGATGCTCTTGCGCCATAAAAATCCAAACAAAAAAAAAACTTACAATACTTTATAAATGACTATATGGTGGTCGCATTTGTAATTAAAGTCAGGGAGATGAAATAAATCGCTATTTAATTTGATTTTCGGAACACATACTTAGACGAGTCAAAAAGCTCTAGGAAAAAACCTACAAAGATAGTTACGTAAAAAATAAATTCAAATCATTGAGTAAACTTTTAGAGTAAACATTTGGCAACACTGTGGCAAATTTGCGACTTTCTGGCACATATTGCGCATGCGCCGTATGTGCCAGAAAACCAAAGGAACGTATGTAACCAAAGGAAGCGTAAAACCTAACGAAATTTTGTCAAGATTACAAGTACAGTATGATAATAAATGCAAGTGTAAATCTAACTTTATTTATAGCACGATAAATTTAAATCGGGATATGTAAATGTTTGTGAAGCCTAGCTTGGAGGCAACCTTCAACTTCGGGTTTATCAAACTGTCTTTTGGAACTCAAAAGGAAAAACAGACACTGATTTTTTGGAAGAAAAACTTACAATAAATTCAGAATATTACTAAAACTTGCTTAAATATCCAGTAGGTGAAGCTGCACGTCGTAGAAGACAAGGAAAGCTGAAGCATTCTGTCATTTTCCGCTATGACAATGCTCGTCCTCACACAGCCAATAATACTATGGAAACATTACGAAAACTTGGTTGGGAACTATTAGCACATCCTACTTATAGTCTTGACCTAGCTCTCTGTGACTTTTATCTGTTTACGCAACTTAACCATGCTCTACGTGGACATAGATTCTCTACGAATTTGGAGGTGGAAAATTTTGTCTAAAATTGATATCGGGGACAACCACAAATCTTCTTTTCTAAGGAATTTGACAACCTTGTAGAAAGATAACTTCCGTAGATTGGAAAGCAACAAATTGTCAATTTCCATCTAGTGTTATTGACTGGTGGCAATTTTCGATAAATTTCTGACGCTATTTTATTATTTTTAATTTAATTATATTTATTTTACTTATTTCTAGTTCTTATACGAAAGAGAGGTGCATGGGGGCCTATTTAAGTGGGCAAGGGGCTCGAGTCCCCCCCCCCCCACCTAGCAGTTCAAAAATTTGATTTACCCTATTCTCTTATGCATTTGCTTTAAAAAAATTTTGTCACATTTTAAAATAAGGTACTTTTTAGCTCATTACTAATTGTTAAGCAGTATCAATTATTTTTGTAGCATTTTAGTATCTTGTACATTCACTAAAATTTTTGACAGCTTTGTGAGGAGGAAGTAATAATTTTGCTCAACCATTCCCTAGATGTATTCGCATGGGCGCCAATGTAGAGGTGTCATTAAAAACTATAAAACTTCTTGGTAAAATAATTCTATATATAAACTCTTATCATACATAATATATTACACATTACATAATATCTTTATATATATATATATATATAGAGAGAGAGAGAGAAATATCTGTTCTTTGCTTGTGCAATATTAATGGAAATGAAAGGGTAGTTTTTCAATGAATTATTGGATATAACATATTTTTTTCCATCTGCATGTTATTCCTGAACTGTTTGCGTCGTTGAAACGTGTAAACTTCTAATCGTACTTCAAATAACAAGCAAGGTGTAAAATATACTTGATTCGAAATTCAATGATTATTTTATTATCCAATACATAAAATGTTGTAGGCAATATATACACGTACTTCAATTAGAATATTTTTGCAATTTTAGTATAAGCGGCATGACGATAAGTATCATTAGACTGCCATTACAATTTCAAATACATTGTTGAATATCACGGAAATCCAATGTCATAACGCTTCTGAATTTATGTCGTAAAATTCCCTTTCTTTGAGAGAAACCTTTATATTCGCGGATCTGGGTGTTTCCGATATTTTTTGTCCTCCTTTCTTTTATTGCCTACTGTAAACTGATTCTATGGACACATGATTCCTGTTTGGTACCCAGTATGCTGCAAATACTAATTTGAATGAGGCTTTAAGCTGGCCCAATGGTAGGGCGACCATTTAGCTTGTCGTTATTCTGGGTTCGACCTTCAACTGTGCCAACTAAAAGAATGAATGCCAACTAACGGCTCATTGTAATCCAGAGGTACGTTCCCTAGGTTTTAGGAGGTTCGAATTTCTCGGAAAAAAGAAAATTCACCTCTCGATGGTGATGTGCGCAATGTTATGGAAGAATGCTTGCCTTTTACTACCTACAGTGATCCGGAGTTTAGTTCCCTTGGCAGCAGAAACTCTTATTCCTCAGGAAACTCCCACAAATTTTGCTGTCCTTACGTCACGAAATCACAAACAATAAATTTGTATTACAAATAAATTTGACGCCCACGTATTAGTAGCTCAAACTAGAGCTATTTTTGTTTAGAAGAAAAAGAGATGCCGTCCTCATCCTGGATTCGAACCAGGGTCCCCGCGTTGAGCCCGGGGTGTCTTGGACCGCTAGACGAATGAGGACAAGAACAAACGCATTTTTCTCCGTATATTAAGTTGTAAGATATTATTACCCTTCACAGGGATAACACAATTGCCAAATATTGGTCAACACACAAAGCCACCGGGGCGAGATTTTTGTGAGTTTTTCGTGGGGGATTTTTTATTACAAATAAATTTGACACCCACGTATTAGTAGCTCAAACTAGAGATATTTTTGTTTATGAGAAAA
>QLNU02015360.1:279980661-280002403 GCA_006491805.2 Dysdera silvatica
AGGATTGCTACACGCGAGGTTTATCAATGACGAATTTTTTTATTGTAATTGAGGGTAAATACTGGGACAAAAACTTATATATAAGTGCCGAAAATATACGTTAATCCAATATTGTATAAAAACTATCGAGTGACTTATCCATGTCACAAGCTCTGCACGATTCGTCAGAGTAAACGAACACATATTGAAAATTAACATTAAGATATAGTGTAACGAATCTTAAGAATCGTAGTACACACACAAGCTGCTTTAGTTCTTCGGATTTCATTTTTATCTAAACAAACTAATCTATTAACAAATAAATTTGACACCCACGTATTAGTAGCTCAAACTAGAGCTATTTTTTTATACAGGAGAAAAAGAGACGCCGTCCTCATCCCAGATTCGAACCAGGGTCCCCGCGTTGAGCCGCCTATGTCTTGACCTACTAGACAAATGAGAACAAGAACAGACGCTCTTTTCTCCATATATTAAGTTGTAAGATATTATTACTCTTCACAGGGATAACACAATTGCCAAATAATGGTCAACACATAAAGCCACTGGGGCGAGATTTTTGTGAGTTTTTGTGGGGGATTTTTAGTACAAATAAATTTGACACCCACGTATTAGTAGCTCAAACTACAGCTATTTCTGTTTCAGGAGAAAACGGCGTCTCTTGTTCTCCAAAAACAAAAATAGTTCTAGTTTGAGCTACTACTACGTGGGTGTCAAATTTATTTGTAATAAAAATCCCCCATGAAAAACTCACAAAAATCTCGCCCCGGTGGCTTTGTGTGTTGACCAATATTTGGCAATTGTGTTATCCATGTGAAGGGTACACATTTGCCAATAAAATTTTAATTTAATTAGTAATTTCATAATTTGAATAAAAATTCAAATGAGTGTTTATCCTATATTTGTAAAATGTTACATAAATCACACCAATAGATCTTTCAAACACTGTAAAAACTGCATTTATTGATTACATAGATATTTAAAATTCAATTACGCAGTACAAACACGGAAAAAATTAGGTGACACTCTCCCTTGTATCCTGTACAAACTGCTTTAGAAAACAAAAACCACCTTTGGCCCTTGTTTCGCCTTTTTTTTTCACCATTCCATTGGCCAACTCCTTCACCAATGGGATTCGTGCAATCCCTCTGCATAGGTGCAGAATGGTAAATAACAATTATGGTTTTTTCAACTTTTAGATTAAATTAAATATAATTGGAATATATGACGAACAAGTGATTGGTTGGTTAGATTTTTATACCACGAGGACAAAAAATTCATCTTGCACCACTAATAGGTTCTATCAGTGAACGGCGCTAATATTTAATTAATTTTTATTATTTTTAATACAAAAGTTATTTAGCATGATAGAAATATGAATTACAAGCCCGAAAGCTATTTCTATTCTATTTAAGAATTTTGGTAATATCCATTAAATTTTGCATGAATTTCCAACTACATATTTATTTTAATAGTCGGGTGAAATTGTTAATATTTTTCCTCAAAAATTAATTATTTTCTGAATAGTTAAATAGCAAATAAAATAAAAAATGACAAATAAAATATATTTTTTCCACAGATATTGCTCTTATTAAAAGTTATTTACAATCGCCCTCCGCTTTAATAATTCCTCTTGTGAACTAATTCTGCTCTCCTCCACCTCTATATACGTATGTCAAGTTTTACCACAAAAACTTAAAAAGAACACTCAGTTCTGTGCGAAATTGTGCTTATAATATCTGCTACTATAGAATAACAATTTCAAGCCCAAAGTTAAATATTTTGTAATTTACTTTCAAACCTTCTTGATGTTGCATTCCATCTGCAATGAAATTGTCATAAAATGTATGGGTTGCATATATAAAAAAGGAAGATACAAACAGACAATGAGAGAAAGTTATTTGCAATTGTGTAAAAACAAACGCAGAAAGTTGTTTAACGCACATTTAATTAACTAATTTGTTGCTCTACCGTAGTTGAAAAAGTACATCGGTTATATTACAATGACAGGCATTGGTTGTAACGTCAACTCTTGTCAGTCTTGTCGTAAACTGCAGATGAAATACATTCATAACCACCAACTTGTACAATTTTTTCGATGCAATATGGGAATTCTGATTCCTCTGCGGAATGGTCCGAACTTTTATGAATTGTTTATTTCTTTAAAAGTTTTTATGTTCATCACAAACTTATTAAAAAACATTTTCACTGGTCGCTGATTGTAAAATTCGTCGCGAAACCCTACGTTGCGTCATGTAATTTTTAAGGCATGTTCAACGGTTCGGTATGTAGTCTACATTTCAGTTACTAGAGTATACAGTACTAGATTACAGTTGAATCTCGTTAACATGAACACCTTAACGTTACCGACTTTTAACATGAACACCTTGACGTTAACTACTTTTAACATGAACACCTTAAATACTTTTAACATCAACACCTTAACTACTTTTAACAGGAACACCTTAACTACTTTTGACATGAGCACCTTAACCGTAACAACTTTTAACATATACACCTTAACGTTAACTACGTTTAACAGGAACACCTTAAGGTAAAGTACTTTTAACATGAACACCTTAACGTTAACTACTTTTAACATGATTTTTTTTTCCACCATTAATGTTGGTCTTAACGAGGTTCGACCGTATGTGCTAACAAATTCTATACTTTATACTACTGCTCCGGGCGAACTTTTGCCCTCTCTTCTTCACGGTTGATAAGTTTTTGTTAGTTGCACGATGAAGCGAATGTCTTGATGATACATACTGATTAATTCCATAAATAACAAATTGGTAACAAATTTTAAATGGATACCACATGCCGCGATGAAACCGAAACAAAGGTTTAATTAGAGGGCAAAATATATGTAGTATTACATGCTACAAGAATTTTTCTTTCCTCGGGCAGCATGAGCTCAGTGAGACTCGATAGTCGTTATCCAATGCTACTCAGGCAGATATCAATCTGCAATTTGCCAAATGTATATCTATGTTATAAATTATGTGTAAAAATACCATAATAACTTCTAAATAAATGTGTATTGTATTATATATACATCAAGATCAGAAAACACAGTGACGTTACATTACCCATCATACATTACCTACGTATAGTTCTTTCGCGTAAAGTTGACCGATAGTACCGTTGGAATTCACGGGAGCTGACATCACAAACGGGCTAGTTCATTACAGCGGAGGGGAGGACGTTATTTCAGAACTGATTCTTACCGAACGTTTGCCTGCGCCAAAAATCAGTTCTGAAATGACGTCCTCCCCTCTGCTGTAATAAACTAGCCCGTTTGTGACTTCAGCTCCCGGGAATTCTAACGGTACCATCGGTCAACTTTCCGCGAACGAACTATATCTTACATTAGGATCATTATTATTTGAAGTCCAGGTGTTATTTGAGCAATGTTGGCTTGTTGGTGATCGGAAAGCGAGTGAATGTGTTGAAACTTTGATTCCATGCTTTATATACTAAGTTGGTCAAGTTCACCCGTGTCCCGTTGAGGGTAGGAAGGTTAATTTGATGCACTTATTCTTTAAATTGAATTGGTCCACACCAACTACCATTTTTAGGGGTGGGCGTGGGGAATATCCCAACGCACTACGTTTACAATTTATGCAGTTATGTCGATGTTTCATTTAGCGTATTTTATTTAGTTCATTTCCAGTTTTGAAGTTCTTTTTAAAACTTTATAACTTTCGAATATTTTACAAATAAGAATTGTTGTTCTTTAATTACATTTATGTAATATAAGTTTAAATTAAAAGGGGAACTATTATTTAATTTTAAAATCATTAAGTAAACTAATGTGGTTCGTTAATTTAAAATTGGATCGGTATTAGATTTTAAATAAATTTAAAAATTTAATACCAATAAAAATTATAAGTTTCTTGGTTGAAAAATAACCCGATTTTACCAATAACAAATAAAATCGATAAATTATTTTTTTATTACAGTCAACATAATGTAGTTAATTACGTCCATCAATTTCAATCTGCTATTTATTACAATGTATAAATTTAATAGAAATGCCCTAGGTGGTGCTATAATAACGAGTTTTCCTAGTATGTCGTTCTTCCGGAATCGACAACCGAAATTGTCGAAAAAAAAGAAAAAAAAAAAGAGAAAAGTAGTCGTATAAACCACTGTAGTCCGGGGTTTGGTTCCCTAGGCCTTAAGAGGTTCGGATTCCTCGGAAAACAGTAGGTCCCGGCGCAGCATGATCCTTGCCATCCTTGTGTCGTAAACTTCGCAAGAAAACAATTGAATTTCATAAACAAGCACTGATTAGGTTAAAACTTGTTAAAGTAGTCTTTACACCTATCAAAAATATATCCGTTTGTAAACTTGCCATTGCATTCGCTGATTGCGCAATAGCAGATCCGATATGATACAACATCGATAAATAGCGCCATCACAATTGTATCGCATCCCCAGTTTCCGATTCAGAAACGGACCGTTGCCAGCTAAATTTTGAAAATGGAACATCAGAAATGAAACTAAATAAATAAAACGTATTTTTTGTTAGTCCCTTCCCTGAATACATGCATTTCTTTTTTCCTTTTTATATCTAGTTGTTTCATCAGAGTGCTTTCATTTATTTTTCTAAAAACACGACGCTCGGGTTTTGCAATACTTACATTTGGCTATTGTATATCGGTGTGATCAGATCGTAGATAAAACCTAAATTTTTCGATACGAAGTGCCAAGATTTTTCTTTTTCTCATAATGCGCCTCTCTTTCGCTTTCGGAAAAACAGTTATTTCAGAATGTTTTACAGTAGCGAGGGTGATTAGCTGCACCCGTTTTTGCGCCCTTTTTTTTTATGTATATAATACTTTCTGCTTTTACTCGTTTTTTTTTACGAGAAATGAGAAACAGTGGCGCAATTTAGAAAACAAGGATTTTTTTAAGTTTCCAAAAAAGTTAATTAAATATGTGTTTGTCTGCGAAAAATTTTTGTGTTTCTTTCTTCCAAAATTTCTGCATTTTGTAATTGTTCGCATTAATTGTTTTTTAATCGTGAATTTAATTTCTCTCCCCATTTTTTTCACCTTCGGAAATTTTTGCCTTTGAACTTTTTTTTTAGTTCAGACGGAGGGTTGTCGGTTAGGACGGAGTTAAAAGAAGGCAATAATTTTATTTAAAAAAATGTAGATTCAAAATTTCAATTGATTTTTTTTAAGAGAACTTCCCGAAATCGTGAATCGATGTTTAAATACAGTACTTGGATTATTTTACCAGATAAAAATATGTATTGCGTCCCGGATATGGGAGTTCTTTAAAAAAATCCTTTGTTGTTCGTCTTTTTCGTTTTAGTTTTTTAAGCGTGAAACAAATGATTGGAGCAAAAATTGTGGAACAAAAAATAGTTGTTCCAAAAACTGTTGAATTAATATAAGCCTTCCGAAAGGTGGCGAAAATGGAAAAATTCGGAGAACCAATTTTTTAGTTTGTTCGCTAAGTTAAACAACCTGCAAAAGAAAAAGGTGGGTGGAAAAAGTTTCGAAAAAATTTTTTTTAGGTTGCGCTAATTTTTTTGAAGGGGAGGGGTAGATTTTAACTTAAAGAAAAATTTAAAAAGAACTTTTAGCTGCAATTTTTATTGTATTTCTGATAAAGAAGGACACAGCATCCATAAGGTGCGAAATTAGAGAGATAAGTATTTCTCATATAGTCAGCTAAAACATTTAAAATTAAATGAAAATATTAGTTTATTAAAATTTTCTAATGGCTTAAAATTAAGACTTTAACTTTTAAAAGGCCACATTTTATTTTTAGCTTTTGAGGTTCTTATTTACGTTAGTTTTATCGAAAATTTATTCGGGCAAATAAACTGATGGCATTTCAGTTAATATATATTCTATATTTGCGATGTCCCATACATACATATTGCGAATATATATATATATCATCATCATCATCATCATATTCAACCATTATCTATCCACTGCTGGATGAAGGTCTCTCCAAATGCTTTCCACACAAGTCTATCCTGGGCCATTCGTTTCCACGTCACCCCAACCTGTTTTCTTATTTCATCCACCCATCTAGTTTGAGGACGTTTTCTAGGTCTTCGGTGGTCTCTTGGAATCCAGTTCAGAATTTCTGTTGTCCATCGTTGATCAGTTCTTCTTGCAATATGCCCAGCCCATCGCCATTTCAGCCCTTTTACTTTAACAATGATGTCCTCTACTCTAGTTTGCTCTCTCACCCAAGTGTTTCTTTTTCGATCTCTCCTAGTTATTCCAAGCATGCACCTCTCCATGCTCCTTTGCGTTGTCTGTAACTTTCGTATTGCTCCAACTGTTAGACTCCATGTCTCTGATCCATAAGAGAGGACTGGCAATACACACTGGTTGAAGACCTTTCTTTTTAGACACAAAGGCAATTTCCCCTTCAGGATAAAACTGTTTCTTCCAAATGCACTCCAGCCAAGTTTAATACGTCTGTTGAGTTCTTTCATAATGTTGCCATCCATTGAAATCAGCTGGCCAAGGTAAATATATGAATATATATATATATTTAAAAATCATATACGAACATAAAAGAAAAATGTAGGAGCTCACTAGGGCACGAACTCAGAAGCTTTTTCCGTAATCACGTGAAATTTACGTATTCAATCCGTTTATAACATTTCAACTTCCAATGGCTGATGACTTATTTACCAAGATGCAATCAGTTTCGTTGTTCTCTTCACTATGATATTTCCATGTCCATTTTCTTTGCGGTTTTTTCTTAAAAAATGAATTCATGATGCTAAGATTTTCAGCTTCTGTAAATTTGATGAGTTGATCGCCATGTTGACTAATTTCTCTATATCAGTATATTCCAACTGATGTCTCATCTTGTTCCTGTTTTCCGAGTCTTACCTTAATTCCCCACTCCATGATTATTTGGATATCTGCTTTTCCAATTAGTGTACGGTTGTTTGATTTTTTCCCACAATTCTTCGACCTCTTTGTCGAAAAGGCTTGACGTTGATGCTCTTGTTTGTACTATTTGAAATTATATCGCTGTGTCAGTTAAATGGAAAACCTCACAATTCCATTTGATGTACTTTCAACTTAAAAAAAATCCTTATATGAGCATAGTCCCTAATTCTTCAGTTGATTAAAAAATCGACACCACCTATCCTTCCCATTTTTCTTTCCTTCATAACAAAACAAATGCACAGTTTTATGTCCTGTCAACTCTTCACCTCTTGTCATGACTTCAGTGAGTCTTGCAACTATCTATATTTAATAAAAAACTTTTTCAGTTCTTTTTCCAATCCTGAATCAGGAGCTATCTAGTATCTTGGTACTAGGAGTTCTGGTCTTGTGTGTGTGAGAACCTATTGGAGGAATCAATTAGAAGACCATTATACAAACGCTACCCAGAGTGATTGGTTGGTTGGCGAGTTATTTAGTCGCCCTCTTTCACTTTTCTATTGAAAATTTAAATAAAAACTCACTTCATAAATAACATGCATCTGTCTACACCATTTGGAAGTAGGGTCGGGCACTAGGCTATACTAGCTCGGAGGTTTACACATATCCTTACATACATATTTTTTCCTCCGATCTGTGGGCTTGTGAAAAGAAATACAACTGCTAATAAATGGAAACTTACAAATAGAGGAAGACAAAGAAGCGTACATCGAAATAATAGAAATAATCTTTTAAATTTCAAGACACGTTAGCGAAACTATTTGAAAATGCAAGTAAAACTCGAAGATGATATTTAAAATTTAAATAGAAATGCGAGTTTTAAATTTAAAGAAAAAAGGAAATTTAGAAAATGGTAAACAACGAACAATAGAAAAATACGGTTAGAATAACAAATATTTGTAAAACATAAATTACTTAAAGCAAAATGTTTCTGAAATTTTCTTCTTTCTAAAAAGAACTTCAAACAGATATTTCATAAAACATTAAAATTTACAGGATGAAAAGATGGATATTTTGTTTCGACTTTTCCTATAGTTCAGACTACTATATGCTGAGTATGAATAATGCAGCACTGCGTCCGATACACATTATCGTGTGAATTCTATAGATATGCACAGAAAGCTAACTAATTTACATCCATTATGTCTAGTTCAAGAACGTTACATCAAGGGAGCATCAATCATGGAATTAGGATTGAACGCCGGTTACTGTGCATACAACGCATGTGCAAAAGTGTTTCCGAAATTGCAATAAGAGAAATAATTAGGGACCAAGCGTCGTCTCGCGTACTAATTGTGAAATGGTGGCGGTCAACAATAGTTTTATTTCGTCCACAATGAGGTAGGTGGAAGAATTTGTCATTGCAGCGCCATAAATATGAGCCCGGTGTCTTTGCAACGGACGCTATCGATTGTTTAAGCAGGTAAAGCGAGATAGTTCGCCTAAATCGTTCTTATGGGAGTACTTTATCAAATGGTTGGACTTCCTTATCTGGGTTGGCCTGCTTGCGAAGCAATACTTTAGATAACGGGGGTGAAGGAAGGACACTATCGTGAGGCCCGGTCATCATGCGGTCTCCTGAGAGGGTCGAGAAGATATATTTTCCGATACCTAGTTTATGTCAACATGGCGACGGTCTATCCGGCTATTGGATGTACACCTGCATTTGCTTCATTATTATCTTCCCGTTATCGCTGGAGAGACAAAAGGTTAATAAACTCAAAGATTGTAAGTTTATTAAGCCAAAGAAAAGACTCGGCGGCTCCAGAAGTAATCGATAAGGCGAACGCTGTTAATCTATTGAAGATGAAATTTTTATTCCAAGAGGATAATGAAAACACTGATGGGGAAAGGCAGGATGGCATTATTATGCTCTCTTTCCAACATGTTCCGCAAGTGGTGGTAACACGGTGGAGATCTGAAAGAATAATAAATAAAAAAGCGGTGTGCGAGAAACTACAAGATTATTACAGACTGATGAATAACCATGTCTTGAATATTCATCTAATATAAAATAAGATTTTACAGGTTGCTGTTGCTTAACAACTAATATTTTCGCTGTTCAATACCATTTAGAAGCACGCATTTAAAAAAATACTAACTGAATTTTCATTGGTGTACAAAGAAATACATGCACACAGACACACAATTTGAGCATGTGTGGTGAAGAGGGAATTATTTAGAAAGTAGAATTTTTTGACGAAGTAGAATGGAAGTCAAATTTATGACAACCTATTTGGAAACGCCTCTTATGGCGGAGCAAAACTAAATGTAAAACTACTTCTTATTTAAATAAATATATATTTAAGTTAATACATCTTTAAAACATTGAAACCCAGGAAAAACATAGTAGTTGTAAAAAAAAAGTACCGAAATTTGAATCGTGTCACATCACGTGTTTTGTCATTTTATTTCTTTAAATTAATTAATTATTATAATAGGACAATAGAAAAAATATCTACTCGTTTCCGGTGTCATGACAATGAAAGCGAATATTGTGACTTTATAATTAGAAATTTGTCACCCACTATGGATCACATGCAATTGAATACACTTCCATTAAATAGATTAAAAGGGGCATGGAAAATAGAGCGTAGGTGGGACAAGCTGGATGGGAAACCATATATACAATCTCGGCCGGTAAGTTTCTTTTACTGCAACAATGAAAAAAATATTGCAAGAAGAATTAAATATATTCTGTCCCAGAACTGCCGACATGTCGTAGAAAGCGTGCATAGAAAGTGACTACCGTCATGGCGGCCGGATATGAAACTGACAATGTACTGATTTCGGCTAATAAACTCTGAGTTTCCTTTGGACCTAGGCATTCGATTACTTTTGTTTACGTAGCGTACTTATCAAAATATAGCTAGTTGGAAGGTCCCGAAATTCACGACACTTTTCGCTCAGTGCCAATTTCTTTCCGATATAATTAATCGTTTCACATGGGGTCATGTAATAATGAAAATGTCATGCTGAAACAAAATGCTTACTGATAACATATAATAACAAATATTGTTTGCAAAATATGTACGCTTGTGTGTAAAATAACCGACGGAGGTAAATAAAACTATTATTAAATTAATAACATATCTATAATAGCAAAACGTGTATATGGTAACCACAGACGGGATAAATAACTTAGTGATATGACCTCCACCTCCCCTATCCTTTGCGGATAGCAGAAATTACTGTTAATACGAACAGATTTTCTGTTCCCCTTGGTGTTCGTCTTAACGAGGTTCTCTCTATTTACTTTCGGTACACGTTGTTGTAATCTGCTTCTTCTTCTCATCACCATCAGGAATAGTATTACCTTGTTAGTTCTTGATTTCAAATGAGATAATTACCCAAACTGACACACTATCAAACAAACACGGTAGGCTATGTTATTGCTAGTAGTAATTAGTAATTGTAATTCTAATATTCCGTAACGGTTAAAGGAAGAACGCCTATAAAATAAAGACAGATTCTCCCTTGCTTGCGAAACAAAGGTGGGATTCCACACTTTACATAATACGAGATTTTAAACAAGGATTAAGAAAATAAGGGATTTATTATCGCGTTTCCACACGTTTAAGCTAATTTGAATGTTCTTTATTTTGGAGGAAATAAATCCGCCCTGCTGGAGTTGAAATATTGCTTTCGAACGAAAATTCTCTTCAACGTAAATGGCCTGTATATTCCTTTACGATTTATAATTGAAAATACTCCCAAACGAGGCGATACAACATATTCTTTATAAAATTGAGTTAGACAAGAAACTCAGTAGCAGAGAATTAATCTTAATGTATTTGCGTGTGTAGCGTAGTTCCATTGCGTGCTTCTTTGGAAGATTTATTAATTTTGAGCTTGCGAATAATACGTAGCCCACGGAAATTACAGCTTTCTAATACGATTGTGTCTTGGACCCTCCATTTTTATAGTGCTCCTTCTAAAACCTGTGTTTTAGGTAGAGAGGAAGAAACGAAAAAGTATCCATAAGTACTCAGGCTGTGCACACAAATACTGTGCCGTGCACACATGTCTTTAGACTAGTCCAAATCCACCCTGAATACATGGCATGTTTTTTCTCTTTACTTAAACATTGGCTCTAGTACAAACCCCATAGAAATGGAGGGTCAGAAACTTAATGATATTTGAATTATCCCTTCATATCTTCCTTTATTTCCTAAGGGGTTCCCTTTGATCAATATACTCTTATTCTAGAAATAGTAATGTATATTTTATTATATTATTATTGCTGTGTTAATAATGTGTATTTGAATTTCACGGAAATTGGACTGGTTAAAAACTGGTTATTGTATCTCTACAAAAAATTCGAAAATTTGAATAAATCATTCCTAAGATATTATAAATTAATACCTGTTTGCGCGCGTGAAAGCTGATAAGATTAAAATTATTGTAACGAGCTTTTGATTGATTTCGATAACATTATACTACTATATGCTATAAATGACTACTTTTAATATTTCAACATTCGTTATAACAACCACCACCGCAATAATAATATTAATGATAATAAAAATAATAATTTCAACAGCTTACTTGTAAAAATATCAATACTTGGCAAAATGTTCACACTGAGACTATGCTCAGACAATTCCCAGGTTTCTGGACAATACGTGAATTTATCTGATGTCTCTAAACAAGGATGTGATTACTTTATATCCCGTCATTTTCACTGAATTTGATTAATGATTATATAATAATAATAATAATAATAACAGATACTGCCCTTGTGCTTTATATTATGAGCCTCAAACACCTGGATAGCATCTTTCATCAGCTACATAGCAAGAGTATTTAACTGGGCGTAGGATGACTTAAAGGCCCTTGAACGTAACACGGAGGAAATTATGACAATCAATCTCTCATTATGTCCACAAAGTGACATAGACCGCCTATATCTCCCAAGGGACAAAGGTGGGCGTGGAGATCAGCAAGTTCAACAGTTGGTGGAGAAAAAAGAGAGAAAATGGTCAAAATATATAAGGAAAGGTAAAGAATAGATGCTGGAGCAAGGTAAGAAAGCATTACTGAAACTAAGGAGGAGTACAAAAATAAACAGCTAATAATGAGAAGAAGCAACTGGAAAAGAAAAACATTACATGGATAATACATCTGTATCAGTCAAGGGATTTTAGGTAAAGAAAAACTGGCAATGGGGAAAAAGAGAAACCATGTTAAAAAGGAAGGCACTCAAGTTCTTATGTTTGCTGAATAGAAGCAAGTATTGTATACAAATGCGATCATAGTAAATATATATTAAATTAAACGATGGGAAGTGCTGTCTCTGCAAGTAAACAGAGAAAAATCTGTGGAACACGTAATATGTATCTAAAAGAAAATATTACGTGTAAACACAAAATATAAAGAATTCGGCAACAAAATCAGCTAAGGAAATCCATCAGTGCATCTTAAAAACAATTTACCTGAAATTAAAATTTGGAGAAACTGTAAAATTAAAACTATAGTAGAAAATGAAAATGCCAAAATTATATGAGATCTCAAATTTCAGTGCGATAAATACATGTCGAATCATCTATCATAATTATTAAAAAGTATAGCTGATTGATAAATATTATAAGTATTAGGAGACAGACGAACGCAACTAGCATAAGGAGCGTTTGAATAGTTCCTATTTTGCGTAGAATAACTGGTCAAGGTGTATAACTAAAGACGAGAAATTTTTATCATCATAGCCGATGATGTGGTACTATTAGATGATAAATTGTTTTTTATATATGAGATAGTATTACCCTTCACAGGGCTAGCACAATTGCCAAATACTCAGCACACAGGGCCACTGGAGCGTATTTTTTGTAAATTGTTTGCAAAGGTAAGAATAATTTCACGGTGCCTGGTGGGAATCGAACCCACCATCTATTGGTATCCGGCCAAGGATTCTTCCTTGGAGGATTTACAAAAACGCGCCCCAGTGGTTCTGTGTGCTGACCATTTGGTGATTGTGCTAACCCTGTGAAGGGTAATAATATCTCATATATAAAAAACGATTTCTCATCTAAAGGTGTACAATGTTTTTCAACCATCTGTAATGTCATTTATTACTAGTTACAAATTTTACATTATTTTAGTTCAAAAATTGGAAAAAAATAGTGAAGTACTGAAAAGTAGGAACCGAATATTCCATCTGGAAAACAATATGTAGCTCCAATATACACTTTTGCTATAAAGTTTTTGATATAGTATACTTATACAGATTTGTGTGTATATATATATATATTAAAATCTGTTGTTACATGATCAAGACTTCATTTTTTTAAATTGACTTAGGTACTTAATTTTTTAAATATTTTAAATATATATATATATATATATATATATATACTGTTAATAAATATGGAATATAGTGTCTCATTTAGGGAGTAAATACAGTCTTAAAATTCCTCGTTTTAAGGAAAAAACAACAAATGTTTACTTCACACTTTTTTTGCATGAAATGTACGAGTTTTTCGCATTTAATAATTTCTTGAATATAAAAGTTTATACTTAATAAAATCAAAATTAAACAGACACTCCCTGGTCCAAATATTTGAGCATCTAATTGCAGCCACTGCCTTTCATATCACTTTCTTTAGTTCGATCTATTTTGAAATGTATTATGTTTTCTTTTTTACCTACAAAATATTTACAATTAGCTTGAAATCCATGCGCCAACAGCTGCCTCTATGTCACAGGCTAGACTGACATCCATGTATAAAACATAAAATCGAAACTGAAAGTTTTTGTGTGATTACCTTTAGTTCTATTACGCAAGGGAGCATTTCATGTAATGAACACGTTATGGGAGAAACCATATAATCTACTTATTCTAGAATTAAAATTATATAAATTATAACGATTTAATAATATTTATTTGAAAACCTTAAAATAAATTTTTAATTTCTTGTGGCTTACCAACTTGTTTTTCGGTTGGTTATGCAATGAGTCTTTGTTATTGTATTATTTATCAATATCGATGTTTTCCCTTTTATATGTTATTTATTCTCCAAGTTGCATCCATCTCTTTTAGTGTTCATTTTCATGTATTTTATCTAATTTTTACTCTAATCTTTTTTTTTAGTTGCTTGATTTTTACTTTTATACAATTTTTTTCTGCCTGCATTTCTTATTTGCGGACGGTATATATATTGGGAAGTTGGAGGGTCATCAACAGGTGCTAACTGCTTTTTCCCTTGACTTCCCGCATGGTTTTTCCCTGCAAACTAATAGTTAAATAAATAAATAAATAAAAATTAAAGCCGTTTGTTTTTATTCTTTTACTTTTAATTTCATAAACTCATGTTTGTAAAAATTGCAACACCATGAAGGAATCACTTGATTGAGCTGAAACTTTCAGGAAATGCAAATTAGGGTATGCTATTCAAATGATTAGAATTTCAGAGTCATCACGCATGCGTGGGCTGAGCAGCGCCCTCTGAACTGCTGATGGATCCGTATAAATAGAGGGCTGTAGCGGGGCGTGTATGGCTATCTGCTAGTGGTAAACGTTACATGAGACGTCACTATGCCTCTACGACGAAAGAGGGCGACATTTCAGCAAGTTACGGAGTTTGAACGGGGACGAATGATCGGCTTTCGTGAAGGAGGGTTTTCTTATCGTGCAATAGCAGCTCGTATGGGGCGTAACAGCAGCACAGTGATGCGAGTGTGGAAGCAGTGGGTTCAAGAGAACCAGACAACTCGGAAATCCGGGAGTGGACGCCGAAAGGTGACGTCAGCACGGGATGATAGACACCTGGTCCGCATGGCGGTGACGGACCGTTTTGCTTCATCTGGACAGTTGGCAGAACGTTGGTGCACTGCTACAGGTGTATCATTGTGTGCTTCATCAATTCGTCGGCGTCTACTGCACCGTGGACTGCGTGCAAGAGTTCCTTTATACAGGATCCTCCTGACGCAAAACCATCGGTGCCTGTGGCTACAATGGGCTCATGGACATAGAATCTGGCGTGTCTGTGGCTACAATGGGCTCATGGACATAGAGACTGGCGTGCTGATTGGCAACAAGTGGTGTTTTCTGATGAATCCCGCTTTAATTTGGGGTACAGTGATGGCCGCATCCGTGTTAGACGCTATACCGGTGAACGCCACCTTCCGGAGTGCATTATCCAACGTCATAGTGGACGAACCCCCAGCGTTATGGTCTGGGGTGCGATTGCGTATCATGGACGATCTCAGCTGCTACGAATTGTGGGTAATCTTAACAGCAACCGGTACATCAATGAAGTTCTGGAGCCCGAAGTTGTTCCCTTCCTTCAAGGCATTCCCGGAGCTGTATTTCAACAGGACAATGCCCGCCCACATATTGCCAGGAATGTTCAAGACTTCTTTTCATCACAACAGATACAGCTTCTTCCTTGGCCTGCCTATTCGCCGGATATGTCGCCGATTGAACATGTGTGGGATTTCGTTGGTCGGCGTCTCGCTCGTGATCCTCGTCCCATAGCTACTACAGATGAACTTTGGGGTCGCATACAAGCAATCTGGAATGCTCTTCCTCAGGCACACATTCAACATCTGTTTGATTCCATGCCACGTCGTATAGCATCACTTATTGCAGCGCGTGGTGGCTTCACCAAATACTGATTTTCGACATGTAATATTGTTTTTTTGCTTTGTAATTTTAATCGTTTATTTGTATCAACACAGGTCGTTTGTACATTAAATTTCATTCAATTCGGACGAGTCCTTCATGGTGTTGCAATTTTTACAAACATGAGTATATATTTTAGCCTACAATGTGGCTCGCAGTGTTTATGCGAAGCCATTTAAATATCGATTTAGGATTTGTGCTTTATACAGTACTTCTCAAATCATGATCTGGATGGATGAATTTGAGATATAAAACTATATGATGGCCAATTCATTTTGTAATTTTCTGTACATCGATTATTAAAAACTGAATCGTACTTGATTATACAAAAATTGACAGGAAAATTAATCAAACTAGAATGTACTTTTGATTGTCATCCGTACTCTTAACTGGACACAACAGGACTCCTTCTTTTATTAATCTGGTTTGTATATCCCACACAGGGGCAGACTGGGCTCCCGGCGGTGCGCCCTCATTGGCGATAGGACTCGCGCCTCAGAATAGGCAAGTACTTGCGCCCTCTTAAAATCCAAAATATGCGCCCTCTGAGAGGACCCAGTCCGCCCCCGATCTCACCCCGCAATAAAGGTAACACAATTTTTCAATAATATCCAATTTCCATATTATGCGCTCATTTTCTAGAAAATATGCCACATATTAAAGAGAAATAATTTTATAAACATAGTTTAAAAATGGTACGCAGTATCATGTGTAAAGTTGTTTTCACGAGCCATTTGTTTTATTTATAGGTATGGTTAGTGGCAGCTTGTGGGGTATTCAAAGGGAGTTTACCAGTGACGCAGCTAGTACCTTTGTTCCCCGGGCAAACAAAGATTCTGGCGCCCCACTGTCACAGCGCCCGCCCCTTCACTGGTCTCCCTACCAACATTACAGACCATGTGCATAGCCTACCCTCCTCAAGTTGCGGCCCTGGGTTTACCACACATAAATCACGGAAACAAATTTTCACAGGTCAACAAAACCTACAGATTAAAATATATTGTGTTTTCTTGGCATAAGGTTGAAGAAACTTATAATTCAACTAAAAGAACTACACTGTCAAGCTGTTGAAGAATACCAAGCAAACAGAATTCTAATGTGGAGTTTAAATGTGACTGCGAGTATTCATGCTAATTTAGTTTTGGAGTTATATGTGACAAATCAGCCACACTGTACTTCACCCAACTGAAATCACCACTTTGTTTTGCAAACAGGAGACAGTAAAAACAAAACAGCCTGTTAGTTAATTCACATATACAAATCCGAAGATTTTTCTTATGTAATTCGGGTTTGAATTAGCTTTTGAAATCCGTAGATTTTGATTTTGTCACCTGGTTAAGGTCAAGCCTATTGTTTTCCTAAACAGTTTTATTTCTATTTTTCTATCCAGCGGTAACGTTGAAAAATATATATATATATTTTTTTAGCAACTTTGCGACAGCAACGTGAACAAAAATATATACATTAAGGTTACAATTTAATGTACAATTCAGTTCCGAGTGACCTATTTTGCTAATTGCCATCTTAACTATTAACACAGAATAATATTAGATGATAAATTATTTTGTATATATGAGATATTATTACCATTCACAGGGTTAACACAATTGCCAAATGGTCGTTGTCAAGGCACAATAAAGGCAATTCCGGGGAGTATGTTTTGTAAATTGCTCCCCAAAAAGAAAAATGATTTTACGGTGCCTGATTCCGTGGTCCATGGTCCGTAATATGTTTTAAACAAATGTTTGTATACACAATAATAAAACTATCCAAAATAATTAATTAAAAAAATTAAACTAACCGAATGTACCAAGTAGCAAACAAAGTGAGAGCACGAGTGAAAAAGAAACTCAATAAATGAAATTGCGTTCCATCTCTCGCACAACGAAAATGTGCGAGCGGTAGTGCCGTAAGCGGCAAGTATCCCACACTCACACCTTCCAATGACTTCAGTGCTAAACTGCATTTCAAGATCAGTTTTTCTGATCGCATGTGCGACGCCTAATACTCTGCTTCTTGCATCCCGGTTAATAAAGTAAAGTCACCAACCAAATAAAGTAATAATTGACTTACACGTAATAAATTTCGTATTTTATACTATTACAGTTTCATATTACGTATTTGATATTTTATTTTACTTAACTTGTTATATCTTATTTTTTCTCAATTCCCCTTCGGGGGGTCATGTGCACTAATGAACAAGCCGCCACTGGATATGGTGAAACTTTCTTTTGTCGAGTTGTATCTCTTCTGCTGGGAACCTAATTTTTTAAATGGATAAAAACCAACAGCATGCCAACGAAAGAAAATGATATTTTATTTTTGACGTACTCATTTATTTCAAAATTAACAACATGTTAGTAATAATTTAAATTAATATCCTTCAATTCGCATATATGTTGCTTAGAAATTTTAGTTGGAAGATTAAAGAATTCCGTACATTAAAATGTAACGTCCTATCGGAGATCGATAAAAAGGACTCTACTAAAATCTAATTAATTCAGCGCATTTCTTTATGAAAGGCGAATGTTTCGATAAAACCGTGTTTTTTTCTTTCAAAAATAAATTTACAAGAAAATTTTCCAAATATTTTTATTTTTAACAATATTCAAGAAGAGTTATTAATGTAGACTCATTTAAATTAACAAGCATAACTAGTAGAGCTTTTTACATGTGTTGTCGGCACAAAATGATTTGCTAATTAAGGTACGCAACAGAAATTTTACTCTTAATTTTTAAATTAATTTATAGTTTATAGTTTGAGGTATTAATTTGGTTATAATTTATCATGGATACATATAAAAAGTTATTCAAATTAATACTCTGTAAACAACTCAATACTTCTAAGCCTATATTTATCGAGTATCGATAGTTTTTATTTCGTAAAAACTATCGATTTAATTCAATTAATTAATTTATCCGTTTAATGTTGTTCACTACGTTTTATGTAGCTCCATCATAATTTGTTTTAATTAAAAGGGATTTCATGAATTTAATTATCTGTTGTATAATGACATTACTCGATGTTACTTTTTATACGTGTTATATGTATAGTGTGTCTCATGAGTCTGTTGTAGGCATGTATTCTGTACAACATGTTATCATTATTTGAGCATTCAAATTGGTTTTGTGTAATTAAGTTTTTGGTAGCTATAATTTTCTTTAACCTTAGATTTTTCATATATACGATTTTTATTTTTGTGTCAGAAAATATCTCCCAACTGTTAAATATGGGTGGTTTTGGGGTAAATATAATTAATGGAAATAAATAGTATGGGTGGCTGATATTATATTTTGTTACTTAATTACATCAGTTAAAAGTTTTACTTCTTTTATAGCAGCTGATGATTTGTTTCCTGTTTGTATGCTTATCGTGAGCGCAAATATATTATATATATATACAACTTTTTTTTCTTTATTACATATACGCTTTTGGAACTGACGGAAAGAGAGAAAACAAGAGAAAATTTGAAGATAGACAAATTTCTCTTTTCTTCATCCCTTTGCATCCCAAGGACCTGGAAATTTTAAACAAACATGCATTCATAGATGTTTTTCCGCTATAATTTTGCAAAACTTCGTTGCTTTCGGTAGATGGAAAACGAAAGAAAATTACTTCCATATAGGTCACGTAAGCCGTTGTTAATTTTTAATTGACAAAATAATAGAGCTCAGTTGAATAATAGAGAAGCAAAGGTATGTATTTTTGCAAAATGTCGCCTTTTGGTTAAGTGATGTGAATTTTAATCTCTTTTTTTCAAATAATATTTAATTAGTCATAGAAGGCTAAAAAAAAGAAGTAAAGAAAAGATCGAAATTTTGACAAAAATTTTATACTTTGCTAGCAATAAATATCGGGTAATAGTAGATCAAATTTTCCCACTAATCGGTAGTTTTGAATTTTTTCCATCGTTACGTATAAGGCCGATGCAAGCAGAATGAGAAATAACAAAGAAAATTTTAATTTACCTCCAGAAGCTCTAGTTGCCCTTAGTCGGAGATTTCTGAAAATTTCAGAAATCTCCTGAAATCATACAGACCATTGTTTTACTCGGATTTCCTAGCACCGTGACTTTGAAAATTTTGCGAAGTTTCAATATGATAGATACCTTATTATGAATGGTTTTGAATTTCTATAATTTTTTTTTTCTTGTAGTCGATGTCATTGAAGTTGTGTATCGGTAATGCATTTAACTAATGTACAAGAAAAAAAATTACAAAAGTTTTACTTGCGTTAGTTTCCTAGATAAATAGAGATTCGGATTTTCTCAGAAAACTGTAAGTACCGCTGAAACATTGTCTTTACATCTTAAAAATATCTACCGAGATTTCTTCATATTAATTAAAAAAAAGTAGAGATTTATTACATGGTCTATGATCTCTCATTTAAGCTTGACAAGAAAAAAATGAGTGCATTATTAAAGTGTTCTCTCCATATCAACTTCAGAATGAATGGTAAAGAAAATTGAAAAAATTGAAACCTTCAAAAAGAATTTTTTTAATAGTTAAAATTTTGCTTATTTAAAATATTTTCTTAATCTTTAGGAAACGTCTTAACTAAGTAATCATCTTAAATAGTGGAACAATTTTCTCGGGAGTGTGTATTGCACATATTTCGTAGAGAAATATACGAAAGTAAGGATTTTCTTATCTGACAGATTCAATTTTATTAAAATGTCAAACAAGAAATAAATAATTTTTCCATCGACTTGTAGATTTTCTAAGATGTTACAGAAATTTATTTAAATGTTTAAAAACTTACGGTATGAAAAAAGTTCTTTAATAAAAATATAAAATAAAAAGTGTATAGTGTTTTAGGAAAAAATATATTTAAGACTTAAATTTTGTGCAAAAAAATGTATATCAACTTCTGAGTAAACATTAAAGAAAATTTAAGAAAATCTGAACTAACTATTCATTTTAAACAGATGGAACAATTTTCTTGGGAGTGTGAGTTTCACATATTTTCGTAAAGAAATATAGCAAAGTAAAGATTTTCTTATTTGACAGATTCAATTTTATGAAAACCTCAAACTAGAAACAAATAATTTTTCCCTTAACTCGTAGAGTTTCTAAGATGCTAATGAAATTTTTTTAAATATTTAACAACTTAATTAAAAAATTCTTTAAGAACAAATTGAAATAAAAAATATGTTTTAAGGAAAGGTATGTTTAAGACTTAAATTTTGTGCAAAAAAGTTCAAAACCTGAAACTTTCGACAATTCACTCATCATGCACAGTGTTCCTGAAGTCTCTTCGTCCGAAAGCCCAAAACATTGTGGATTATTTAAAACCTCACTCAAACATCGTTTCTTGGACCATGGACGGACAACGCATCTATAAGAAGGGTATCACCCCAAGTTCCAACATTATGGATCTAACAGATTATGTTGTACGAAACAATATTTTCCCTTCTATAAAAAATAAGCAGATTGTTTAATTTTTTGAAATTGTTCTTTCCTAAAAATTATACAAATTAAAATTTGTTTCCGTTTCGTTTACATTTTTTTTAAATTTTCAAAAACTTTCACAAATTGAAACCTATTTTCTCATTTTAAGTGTCACAAATTGAATTTTATTTACATATTTAAAATTATGAAAATTTTTCACAAATTAAAAATCTATAGAGTTCATTTAAAAAAATATTTTAAAATTAGCAAAACACAAATAAGAACAAAAGTTTTTATCACTTGTTTGTATTCATAAAAATGAAATAAAAATGTTACATCAGTGCTTAAATTCTTTTTCTCAAATTGTTATCCTGTCAAAACATCATAATAGACATCAAAAACGAGATCTACAAAACTTAACGTTTTAACATAGGCCTCCGAAGAGGATATGTTAGTGTCAGTAGCTACAAATATTCTAACAATTTCTGATATGTCCAACTGCTCTAACAGGGCCCTATGAAAATATCCCAAGGCTTTTTTTCAGTCATGGGACATTAGTGAAAGAGAGGATTTTGCTTATACAATATACACCCCTCACAAGACTCGCGATTGTTTTTAACAGTTTCCTTCACACACGTTTGGGAATAATAGAGATTGCCATTTTGTTTATTATGAGTAATTCATCGCTAACGAATTTCTCCAAAACTGACATCAAACTATCTTTGTAGACAAGGGGACTGGCATCGCCGTCGAACATGTTAGAGTTATTCACCTGTTCTTGGTATACACATTG
>QLNU02015360.1:280007897-280025155 GCA_006491805.2 Dysdera silvatica
AAACAAAAATTTTATAATAGGTAACGTCTTTCAAACTTTATCTTTTTTTTAATCTAAGGAATGCGGTTATATTTTTCGGCGTAGTGTATTTAGTGTAAAATAAAAAAAATGCACTTTGTCATTTATTTGATGTAATTATACCTTTTGTTGGATTGTATTATATAGCTCTCTTTTCTTCATGGCAGCGTTTTCATTGACGTGTTATTATTTCAACTTTCAAACGGAACATTTTTAATAACGTTACAACTAAAACTATAGTTTCTTTATTTTAATTTCGCAAGCTCAAGGAAATTTTTGGCCCTCTACGCTCATTATCAACGACATAAATTAAAGGGACTGTCTACACCATCACTATTAGCATAATAAATACGCAATTTAGTAAGGAGCATTGCATGTGAAAATGAAACTAGTAATGCAACTACAATATTAATTTTATGGTAAAGTGAACGTTATCAAGCAGAAGCACATTTAAATTAAACACTGCTTTGTTGATGTCTGTTATCCCTGTAAAGAGTTTTTAACAACAAAGTCTTAAACAGAATCTTTTTGTTGGAGTCAAAAAAACTTTTACAACCTCACTAATAAATAAGTATTGTAACAAAAACGTTTAGGAAGAGGGGGTGGAGACTTTCCTTGGGACAACCCGCTACCTACAGCCCTAGTTAACAACAAGCTGCCTTCCACAGGTATACTGTCCCCTCCAATGTTTTTATGCCACAGGCGCCCATGTATTAGGTCCAGGTAAGTCACTTTCATTCCCTCTCTCACGCGGGAGCTCTTCATGCCTTCTAAGATCCTTACAAATTCCACAGCGAAATAGTGTCTTCCAAAAATATAACAAACCGGTTCTTGAATTTTATCTTCGTTTCTAAAATTTCTTGACAGTCACCAGCAATGTTTCAGTTAGAGATGCCTGAAAATTGAGTATTTGACACGGTAAAACGCGGCAAAAATATAGTTTAAAAAAATATTTCTTCCCAACCTCATTCTTCTTGGGGTAACATTTTGTTAGGAAGTTGTATATTTTCCAGAGTCATCCATTGGAGAAATATTTCAAAACGCTCCCCCCTATACACTGACATAAAATGGATATTTGGGAGCAGAAATGCATCAAAACGTATATATAACAGTAATATCTACGGAATGGTTGTATAAAAAATTTCTACGTTATACTACCATAAAAGAATACATTCAAATTTACCAAAGGTCGTTTGTTTCGAAATAAAGGATGAGTTGCAGGGTAAGCATATTTTTCTATATTCCAAATTCATACATTCAGTTATTTATTTCTATATCCTCTTCCGGGTTTTGTCCAGGAATGGAGGAACACGAATAAAAAAAAAAATACTACATGTATTTCTTCCTAAAGCAAAGGGCGATGGTTCTACTGGTCAACGCAAACATTATTAAATTAAAATAGCATGTTTTTCTTTTAGTGCGCCAATGATGACAGTGGAAAATAGAAAGGAATAGAGAGCTCTCTGCTCCGTAAGAAAACCAAATATAATTTTTTATTCCAAATAAATCGAAACCGAAAGCGATACCTCAAGAAATGGTGTTTGCTCTTCTCGTCCTTTTCTTTAATGGCATGGAAAGCGCCTCGGAAGTCTATGTATATATATTTTAAGGTGCGCTTTTCCCTCGTAAACTTTACGCCAGAAACTTGTCTCGCTTAAAAAAAAATTATCGCCCATGGACTGCAAACCAGAACTGTCAGTAAAATACCTTAGCCCTAGATTAGTTTTGCCAGCCTATCTGGAGACCGTAATTGGACTTTTGCGTGCTGGCTAAGTAAAACCGTTTATCAAAATGAATGAAAAAACCATTTAAATTTCGAAGTTTCCAAAAACTTATCTCTCCGGGCATTATTCAAGATTCAAGGCGCATATTTTCCAGTTGGACTTCAGCGATCCGTAAATTGTTGGACGCAAACAATAATAGAGATTGCCTAACTCTGGGCCCCGACAGTAACAATGCCGTGTAAATTAATCTATCGATGAGGCGGCAAACGCTGGCCGAAAAACAAAAACTTCACTCTTTAAAAAAACATCGAGACCTCTCTCTGGATTTGGAAAATAAATGGTGTTTGCGGAAAGATACAAGAGCACTGCCTTCTTTTAAAGTTCCAGCCTTGTCTTGAGCTTAAATCGTGGAATAATAAATTGAATTAATTGTTTGCGTAAATATATTAAATAAGTAATTTTAGACAACAAATCGAATTCGCGTTAATAAGTTTGTCCCATACCTTAAATTATTCATGGCGGTGATAGTAAATTTGATGAAGGAATTCATGCATTATAATAAAATTTGCGATGTTCTGATTTAATTATTTTATACGTTTGGTGGACTTTGACTAAATTTGACAAGTTCAATAATTTTGATTAAATTTGTCAATTCGAAAATTAAGATCAAATTTGAGAATTCAAAAGTTTAGATCAAATTGGATAATTTAATAAATTTTGAATAATTTGGGCAGTTTGTTATATTTATTTGTATTTATTAATTCCACACATTAAAATTAACTTGGAAATTTAATAAAATTTGATTAAATTTCCAAATTCATTAAAGTTTTATTACGTTTTATAATATGATTGATTTCGATTACATTTTAGAATTGATACAGTTTAATTAACTATGAGTTTCATAAATTTTGATTTAAGCTTATAATTTGATATATTATGCCTCAGTAAAGTTGACATGATGATAAATTTGCAAAACATATGTATTAAAATTCAAAAATCAATAAAAGAATTAAACTTTCAAAATGTAAGAAAACTGGTTATAAAATTTGAGAACCCAATTAAGGTTACTTTACAAATTTGTATACGTTCATTAAATAAAAATTGGTTTGATGAACCGTGATGAACCAATACCACTAAAAAAAATGTACCCCATAGTATAACCCTTCCGAAAAACAATTCTTGCAAGATTGTACTAAAACTAAAATTGACTAGACATGGACACATAGTCCTCATTAACAAATCCTAATATAGTAAGTTTATGATTTTGGAGATTTTGTCTGTTTTTAGCGGATTTAAATAGATATTAAACTCGCTATTGCTTTTGGTTTTTCTGTCTGCAATAAAAAGGGCAAGGTAAAGGTTTTCTGTAACTACAATAGCTAGCCATTGTTGTATTGCCATTGAGACCCTAAATGTTTTGAATAATATATTAGGGGACATGTACATATTGCATTACGCGTTAAGAACTGTGTAGATATCGAATTATGTATTACATTAGCCAAATTCTTAAGGCTCGGAGACAGCGAGTGTCATGGTGCGCTAATCGCACAGTAGGTGTTGTTCACATATTAAATAATGCACTAGGGTCTGATCACACATTGCATAGTGTACTGAGCGCTGTTCACAGAGCCGTAGCAAGGGGTGGTGTGGAAGGCCCCCTCCAGGGGCGTAGGTGAGGCAGAGCGTAAAATCGGTTGAAATAATTCACAAGGGAGAGTATATCCGTGGCTTTGGGGGGTGGGGGCGCAATCCGGACGGTTCTGCCATGGGCGCAAGATCATCTAGCTACTACTGTGCTGGCTATTCACTTATTGAATTATGTACAAGGGCCCATTCACATATTGCCTTTTGCATTAAATATATTGAATTTGGTTTAAAGATCGTTCCCATATTGCATAACGTACTAGGGACTGTCCGCAAGTTGAATTGTTTATTAGGGACCATTCGCATATTACATTTTGCGCTAGGTATATTGACTTGGGTACTGGGGAACGTTCCCATATTGAAATATGTATTGAGGACTATTCACATATTGCATTTCGTACTAGATACACTCTATAAAAAAAAAAAAATCGACGCACCAAGAAGGAGTTGTCCGATTGTAATGAAATTTCGTATGCAAAGACATTTTGACCGAACATGCAAATGATTAAAATTTGGTGTCCAATGAATGAATAGCGGGAACTCCAGCGCATCGGAACTGCGCATTCAGCAGGTGTATATAAGGAGCGATTCTCAATATGTGGTCAAAATTTCTGTTGCATTTTGACTGCGGATATCTTACGTCGACTGTAACAATGCCTCGCCGAAAGATTCGTGCTCATTACGAGCATATGTCAGAGTTTGAAAGAGGTCGTGCTATCGGATTGAAAGAGGCTGGTTGGACGAATCGAAGAATCGCTGGACATGTGGGTCGAAGCGATGCGGCGATTGGACGGTGCTGGCAAGAGTGGGTCAACAACGGCAGATGTCAGCGTCGGGACGGCAGCGGTCGACCTAGGGCCACAACAGAACGGGAAGACAGAGCAGCTGTCACAGCACCGGATTCGTCGTTATCAACTATCCAACGTGTGGCCCGCACACATGTGTCCAACATGACCCTCTGCAGACGACTGAGAGAGCGGAATTTACGCTCGCGCCGACCGTTACGCCGCTTACCTCTCACGCCTTTACACCGTCAAGTCCGATTACAGTGGTGCCGGGCTCGATCAACTTGGAACTGCGCTGACTGGGGACGTATAGTCTTTAGTGACGAGTCCCGTTTCCAACTGTGTCCTGACGACAACCGCAGACGTGTCTGGAGACGTCCAGGGCAGCGTGGGGATCCTGCCCTTACTATCGCACGCCACACATGCCCACAACAGGGCGTTATGGTCTGGGGTGCCATCTCCTTTGATAGCCGGACCCCTTTGGTGGTCATTTCTGGCACACTTACAGCACAGCGGTACGTAGACGACATTCTACGACCGGTTGTGTTACCGTTCCTTTTGCGACACCCTGGACTTACGTTTCAACAAGACAATGCCCGGCCGCACACGGCACGTGTTGCTATGAATTGTCTTCAAGCTTGCCCAACACTTCCTTGGCAATCTAGGTCTCCTGATCTCTCTCCCATAGAGCACATTTAAGACGATTGCAACCATCCTGAAATGTTAACGATTTATCCTTACAGTTAGAGACAATTCTTTTTTTCAAGAAATTCCGCAGGACACCATCCGGGATCTTTATCAGTCTATGCCACGCCGGGTGACAGCTTGCATCCAGGCCAGAGGTGGACCAACGCCTTATTGACTTCCTCCCTTTGTAACGGTCAAACTCTGCAATAAATCATTCAATTGTTCTGAAATTTTAATCGTTTCTTTTTCTATGTATGTTCTTCACATCCACCAATTTTTATCGCAATCGGACAACTCCTTCTTGGTGCGTCGATTTTTTTGTTATAGGGTGTATATTGAATAAAGTACTGAGGATCGTTTCCATATTGCATAATATATCAGGAACTGTTCACGCATTGAATTATGTCTTGGTGCCATTCACATATTGCATTTTGTACTAGGTGTATTGAATTGGGTGTTGGGGATCGTTCCCATATCGTATTATGTACTAGGAGCTGTTCACATATTTCATTTTGTACTAGGTGTATTGATTTGCTTACTGAGGAACTTTCCCGTACTGCATTATGTACTGGGGACCATTCACATATTGCATTTTGTACTAGATATATTGAATTATATACTTGGGATCGTTTCTATATTGCATAATGTACTAGGTGCATTTTGTACGAGATATATTGAATTAGATATTGGGTATCGTTGACATGTTGCATAATGTAGTAGGGACTGTTCACATACTGTATTATGCACAAGGGTCTGGTCACATATTGCATAATATACTAGGTGCTGTTCATATATTATGTACTAAGAGCCATTCACCTATTGCATCTTTTACGAGGGACGGTATATTTATTATGTTACACATTTTGAATTACATGTGTTTTTAATAATGCATGTTACATGCTTTGCATACATGCATTATATGACGCTTACATACATGCATGTAATCATCATATAGTGCATGTAAACGTCACCTATAAATGCATTGTATACGTACATCTCCAAAGGATACTGAACATATAAAAATAATACATGGGACCTCATATATATAACTGAGTTTGAAACCCGTTAACTTTAAATATTGAGCTTAGTTAATTTTAAAGCGTACTGCTTGTATCAATCTTACCAGATTATTCCTTGAACGTTATTTCACTGAAGGATAACATAAATTATGGGAAATTTAAACCCCAACAAACCCCAACCAAACAACATCCATATCCAAAATGATTTTTTGGAAGTTTCTCATCGTAGTGAATAACTTTTCCTGAAAATATATAGAAACCTGCCAACGCTCGCCTTTCTGAATTTTTATTTCAATAAAGCTATTAGCAATTTATAAAGTATTACTGTGTGTTCTCAAATCGTTTTGGAAACAATCGAGCAATTTATTAGCTCATCCATTAAGGACGGTACTACAAAATGTTTCGATTCTGAGCTTAGCAGACTCATATACCAACATTTCACGATTTTCCCTACAGCCGTAAGGTTCTATAATCATCATCGTTCTTATCCTGAGTGGTTGGCTCTTCCACCGATTCTAATAATCCTGCAAATCATCACCATTATCACACTTACAGATTGAGTCCGCTCATGATCTACCATAAAAAAGAATTTTTTTAGAGATAACCCATTTCCTACCTAGGAGGCCCCTGGCTTAAATTATTGGTTTTTTTTTGCTTTACACACCTCCAATCTTTCTCTCCCCCTCTCATTTTGAATGCTGAACTTTCCTAAAACAGTGGTGGAACTATCACCTTAGATAGCACTTTTCCCGAACATTAGTACTTTTCAAAATTCGAGAATTTTTTGAGAAGCTTACAGTTTCATATAACTGGGAAATGAAATTATTAAGTTGATAACTGATGATGTGTTCAAAATGCTCGAAATTCTAGGATTTCCTTTTAAAAGGCAGGGATTTTCCGATATCCCTTCAAATATCTTTTCTGGTTTGGGAGAAATTCCAGCACTCTTCAAAAGGGAAAATCTGGAAAAGGAGGTATGGTAATAGGATTATTTCCACTCTCTTTGATATTTAAACTGCAAAAACTAAATTTTTGCATGAAATTTTATAGATGTTTATACACCAGTCTTATTTTTAACTAGCATTAGTCCATTATAGTCAGAAGAGCGCTCTCTAAACTTCTTTTACACGCCTTCTATACCATAAGAAAAGGGCGGGGAGAGCAAATACTATTTCTAAAGATACCTTCCGCTTCGGGTTTATTTGGAATAAAAAAAATAATATTGGGCTTCTTTAGCAAAAAAGGTTTTTATTTCATTTTTTTTTTCACTGCCATCATTGATGTTGTAAAGAAAAAACGTATTATTTTAATTTAATTCTGTTTACGTTGACCTTTAGAACCAACGTTCTGTTTCAAAGAAAAAACAACGAGTATTCAAATCCTGTTTCTCTATCCGGGAGCAAAACTGGAGAAAGGATATAGAAATAAATAATCTCTAACATGCGACTTCTGAGATATAGAACAAATCTGTTTTCGCACTGCTACATATTCTTTATTTCAAAACAAATGGTTCATGGTTAGTTTGGAGACATTCTTTTATTGTAGTTTGATGCAGCACTTTTTTAAAACTGTTTTGTAAATAATATTGTTATGTGTACGTTTTGATGCATTTCTGCCCCAAATATACGCTTTATTTCTGTGCGTAGGCGTGTGCTGTTTGAAATATTTTCTGCAATATATAACGGCAGAAAACATATAACTTCTTAGCAAAATATTACTTCAGGAAGAATGAAATCGAAGAGTAGTATTTTTCCAAACTACATATTCGGCTGTTTATTGGGTGAAAATTTTTTAGGATCAACATTCCTAACTGAGAAATAATGACGATAGTCAAATAATTTTTTATAACGAAGGTAGGATTTAAGAAACATTCCGTTATATTTCTGATAGAATATACTTCTCGTCGAAGGTCGTTATAATGCCTGTCATATTGTGCGTTACCTGCCCATGCATTTAATTTGTTCTTGCCTTGAGGGCAGATGTTTCTCTATCTGTGTTGAGTCTTAATGGAGAGAGGGATATCTATTTGTGTCATTGCTTGGATGATAGGAGAATGTGTATTTTTTTTCATGGACGTAGTTTCTTAAATTCTGAATTTGTGTGTCGTTTAGCTCCTTGAAATCTCCTTGTCCACGTCCTCACCGTGGGAGAGTATGTCTTTCTTTTCCGTCGTTCCCTTCTTCATTTTATTATTACAACAAACCTCTCTTAACGACCACCTATGTTCATAGACCACCTCCTTTAACGACCATTTTTCAGGAAGCGGATTTCCTCACCTCCATTCAGAGACAACCTCTCTGAGCGACTTCTTTTCACGGAACGGACGTTGGTCGCCTTAGGGATGTTTTACTGTATTATTATTACTATTATCATTATTACTATTATATAGGTGTGTTACTTTTTAGTAAAATCTATTTTAGGATAATTGCGTTTATTTTCAATGCATTGTATATTATAATACATTAAGTATTTTATGGGTAATAACTGATAATACTTTATTTTTATTATAGCCTACATATGTATAAACATGAATGGAATTTAAAAAAACTCTTATAGCCAGTAATGGATTGATATTAGTTGAAAAGTGTAATGATGCATATATATACACTCAAAAATTATTACAAAAAACGTATTTTTTTACAGTTTGCATATCAAATAGAACGTAAATAATTATATTTCTCCACATCGTGTCCGAGATTTTTGAAACAGCGAAGTTGAAATTTTTTCCCTAATCAGAAAAGTTATTTGAGGGGAGACTCGAGCAAATCCCAACCTCTTAAAAGAAAATCCCAGAACTTCGAGCATTTTGAACACATCATCAGTTATCAACTTAATAACTCCATTTCCCAGTTACATAACTGTAATCTTCCCAAAAGTTCTCGAATTTTGAAAAGTGCTAATGTTCGGGAAAATGCCTTCTTCTTAAATGTTAGATCCACCTCTGTTTTAGGAAAGTTCGGTAATAAAAAAGGAAGAGAGGGGGGGCGGGGGATAAGGAAAAAAGAATAATTTAAGCCAGGGGCCTTCCTAGATAGGAAATAGGTTATCACTAACTTTTTTTACAGTAGTCCGCGAATGGTCTCAATCTGTAAATGTGATAATGACGATAATTTGCAGGGTTACTGGAATCGGAGGAACAGTCAACCGCTGGGGATAGAAACGAGAGAGAGAGAGAGAGAGAGAGAGATGGTGATGATTATAAAACCTTATGGTTTGCAGGAAGACTGCAATGGAGCTATTTTTTTTTTTAAAGTTAAGAATTTTGCTGCTCCATTTTTAAGTTATAATCCAATAAACTGCTCGGTTATTTTCGAAACTATTTGAGTAAATACTGGACCTTTCAAAATTTCTATTATCTTTTATTTTTCAAATGAATATTCTGAAAGTGGAATGTCAAACAGCTTATTAGATTTTTGTGTAACCATACACACGGTGACCAAAAATTTAAAAAATTCATTTTAATAGGAACTGTGCAGTTTAGAGGGTATATTAGTTTCCTTTAAGTTGAATAGTCCTCATATGCCTGCGGAAAACGACATTTAGTGATTAATCTTATAAGATTGATAAAACAGGGATAAAAACTAATACTACATGGATGAAATTATCACCAGTGACTATTATTAGTGCGGCTCTAATTCAATGTGTCTAGTCAAATCCAGGCTTAGCAAAAGATTGTGGGTTATTTCGAGGAAAATTGACAGAATTTTGGCGGAAAAAATTCACACGGTTGAGTATATTTTTGTGACATTGTTTGTTAATTAGAAATTCACAAATTTTATTATTTAATAAAAATTTTGTTCACTCAATGTTTGAAAATTCACCATATATATATATATACATATATATATTTATGTAAAATTAATTTCATATTAAAATAGTAATTAACACCGAAGTAAGATAATTAGCATCAATATTTTCAAAGTAATTAATTTTCGAAGTTGTAGAATTAGTTTCTTAAGTTTAAATATAGAATTTATTATACTTAATACTTTGACACCCACGTATATGCTCAAGCTTGAGCTTATTTTGTTTAGGAGGAAAAAAATATTAAGTAAAATTCCCCCACGAAAACTCCCCAAAACTCTCCCTGGTGTGTTGATCACTGTTTGGCAATTGTGTAATCCCTGAGAAGGGTAATAATATTCTGCATCCATAGAATTTATTCTATGTTTCTCAAAAGCAATAAAAAAATATTAAATTGGCAAATTTAATTAAAATTAATCATATCTTGAAATTTAATATAAAACGGATTAGGTAATAAAATTTTATCAAATTTCATAAATTAATTTTTAAATTCCTTCACTAAATTTAATATCCACAATGAATATAATTTAACGCATTCGGCAAATTTATTAACGCGTCTACAAGTTAGTGCCTAAAATTATTCATTCAGTACATATTTATCCAGGCAATTAATCCAATTTATTAATCGACAGATTTAAGCCTAATATAAGGAACGAACTTTGAAAGAAGTCAGTTCTCTCTTATCTTTCCACAAACACCATGCATCTTTTCAATCCAACGAAAGGTTTTGATGTGTTTTTTTTTAAATAGAAAAGTTTTTGTACTTCGACCAATGTTTGCTGCCTCGTCGATAGATTAATTTGCAGGGCATTGTTACTATCGGAGGCAGTAGATTGTCAATCTCTACTATTGTTTGCGCCCAACAATTCTCGGATCGCGGAAGTCCAACGGGGAAAATCTGCGCCTTGAATCTTGAATAATGCTCAGAGGGATAGGTTTTTGGAAACTTCGAAATTTAAATGCTTTTTTCATTCATTTTGATAAACGGTTTTACTTAGCCAGCACGCAAAAGTCCAATTACGGTCTCCAGATAGGCCGACAAAACTAATCTGGTACCGAGGTATTTTGCTGGCAGTTCTGATTTGCTGCCTATGGCTGATATCTTTTTTTCCAACCAGGACAAGTTTCCCGCGTCAAGTTTACGAGGGAAAAAGTGCACCTACTTCCGAGACACTTTCCATATCATTAAAGAGGAAGGCGGGGAGAGCACACACCATTTTTAGAGATATCACTTCCAGTTTCGATTTATTTGGAATACAAAATTATATTCGGTTTTCTTCGGTGGAAAGAGTTTCTATACTTTTTGCTGTCATTGTTGGCAGTCTAAGCAAAAAATTTATAATTTTAATTTAATTGCGATTGCATTAAATGCTTGGACATCCTTATGGGGTTAGGAAGAAAAAATACGCTTTCTATTCCTATATTTCTCTACAGTGAATCAAAAACCAGAACGGAGATAGAAAAAATAACGTAATATATAACTTCAGGACATAGAAAAAATTGGTTTTCGCTGAGACACATTCTTTATTTCAAAACAAGATGCTCATAGTAAGTTTGAAGATATTCTTTTATTTGTGCAGTGTAGTATTTTTGTAGAATTATTTCGTAGATATTGCTCTTATATGTACCTTTGAAGCGTTTCTACACCAAAATATCCATTAAATATCAGTGCCTAGGGTTGAATTTTATGAAATATTTTCTGCAATGGATAGAGGCAGAAAAATGTACAACTTTCTAACAAAATGTTACTACAGGAAGGACCAGATTGGAAAGTATTGTTTTTCCAAACTACATATTCAGTTGTTTACTGGTTGAAAGGCTCATTTTCTTGGAGATTTCGAAGTGAAACAAAGAGTAGATTGTCAGATTATTGTAAATAACGGAGACAAAATTCAAGAATCATTTCGTTACATTTCGATGTTGAATTTTAAAGGCCTGCAGTGATATGGGCGGGACTCAGGGGTCAAAACGCAAATAATATGGATTTTTTTACATATAAAAACCTTTACAATATTTCATATACGCAAATATATTTCACATGCATAAATATATTTCATATGCATAAATATATTTCAAATACATAAATATATTTCATATATATAAATGAATTTCTACATATATATATAAATGTACTTCATATATATAAATGTACTTCATATATATAAATATATTTCATATACAATATTTTATTTATATACATTATAGAGCTTTGCGGGATATTCCGCCGCGTCTGTTTATTAAAAACATTAATGTGTAACATTTTTAACATTATTCACATAATAATATGCACATAATAATATGCACATAATAATATGCACACAATAATATGCACATAATAATATGCACATAATAATATGCACATAATAATATGCACATAATAATATGCACATAATAATATGCACATAATAATATACACATAATAATATGCACATAATAATATAGACATAACAATATGCACATTATAATATTTATATCTGTGATTTGAGCTTCACACATGGGTGCCGGGCATGGAGTCTCATTCATAAGAGCTACAGAGTTGCAGAACTCTCTATAATTTATTCCAAAAATTATAATTTTATTTATTCACCTCATTTGTACTATTTTTGCGCTTAGCTATTCGCACATTCTGAATGATCCAAACCTAGTTGAAAAATTTATTACTCTCCTCAAGTTCTGTGAAGAAATTGACTTCCGCTGCAGATCTTTGCTTTGGCGCGATAGCTCGTTATTATGCATGCTCGGAATGATGCATTACGGGCGCCGTAATCGCGGCAATGGCGACAATTATCTATGTCTGCCTTGTGCTACAAACAATTCAGAGCTAGTCTATATCAGAAGGTTTTACTGTGTTACTTTTTTCCACTGATTTTCTGTCTGTTTTTGATGTATATATTGTTAGGAAGTAAAACGACTCACTGTGCTGAATATATCACAAAACTTGGTAAAATAACACAATGGGCACAGTTTTTCAAAAACTGTGATCATTGTGAAAATGTTCTCCCATTAAGTGGATTGGGAGTAGGTGTTATCTGAAATGGCCTTTACGGTCTCCAGAGTTAACTCCCTTGAATTTTTTCTGTGGTGTTATTAAAAACTCGAGTATAAGTTACTCCCCCAAATGATATTAATGATCTGAAAAGCAGGATAATTAGAGAATGTAGAAATAATCAATAATTAGAGAACGAGAAACATTCAGAAAAGTTCGAACATAGACTTTATTACTGCCTACAAAGAAATGGAGACAATTTTGAACATTTAATAACGTAAAGTTTGGGTAGTTAATTTGAGATTTCAGTCAAAACCTATTTGCTCTTATTTCTAAAATTGATTTACGGATTAACTTTTTCTTTAGCAGAAGCACTGCATTTTTTTTTCTGTTTCAAATGATATATCGCAAGTTGGGGGTTACCATTCCAATTTTCAAAGTTGTGGTCGGTAGGGGGTGGATTCCCACCCTAAAATTCCTCTCACACTTTTTTCTAACTTCTCCCTGCAAATAAATGGTGACGTGGTTTTGGGGTTTTTTTTTCAAATTTCTACTCAACTCTTATCAAAAGTTTTACAGGGTGTTACCTTTTCAACTAAATACACGGTATACACTCTTTTGCCAAAACATACGAAGCACCATGAAGAAATTGTCTGTTTTTATTGAAATTAAATGTGCATTCAGCGCATATGCAGGTAAGGAAATGATAGAATTTTCCAGGTCGTAGGATCTATTAATGGCTAGGAACTGCATATCGAATGTTCAAATCAATAGTTGGTGAACTCCCTCCCCAACTCCTGATGGGGATGTATGCTTCTGTACGTCTAAGTAAGGAGTGATAAAGGTTCCTAATGCAATCCTGCGATACATTCTGCAAAGCATTCCTCACTTATTGCTCCAGATCTGGGACATTTTGCGGTGCCCGAATCTGGCGGCCTACCATGTCCCATACATGTTCGATTGGCGAAAGGTCTGGTGACCTTTCTTTCCAGGGAAGAATATCGACAGCACGGAATCAGTTCATAGATATCGTCGCTTAACAGACATAAGGTCGTATCTCAAATTTTGCTGTTTTCCAGGAGAGGCATTTGAAGTTTTGTCACTTCTGTCTTCCTTTATTTTTCCTTTCGATGTAAACCTACTGAGTTGGTTTTTAATAAAGACCAACTCAGGAACTCCAACAACCAACTCCTGGAAAACAGCAAAATTTGAGATAATTGAGATTTTTTTGAGATAAATGTCTGTTAAGCGACGATCTGTGAGTCGTATAGAGCCTGGGATTAACTTGTTGGAAAATGGCCCCAGACTGTCGTATCATGAAGGGTAACGCAAACGGCCGCAGGATGTCATCGATATATCGTTGAGCTGTTGAAGTTGTGCGCAAGATAACTAGGGGCGTCTTACTGTCGTATGAGATAACATCCCACGCCATCGCACTAGGGGTAATGGTTGTTTTTACCTCAATAAAACAAAGGATAGTTGGCACCGCTAGCTCTGGCACCTGTATACACGGATCCGAGGGTCATCTGCTGAAAGACTGAAGTAGGATTCATCTCTGAACACCATGCGATGCTAATCTGCTGGCAGCAATGATGATCGGCTACGACACCACTCCAGACGACTCTGTCGATGGTGTGGGGTTAAAGGCAGACGTCTTAAAGGCAGTTGTGAGCGTAACCCCCACCTCAGCCAAGCGTCGTGAGATGGTAGAAGGTGCCACGGGTGGTATGGAATAGACTGTAGCACGCTGGATGGCGGACAATGATGCTGTTGTGTCAGCTCGAACCTCTCGCACAACCAACCGACCTTGCCTTGCATTAGTGCACCTTGGCCTTCCAGAGCTTTTATTACGCCGATGGGTTCCTCGCAGAAACCATTGCTGCCAACACATTTGCACAATAGTGTCCGTATGGTGCAGGTGGCGACCTATTGCTCTGTAGGACCAGCCAGCTTCACGCATCCCGACTATGCGACCACGTTCGAAGTCATCCAATTGGCTATAAGGTCTTCGACAACGTCGTAACGGCATTACTGGTTGCGTCTCCAGGGAACTGCAACGCTGATAACGAAAAAAAATAAACCGTTCGCAATTTTTACCTCTTTTATACGATGCCAGTTGCGCAGTAGAAATGCGCGCTATGATCGAAGTTAACACTCATTGGCTTTGAAAATTTAATCATTTGCATACTTGGTTTAAAGGAATTTGCATGCGAAATTTTGAGATGATCGGATAATTTTTTAGGGGTGTATCTTTTTTTTGTAAAAGAGTGTATTATAGTCCCTTTTATCCATGTACGTAGTACGTCATACAGTCTATTTAAGAGACTTCAGTTTCACATCTCTAAGATTCTGTTTAATAATGCTTAAAGCATTGAAAACACTGTCGTTTTTATCATTGCTCTTAAAAGCGCTTAAACATAAATGTAAAATATAGTTGGAAAGGAAAATGTAGTTTCGTTACATCCGTGATATTCCATATGGGCTGGATTAAGGCCTCGTGGGGTTCTAGACAAATTTTTATCCGAGCCCTTTGTAGTATAAATTAATCATGTATAATTATAGTAGGACCATAAGCGTACGCAGAAAGTTCGTAAGGGGGGGGGTTATAGGCTCAATGGGGGTTTACAGAGTTACAACTCACATATTCCTATGTTAAATATACAAAATTTCATTGCAATGGGGGTTACAACACCCATCAATACCCCCTGCGTACGCCAGTGAGTAGGACCTGTACATAACAGTGGTCGTGGGACCAACGAAAGTGTTCGTTATATCCGGTTGATTGCTAAATTCGTTCTGCAATTTAAATTATAAACTTTAAAAACAACGTCGGTATCGATAACATATGTGCACATAACGTACATTTAAAACATTCTGAAATTTGCGGAAATTCGCGCCGTGATAAAAAACTAGTGCCCTGGTGATAAGGTCCGATTATTGAAAAATTCCGTTGTTCAGCCCTTATTCATGCGTTTCTTGGACAAAAAGCCTTTACTGGCCAATGCTTCAAATGCGATTAAGAATCAAATTTATTTTAGCAGAGAAACTAAACTTTATATACGACATTCGGCGTCAATTTCATGGTTGAAAAATGTTAATAGCGTAGGTATATAAAGGAGTATTTGAAAACACCATATCATCAAGCTTCCTTTGTTCTGTCTAGCAAAGGAGTCAGAAGTTAGCAAATTGTTATCAAAATCTTGTACGACCATTTACAACTACAATCACGAATATACAGTAATGATGTTCCTGCAATTTAGCATTAGTCCCAGTTGCAGAAGGTGGTCCATCAATGGATGTATTGCCTCCTCACCATCACGATCATCAGGGCCACCACGATCACCATCCATCATCATGAGCATGATGATCATCACCATTATGAGCATCACGACCATCACGATCACCACCATCGCCGTCGTTAAGTTCGAGGGGAAAACTTCTTTCGGGGTCAAAGAAATCCTATTTCCACTAATTCCACTAGTGTGTATCGGTTTGAAGTGGTAAATAAAAGAGTTTTAAATAATTTTTTTATTTATTTTACTTCACTTTGCTTTGCTTTACTTACTTATTTGTTTTATTTTATTAATATATAATTATGGTTGGTCATGTAATTTAGAAGCGAAAACCGCGGTCTGCCGTTTCAATACAAAAACCATTTTGTGCATAATTTTTAAAAAGATTAGCATATCTGACCAGTACTGATATATTAACAAACTTGCTATTCCATTTGATGAACGGTTTAGAAATGACATTTTATTTGTTATGAGTAAAATATGTTTCTCAAGATAGATTAACCCTTTATAGTGATAACACAATTGTCAGTAGTTAACACGTGAGGCATACGGGGCCCCGTTTTTATAAATTTTCGTGGGAGAAGGGGCTTAATGAGATGCGATGTTCCGACCATCACCGTTTTATTCACAAACTAAGGTTATATATGACCCACTATTGAATGATATCTTGAAGAAACATGCATACGAAGGTAAAGGCACCGTCATCGGAGCTTCGGTGGTCTAGCCGGAAAGGCACTTCGGTTCACACGAAGTGGTTGCTGGTTCGATTCCAGCTCGGCACAATGCCTCTTGTTTTTACGACCTACCAGATATTGAGACGGTAGGTCATATATAGCTTAAGTTTGAGCATAAAACTTGGGGTTGTGTCGAAATTTCATAAACTCATGTTTGTAAAAATTGCAACACCATGAAGGACTCGTCCGAATTGAATGAAATTTAATGTACAAACGACGTTTGTTGATACAAATAAACGATTAAAATTACAAAGCAAAAAAACAATATTACATGTCGAAAATCAGTATTTGGTGAAGCCACCACGCGCTGCAATAAGTGATGCTATACGACGTGGCATGGAATCAAACAGATGTTGAATGTGTGCCTGAGGAAGAGCATTCCAGATTGCTTGTATGCGACCCCAAAGTTCATCTGTAGTAGCTATGGGACGAGGATCACGAGCGAGACGCCGACCAACGAAATCCCACACATGTTCAATCGGCGACATATCCGGCGAATAGGCAGGCCAAGGAAGAAGCTGTATCTGTTGTGATGAAAAGAAGTATTGAACATTCCTGGCAATA
>QLNU02015360.1:280041406-280063092 GCA_006491805.2 Dysdera silvatica
TTCTAACACATCGCCTGCAGAAAAAATTAGATGCAGCTCAACCAAGAGAACAAGCTGGATTTCGAAGTGGATTCAGTACAGTGGACCATATTCAAGTATTAAGAGAATTAATTGAAAGAACACATGAATATGAACTTCCATTGTGTGTGGCATTTATTGACTATGAGAAGGCCTTTGACTCTATTAAAACATCAGCAGTCATCAACTCTTTAAGATCAGCAGACATCGAGGATGTGTACATTGACATGGTGAAACGTGTGTATAAAAATGCAAGTGCAAAATTTCGGTTACATAAAGATACCGAAGCTATCAAAATTGGTAAAGGTGTGAGGCAGGGAGATACCATTTCTCCAAAACTTTTTACTTCAGCTTTACAGATGATTTTTCAGCAGATAAATTGGAATGACAAGGGAATAAAAATAAATGGTGAATATTTAAATCATTTGCGGTTTGCTGATGACATTGTTATTTTTTCAACGAACCCATCAGAACTCCAAGACATGGTACAGGAGCTCTCAACTAGAAGTAAAGAAGTTGGACTCAAGATGAACCTACAAAAAACTAAGATCATGTTCAATAATTTCGTAGAGGAAACAAAAATACAAGTTGACAACATTGAGCTAGAAATTGCTGATTCATATATTTACCTTGGCCAGCTGATTTCAATGGATGGCAACATTATGAAAGAACTCAACAGACGTATTAAACTTGGCTGGAGTGCATTTGGAAGAAACAGTTTTATCCTGAAGGGGAAATTGCCTTTGTGTCTAAAAAGAAAGGTCTTCAACCAGTGTGTATTGCCAGTCCTCTCTTATGGATCAGAGACATGGAGTCTAACAGTTGGAGCAATACGAAAGTTACAGACAACGCAAAGGAGCATGGAGAGGTGCATGCTTGGAATAACTAGGAGAGATCGAAAAAGGAACACTTGGGTGAGAGAGCAAACTAGAGTAGAGGACATCATTGTTAAAGTAAAAGGGCTGAAATGGCGATGGGCTGGGCATATTGCAAGAAGAACTGATCAACGATGGACAACAGAAATTCTGAACTGGATTCCAAGAGACCACCGAAGACCTAGAAAACGTCCTCAAACTAGATGGGTGGATGAAATAAGAAAACAGGTTGGGGTGACGTGGAAGCGAATTGCTCAGGATAGACTTGTGTGGAAAGCATTTGGAGAGACCTTCATCCAGCAGTGGATAGATAATGGTTGAATATGATGATGATGATATAGGCTCATAAACATATACAATTATTTCGTACCATTATAGTGTATAATTTATATTGTATAATTTATATCCTTATATTAGATGTTTTATACCATCGCACTAAACGTTCTCATATCAAATGAAATGTATTTTTCAGCAATCTGAAATCTAATATCCTACATTTATCTCAATTTCTCAGTGAGGCGCATTATGTATCACATTGCTTTAAGTATTTTATAAACTGCACCCAAAGGGGCTTACTTCCCGAATTTGTGCTTCTTGGAGTGAATTTCATTTCCAGTGAATGTGAACGTTTGTGAATGCTTCGAAGCTCAGACATCACTTGAAAACTTCTGTTTTGTCTCGGGTGATGTGAAAAGGACAGTTCCTGGATGCAGAGCACGAACGTCTCGTAGACAGCACATTATAAAATGGTGGTCTGGATGTGATCCGAAAACTATAAAACAAGCAACTTCCTCACCAGGGAATCTGCCGACAACAACCTGTGACGAATATTGGAAAGAACATGAAGTTTAATAACAAATTTAGTGTATATTTGGCATGACAATCAGCTTCTACAGCATACTACGTCGAAAGTGGTGTACTTTATAATTACAGAATTTTAAAACATTCTTTTAAAACTAAATGTAAATTTCAAATGCGATCAATATTTGGACGTACTAGCATTTAAAGCTTCCCACAAACGAAAAGGCTTTTCGTTTAAATACATACTGGTTACAGAAAACAAAAACAATAACAACACAGTACTGAACGGGCCACAAACCAGAGAGAAAAGCAAAAGTATATGTTATTATTATTTCTAAATTGCTGAAGACCGAAAATTTCTACAAAAGCAATTAATGAGTTAATTAGTTTCGCCTCATTAAATTGAAAGCTAATTAATGAAACGAGGAAACTTGGCTCATTTATTAGAACAATAATTAAAATTTCCCTTCAACGTTATTGTTGCCATAAATAATTTGAAATAGCCGGATTTACAGAGCTTTTGTTTATCATTTTAGAAATAACCTACTGCTTTTGTCTTCTTAATGAAACTCGGCATGTGATAAACATTGGGGAAATTAACTTAGAAATTTACGGGGTGACGTTCTTGAGGGAAGTGGATGGGATGGCACAATGTTAATCATTTAAACAATCTAATGATTATCATTAACAATATCGCTTATATAGGAAAGTATTGTCATCGAAATTGACGAAGATTTCGTTTGAACAGTAGTTGAAGTCCAGGCTGAATGCAGGGCCGGCCTAATGGAGGAAAGGGGGGTTTCTCCCAATCGAGAAAATCAAGTTTCAAGTTGGAAAAAATCCGGTTAAACTCGGGAAAAGTAAAGAATGGATAATTAATTCTTTGGGTAGTTGGAAATTCATGCAATTTCAATTGCCAACTTGGCGAAAATTTAGATTTTCTCCGGAGAGAAAGATGTAATAATTTTTTTTCTTCTCTTCACCTTTAAACAATTAGAAAATTTTTTTGACGTTGACAAAATTGAGAGTTACTGGGAAAAAATGATCGACCTTTTTGCTTTTGTTAATCGGAAAAATCTGCAATTTTAACCCCCCTTTTCGTTAACAGTTACATCCGTTTCCACGTCTGTGGTATATTGTCCAGCTGATAGGACAATAGAACTAAAGGTTCGGAGACTTCCCTGACCCTTTTCATTTTAAGTGCCACAAGGAAGAAACCAAGGCTTTTTCCTGGGTGTTATTTATCTTGAATAAAATTTGCATCTGATCTTGGCGCTGGGTTCTTAAATTTACTATGAAATTACAGGGTCCGTCTCTAGCTGTATCTGTTCAGCGAGCACGTAGAGGTTTCATGGGGGGGTATTTATTTAATAGTAAATATTATCTATAAAAAATATTTATATATATTTATACTTCTTTTTAATCGCTTTTGGGTAGTTCGAGAATTTTATGCTTCTACCTGCCTCCCGCCATTGGAGGTTTGCTCGAGCCGCTCCTGGCTGGATGAAATTAAAAATATAACATTTTTTAACAGCAATAGGTTCCTTTTGAGCTTTACCACACGTTGCATTAGACTATAGGAAAAAATTCCAGATTTTTTATAACGTGGATAAGAGAAAAATTATAATATTCACTGATTATTCAAATCTGCAAAACGATAATGTAGTACAATATTATAAATAAACGGGAATTGCTGCTTCAAGTTAGTTTGGTAAGGCCAAAGAATTATTTCCAGTTTTTCCAAAGATGTATATTGCAATCTTGATTTGTGAAAGAGTGTCTCTCGATAATTTCCATACAGACGTCTGCGACCACACTTGATGTGGGACTTCATATTACAGTGTCTGCACATACTTACAAGTTAGAGGATTTATTATTATTTGGTACAGGTCCACGATTTTGTATCACGTAGATTTCTTCCGTTTAATACAGGTAAATTTCATTCTTCAAGTGATCAAGGTATGCAGTAAGGTCCTTGATTATGTAAGTTAATGTTAGTTATGACTAAAAAACAATATACTTTGAATTTATGAAGCTGGCATGATACAGAGGTCAAATCCAAATCTAGTCACCCATACGACAGCGGATAAGCTTTATAAAAATGAAGACTATATTAACAGAGATCGCATGGCGAGAGGGAAGCGCGTACAATATTCTTGGGCCAGCACAACCGATTTATCTGCTTCCAGTTTCGGTTCTTGAGAACTGGATTTTAGGTTTAGAGGCTGAGGCTGACGTAATTGGGCAATGAAGTTGGGGCAATTGAAAACTTATAGGGAATGAATGTATATTAGTTTTAAGACGGTTATACAATAGTAAAATTAATTTGTAATTTAAGAGATTATTAAAAAGAAGTATATTACATCTTCTTATTGTCTCTTCAAACTGGATATGCTGTTGGCGAAACGACATTATTTAGTTTTTATAATTCGCGACCGCGTCACTTATGATTAAGTTGTGTTTGTGCGCCATGCACTTTTGGTATTTCGCAATTAAAATAGTTCCAATGGTCCCCACACTTTTCCATTCAGGATTTGCATTCTAGAAAATTTGATTACATTGATTAGAAAGATGACTCGCATACTGGATAAATATTAAAATCTAAAATTAAATAAAATTCATAAAAAACGTGTGTTGGTGGAGTCTAATACTGTTAATTAGAGGAGGTAATAAGTGTAACCAGAAATTAATTATTCATTGAATGTCCTTATTGTATAAAATAAAGTGATAATTATATTAGGAAATCCAACACCCTTCATATTTAAATAAGTTGATTAAACATTAAAATGGAATCTTATTAGTAAGGAAGACAAAAGACCGTGTCTTTGATGTAAGTGCTTTACTTAATATATTTAATTTTTTTATCTAAGGAGGTACTGATAAAGTAAGTAAATTTCGAACATTATTTAATTAGTTTATGTTTTAATTATGCTCCTTTCATTTGTTTTAGTGTCTTTGGTGAGTGAACAATTGGTTGAGACCAATTGAAATATAAAATGAATTTATTTGTACACCAAAGTAAAATCTCTTGCATATATATAATGGTTTCAAAACTCAACAAATGAAATTATTCTGCTTGGCTCCCATTAAAATTCTTCTATATAAGGAGAAATTCCCCAGTTATCTCGATAACCAAAGTGTTTTTACATAGACGTAAATTTTTGATATTTTTTCAAAGTACTTTCTCTATTTCTTTCACAAAACAGTTGAAAATAACAAACTGTTTCGTTATACTAAACAGTACAAAAACAATGAATCTAGCTAGTTTGTCAGACGCGAAGCGATGAAACAGAGTTAACGCTAGACTTCTGTGTTTTAATAAAAGTTTATAAATTGTTGAATATAAGAAAATACATGGTCATTTTGAGGTCAATTATAGATCAATATGATGTCATTTTGAGGTCAATTATAGATCAATATGATGTCATTTTGAGGTCAATTATAGATCAATATGATGTCATTTTGAGGTCAATTATAGATCAATATGATGTCATTTTGAGGTCAATTATAGATCAATATGATGTCATTTTGAGGTCAATTATAGATCAATATGATGTCATTTTGTGGTCAATTATAGATCAATATGATGTCATTTTGAGGTCAATTATAGATCAATATGATGTCATTTTGAGATCAACACTATTTTGTTGGTATAAATTTGACACTTCCTTGGATATAAGACAAACCCATCAGAGAAATCTTGGAATTGTGGTCTAAGATGAATACAATAAATACTGACATTGAGAATTTTGGGTGGATACCGTACTTTATACCGGATAATCATTCACGTCTCCTTACTTATGGCATCATGGAAGAAGAAAAGTTACATGGAAAAACAACGTTATTTTTAAGGCCAAAATCATTGTTGAGCGCCTATCTTGGCATGACGGCTAGATAAATGGACAAACCCTCAAGTGCTCTATATTTACCGCTCTCGATAGCAGCTATTCTTCTTTCGAGATATTTGCTTCAATTGCGCGTGTCGCTTACTTAGACGTAGAAGACATCATTTAAGCAATAGCCATTTATCAAAGACTGCATTCTTGTCTTTTTCTGGCGCGATGGGACATGCAATGATAATCCGCTAGATTGTACATTTCCAGATTTATTCGTTTCAATAACTAGTAAAAAGTGTTTAGATATCAGATGCTAAATCGCGTGATTGTGTTCAAATATGTTTTGGATCGTTTAGTGTTGATTTAAGCTGTTGTGTTAGCTTAATTGGGTATAGGAATAAACAGTATGTACCAATACTGTTTTAATATAATTTACATAATGTAATACGTGCCAATACTGATGTCAATACTAATTAATGTACCAATACTATTGTAAAACTCTGTATTCCAAGAAATTAAGAAATGGCTTGGCAGAACAGAAGAAAGCCATCTATGGTGTAAAGATTCTATAAAGCATATTTTAAGGAAATATAGGTTTCTCTTACTAGAAAATCACGCGCAGCAGCACCCACGGTAAACCAATGCAGCTTTACTGTGGCCGCCTTATTAATAACATCCACATCTGACGATGATTCTTCGAGTACTCATTTTTTTTATCAGGTGCTTGTAGTCCTAGAAGAAATATACATCTAATTGCTGTAGATACTTTGTCGTGCCCGGAGTAATAACCACGGTCTCGATATTATTTCTCATTTTGTACCCGCTAAATTTTGGGTCTGTGTGTCTACGTCCAGCACCAGGAGAGCCTTGTCATCGCCAATAGATCCTTTGGTCTTTTCAAAGTACTGTCCAGTCAATTGTTTTGCGTTTTTCCCAGATTTGGAGCACCTGATACGCTAAAACAATGTTAAATAAATATATGTTTATTGGTGGAACGTTGTAGTGGTAGACGGATCCTTTCTGCACATAAAACAAATCAGCCTATATCCATTAACTGGTTGAATATGGAAGAGTACTTCCATTTGATTTTTTGTTCCTCATGATAAGAGCTTTCTATCGATACTATTCTGGACCAAATCGAGAACTCACACCTCGGGTGATTTCCTAGTTAGTCGCGTCCTAAGTTTCTTGCTGTGGACGTTAAACGAATACTTCTCATTTTGAACATCTCTCAATTAACATAATACAATTGTTGAAGTAAGGGACGTAAATTTAGAAGTTTCGTTTAGGACGCGTAAAACACTAGTGTCCTTCAGCGTAGATTTCTAAAAATTACTGGGAGGTGGCAGAAGTATAGTCCGTTCTCGGAAAATTGTCCATCAGTCCCGTTAGAATTCAAGGGAGCTGACGTCACAGACGGATTGTTTCATTTCAGTAGAGGGAAGGGCGTCTTTCATAACTGGTTTTCGCGCGCGAAAAACCGGTTAGGCTGCCACTGGCTTCCATCCATTCACTCGGCCGCAAATGAGATATGACACCCTTCCCTCTACTGCAATGGGAAACAACCCGTCTGTTACCTCCCGGCTCGCCTTGAATTCTAACGGGACTGGTGGACAATTTTCCGCGAACGGACTATACATATTATGTACATTTATATAGTATAGCATATATAAAATAGCAATTTATTTCATGTTATTGGTGGGAACTTGGGACCCACGGTCTCGTATAACTCTGCATATATGCTAGTATCGACCCTGCAGTGCTAAAATGGATAAAATAGTGCAAACACTGCATAACCATGGTCGTTGGTGAATACTTCAAAGAGAACTTTTTATTTTAGAGATTAAAAAAATGTTTTAAAACTCTTTTCGATTTAACCTGAGTCCTTATGCGGGTACTTTCTTTATTCCTTTGGAATATTACGTCTTGAGACAGTTCAACGGAACATATAGGATTGGATTTCCGGGTCATGGTCTTACCACACATTTACAATCGTCTAATTTAGTATGATTGGAAACCTGTTCTGCAAAAGCAGAGATCTAAAGAAGCGCAGAGATATAAAGGTAACGCGATTTTCTACCGTGGGAAAATTACGGGATGGAATTCTGATTGTCGGAGCTATTGCTGTTCCTTTCACAGTTTCGTATTCCGAGGCTTGAATTTCTAAGCGAAATAGGAGCAGATTCCTTCAGAAAATAGAGAACTTATTGCAGCATGATCTTAGTCGTAATTTACCATAAAACCAAACCTAATTTGACCATAAAAAACAAAAGAAAAAGCGAAGCCGTGAAATGTAAGTACTAAACAACAGGGCTTTCAGACGAACATTAACCTCCAATAATATAGAAACCACAACAGAATTTTATAGTTTCCTTAAGGTTAGTCGATAATACAGGAAAAAAGTGGGGTTTTTTTTTTGGTATATTCTTTCTTTCTAGTTTATATCATACCCTTACTTAGACCTAGCCAAACGAATAAACATTTTACAATGCGAAATAATTGACTGTCTTAAAACTAAACTCGTTACAATTCTATGTCGTGTCTGACAAAATGATTATAACCAGAAAAAACAAGTCAATTTCAATTCGCAGTTGAAGTACAAAGAACAAAAATGTGTGGTTTGTGAAGAAGATATATTTTTGATTAATTAAATTGGACGATCCAAAAATTGTGTTGTTTGTTAATAATAACTATTTTTTCTTGTTCGTCGATTATTTAGATTATTTAATATTAAATCTCGTAAATTTCTCATTAAATTTCAAGAACAAATTAAAATAAAAACTATTAATTAATTTCCTATATGCAGGAAAACCTGCGTAGCCTTATAATTCTGTTGAACTTAAAATAATGTGGGGGAGAAAGAGAGGGGGAGGAAGATGAAAACATTCTGTTGTTGGTTAACCAATTACTGTGGCACAAGGGGGGGGGACTTTAATGTTTATTTTGTTCGACATTTAATTAATGAAATTGTATAATAAAATTTTCTTTAATCATCAGCTTGTTTTACTGAGTTATGGAAGAATAGATTTTCCTGATAGCATATAAGAATTGAGGAATTTGTTCGTGCGGAGGATATTTTATTTTCTATGTATGAGTTTGCAAACAATTTTCAAGATAAAGAAAGTTTGAGCAGACACGAAGGGTTTCAAGTAATTTGAAATATTTTGTAATTAAATTTTACCTTCAATCTTCTATTTGTTGTCATCTAACATTCCTACTAAAGTTAATCGCACTCATCGCTCAACCCTGGCATGCAACATAGTTTCCTGTGTTCATTTTTGAAGAATCCCTGCTGCTTGAACCAAGAACTTTTACGTTCAAATATTGCGATTAAAATTTTGTTGATTTGTCATGGTTTTACATATCGGCTTGGCAGGTCTTGCGCTGTTTGACTTCTTTCTCGAGGCCCCTTTTCTCACATGATTACCTTCATTAACCTCGGTTGTACTTTTTTTGATGGTGCTGCTAGCTTGCTATGTTAAAGTATCGTCTTGGGGCATATGCGGCTTTAATCTATAATCCAAATTTCTAGGAACCGGGGATGATATCTTTATGATAAGAAGACTTCATCAGAAGTGCGGAGAATATATACAACATCCGCGTTTGGTACTTGTTGATTTGAAAAATTCTATGGCATGACCCCAAAGTATTCAATTTAATAATGTAAGAAAACAGGATGGGCTGCAATTAAAGCGTGTACTAGATTTGTTCAAGATTTGTGTTGAGGGTCGTCGACAAGAATTAGAATTGCTGTTGAACCTGAAAACCGCAGTTTTCATTAAGTCTCGGTACCTAATCTGATTTTAATCTATATCACATCATGAGCACCACACCTGTAGCATAGTTTACTTTTTATTATTAGTATCATGGCGCTTAAATATAAACAGGGTGTACAACGTAACTGCTCAAATTATGACAATACGATAAAAAAAAAATAGGCAAAAAGGTGAGGTCAAGAGTAAAATAGAATTCATGAACTATGTTGTACAAGAATCAGAAACGTTACAGATCCTCAAAGAACAAAGTGGGATTTCTATTTCCCATAAAATTCCCACTGTGAATGATTGAAAATCATCAACGCCAATTAAGAGCATTTTAACGCTGTGTGTGATAATGAATCTGTAAAGATCTTGATGGTACGATGTCGAGAAGAGGCATTTTTTGGAACATCAAATTACAAAGGGAGTATATGGGAGTAATGTTCATTACGATTTCTGCAACCGCAGTTGAGGGACTACAATTCTGTTTTTAGATAGACAATTAGAAGCTATGGTGTATCCAGGTCCGGTGTGACCATATAGATGAATTAGGCGGCCACCTAGGGGCACCACGACAGATTTTTTTAAGAAAATACTGTAGATTAATTGAGATACACTTGGCAATAAATAAATGATGGAAGTGAAAGGATTATTTTCAATTGAATGCCTTCACCAATATTTACTCTTTCTTATATTCGTGTCCGTCTGCTCCATTTTTTTCCATACTTTCAACTTCTTGCTTTCTCACATTAATTAAACTACCTTCTAACCAATTTACGTAACTATACATAATGTTTTCTCAGTACCTCTAGACCTTTCAGTGATGCGAGTAGTACTACGGCATTTGAGGAGCTTTTCTTTTTGGTTATCTTCGTTCACTACTATAAAGTATTGAGAATTACAATTTTCTCCTTCAATAGCTAAATCTCAGACTACTTTTTCTCGCTTTTGATCTGCTATTTGTGTGTTATGAGATCAGCTGTGATTATCATACTTCGTTTTAACCAGAACTATATTGAGGGGAAGGAATGTGCCGTATTTTTTCACTTTTCGATTGTTGCAAGATGTATTGGGGGTGTCGATTTTTTTACGCGGAAAGGGAGCATAAGTCATTCATCTAGGGCTGCAAATTTGCTTGCGCCGGCCCTAATTGCATCAAACACATATAGATTGACGCTCAGAAAGCATCGAGGACATATTCAAATTCAATTTAATGGCCATTGAGAGCCTATAGGAGAAACACGTTTTCTACGATTTCTGTAAAGAAAACTGGTGATGACATCAATTCTATTTTTAGTAAAAAACTAGAAGCTATGTTGCGTCCAACGCATATAGATTAATGTTCGGAAATCGTCAATAAGACGTTAAAATTCAATTTACAAGAAATTATAAACTTATAGGAGAAAATTTCTTTTCTACGGTTTCTGTAACGGAGCTCATAGATGACAGCTATTCTATTTTTAGATAATAACAAAAATGATATATATAATATCTAACACATATCTATCTTTATATTTTACAAGTTGGAATATAAAGATAAATGATATATTCTTTATTTGATATTTTTTATGAGTCTTGCGTTATTCTTTTTATTCTTGCTTATATCTCCAGTGTTGAAGAAAGAATAGAAGGAAATTCGATTTTCTCTATCGGCCGAGGAGACTTCGGAGTTTTGGAGAGTTTTCATTTCTTCCTTCTAATATTTTTCATTTTTTGAAGGGGGAAGTTTTATTCTCGTTTTCATATTTTTTGGTTTTACATATTTTGATATATTTCCGCATTTTCTGACAGCGTTATTATTGTATTCCGAAATAATGGATTGTGGATGGTTATAGCAGTTTCTTGTGAGTCAATCTCCACTCCATCGACGTGAAAACTCGCAGAATAATAGTTAGAACTTTTTACTTTCGTTTCTATTATGATTTTATTACGAGCTTTCTTGACTATCTGGAATGGCTTAAACATACGACTCGTAAACGAGAAACAAAACACATTCTCGTCATTCAATAACGATTAAAATTTTACATTTTTTGGATATGAATCTGAGGTGTACAGATTACACATTATTTCGAAAAATGGTCTGCAAATTTATTCCGTAAAATTATCATTTATTTAGAATTCGAAAAAAGTGCGTTCGAAATAAAAATACCATGAGTAAAAAATCCTGCCCATATTGATGAATTTTATCATGAGCTATGAAATAGACAAGCCTTGTCAGAAATTCTCTGGATATCTTTCCCATGTCACTTTCTACTTTTGACTTTCGAGTCTGAAACATTTTAGAATATACATAGTAATATAACTATATATTATGTAACTTTTAAGATTTCAGCTCTCTAATTACATAAATACTATATGTAATAAAATAGATTATATCGGCATTTGTATATGAAATTACTAAAAATAATTGCTTTTGTTTATATTCAGATTACTAATGTTATCTAAATGCTCAATCATAATTTTATCGAAATTTGAGCGGGACTTGAAAGTATTTATATTTAATCAAGTTTTACATATAGTGTGATTCGGATGTCATGTTACGTCAATGGCCCCACCAGGGCTTAATTTCTAACAAAAAAAGTACATGAGCCCTAGCATATTCGTATTTTGTACCCGCTTTTGGCGAAGCCACACCCACTTCTGGTCTGACGTCATGCGAGTTTAGTGGGCATACTCCAGGACGTCACGAAATTCCATGCACCCTCTTTGGGAGACTTTCAAGTATTACGTAAGCACCTTTGGGGGGTTGCTGTTGTGCTTATTTTCCTATGTTAGCCAATGTTAATTTTTGCTTACTAGGGGAGGGGGGGGTGAATGGGTATAGAATGGCTAAAATATTGCTTACATAATACTTGAATGTTCCCTTTCCTGTGAATACCAACACTACCCCATGTGTTACAAATAATATTCAATCACGTCAGTCAAAACAAGTTAGAAACATCATCTAACTTCTTAAAAATAGGATCCTTAGTTAGAAAACAAGTTAGAGTACCCAATATCTGTGAAAAATTTGAGCCCATGAGCAACGTTCTAGCAGCTAAATTTAAGTTGCAATTCTGCGCGCATAATGTTGCCATGTAATATTCAATTTGTAAATCATATTTAATATTTTGTAAAATTAAGAAAAATATTTGACATTTAAAATTATTTTTGGCCATGTTATATATACATAGTAGATGGTTTGCTATTGTTGATCAAAAATGCTTTTAATTGGATTTATATTTGCTGAGAAAACTAAAGTCAAAACTATTATAAATTTTAGTATTTTTGGAACTCTAAAAGTCCTATGTTCCCATTCATTACTTTTTCAATATTTAATTATTTTTACCCGAATCCATTACTTTTTAATACATTCATGACCCTTTTGGAAATTCATGACCCTTTTGGAAATTCATGACCCTGTAGATACCCTGAACTTACCTACTTACATTAGTTAATGAAAAATATTCCACAGAATTAACATGTCAGGATTTTCATCTTATTCTTTTTTTTTTTTATTTGTTGTCAATTGCACTGTGATGACCATTTGCTAGCCACGAATGCACTTAAGACTCTATTTAAAATTCGTTAATATACGTGCCAACCAGTCTAACAAACATTAAATTTGATAATGTCCGAATGTGAAGGGAAGCACGATGTGGTGTACAAATCAAATTCATCGTTGAAAACCCTCTTTCACATTCTGCGCTTGATATAGGGATGCAATTAACTGTTGAAATCAGTTTCTTCAGTTCAGACTTAATTTCTTTGCCAGATGATTCCTTGAAAATTCTGAAGTCTCTAACGACTGCTCTTACTTATAAAATGAAATCTTTTGCATAATTCGTTCGCTGTATTGCTTCAATGGAAAAATTACGTTTTTTGAACACATGCGTTAAACGTCTATTTATGGGCTTTGGAGAACTCCAGAGCCCCAAAAACAGAGTATATTTAGGGGCTCCGGCCTTATTTAAACTCCGGACCCTACCTTAAATGATTCATTAGGAAGTTTTGGAGCTTAACATTGTAAAACGAGATTCGCCCATAGATATATAATTATACTTTAGCTTAACATATGCTTTGATAACAGAGCAGATTGCCTTAAGATAATTACGTCTTCCTTTCCTCATATTTAGCCTGTAATGTGTAGCTGGCACGCAAAATGAACGAAAAAGATATGGAAATTGGAATTTTAAATAAGTACCTTATATATATATTAAAAATTATATTTTATAGGAAACTTATTTTTGATTAATTCCAATCAAACTATTTATGACGCCGCCATTCACTTATGGATCAATCAGCAGGCAAATATATGTTTCTTTGCGATTTTTTTAAGGCGCAAGGACAGAAAATTTTATGCTGCGTAGAAATCAAAAGTTTCACGAGAAATGCGAAATTCCGCTACCAAGGGAACCTATTCGTCATCTACGATACTATTGCGAGTCAAACCTAGGTTCCTGGAACGACAAACGAATGTGTGGTTCCTACAGCGCTGGATCTCCATTTCCCAAAAATACTCGAATCTCCCAAGGACTAGAGAACCTAAACCTCGGACTACGGTGAGAAGTTAGTCGGTATAATTGTTTTTGTTCTTTTTTTCAGCCTTCGAAAAAGAACACTAATATTTGTAGTGTTACGGCTCAAAAACTACATTTGTTATGCTGTGCCAGGACCTACAATTTTCCAAGGAATCCGAACCTCTTAAGGCCTAGGGAACCAAACCCAGAACTTTATGAGATCTCTGAGTAAATGTTTTTTGCACTGCTGGGAGTCGAACCCGGATTAGCGGCGCACTAGGAGAACGCGTTACCACACTGCGCCACCGCAGGGCCTGAATGTCCACACGCTAGGTAAATGCGTCACCACTGCATCAATACAGGGCTAAGCATGCAAGTGGAAATGCGTATGAACATTCTTCTAAAGGATAAGGTATGTTTCAGTATTTATTATATAATTTATTATCTACGTCAAACGTTACTATGAAAAATTATGTATTATTTCAGGAAGTCCTGTGACTGTCTTCAAACGTCACACATGATTAAAAGCAACGTTGTGCTAGAATTATCCTTCATTTCAAATTTCAGTTGTGTCTACCGCGTAAGGGGGACGCGTTTAGAGAGCGGGCCGTAGTCTATAATTTAAGCGCGCCGAAATCAGAATTTGAGTTTGAGCTGCAAGTTGCGACTCCAGAAGATCTGGTGGCAATGGGATTTAATTAGTGCAGGAATGTTGATTATTCTGTAATATCAGCAGAAATTTGGGCCAGACCGCTGATCAGTCAGTCAAGACGGTCTCTCCAATATACGTGATCAAGGAAATGTGTGTTTGGAGTTCTGGATCAATTGGAAAGGGTGAGGCATTATTGCCAACTAAATAAAGGAACAATATTTTTGAGAAAATAGTTTAATTTTTCGAGTTTTTGCAGTTGTCTGTGGGACGGAAATCCAAAAATTACGTTTATTTTAAATTTAATTTATTTTTCTTGATTGTCACAAACAAAATTACGTTTCAAAGTCTTCAGCAAAATTATATATATATATATATATATATATATATATATATATATATATATATATATATATATATATATGTTGTAAGTTTTTGGGCCGCTTACAACAATTGAGATTGTTCTCAGTATTAATAAAGAGACCCTTCTAAATTACTAAAATATTGTTAAACTAATTATATTCTGGGTTTATACTGTTTTTAGCTAAGTTTTGGTCAATGCTGGTTTATTCAGTATTAATCACAAATCTCAATTATTGTAGTCAGAAAAAGCAAACCAATAACAGGGATTTTGTGCGGTCCCTGATGAAGAACAAAATTCTTGGTATTGTTTAATCTTTTACTCCTCTTCACCTTTTACTACTACAATTTCAATTTTTATTCTGAGATGTTTCTACTATTTTAATTTACTTGGTTTTATTACCTTGTGTGATATTATTTCACTACTTTAACTTTGTCTAATTTAATATACATTTAAGTGTAGTATATTTATGTATATTACATTACTACATTGTCACCATCATACTATATTACTCCATATATATATATTTATACATCGTACCCTTCGGATGAAAGTGCTACAATTTAAAAGTCTCAATTTTCAGAAAACATAAAAAAATGTTTTTCGCTGAATTGAGGGACGTTGTGTTCATCTAATGACATATGCCAACTAGCCGAAACCCGAATAACTTATGACCTAACATTTTGCATGGCAAAATGCAGCACTGTTTTCTACATCTGGTTGTATCATTATATATATCTGGTAATTCATTTTCACCGAATTTTGAGTTGTAACACTTTCGTCGCAAGGGTGCGATATATACAGGGTGAGTTCAAACCACCGCACTAGAGAAACGTTTTTGAAATAGCCATCTGTTCACTGATTGGACTAGTTTCACCAATAGGCGCTAACGAGTAACTACTAGGTTGTTTATTTTTCCGAGATAACCTTTTCATTGGTTCTATACTATCAGAAAAAGGGTAAGCCCAATTTGGCGACTTTGCATGCTGTCTTCACCGTGTTACAAACAACAAAAGTAAAATTTACAGTATTCTTACGCTCGGTGATAAACAGTTTGTTAGAATTGGCGGCCTAACGCTATTTCTTAAATCTCTTCCTAATTAATAAATATAAGACCCTATCCTTCTGGAGTGAACATGAATTTTAGAATAAGTGTTTGATCTTCAGTCAATTGCCAGCTAAGCAAAGTAAAACTCACCTTTGGTTTTCCTAACATGGATGGTGGCTATAATTCAGCTACGACAACATTTTGGCGTCCTAGGACGTAATTAAACGTGCACGTTTACAAATTCCGTTGCCTTTCCGTTCAGATAGGAAATAAGAGGAAAGTTTAACTAAACGTTGTTTGTAAATTTTTCGGATGAGGAAATAATAAAATTCTTAAAATTACTAAAACCCTTAAAATATGCATTTATTCTGGAAATTCATCGTTTTTATGCATTTATATTCAAAAACACTAAAAACAGATAAAATATGCGATTGCATATGCGCATATACAATTGCGTATAATCCGGGCTCTAGTTATGACAGTAACATTTTATTTTTCTGCACTCATTATTTGAATTAATCTGATTTTTAATTAGCTTCAATTTGATAAAAAACTTTCTGTACTTATATACGTAAAATACGTGAATAATATTAAGTATTGCATCTTTCGCTTTTTGTGTTGTGGTAGTTTTTAACTGGTAATCTTCCAAGCTCGGGGCCCCTTCAGATTCGGGGGACCCTGGCGGCCGCCAAGGCCAGCCGCTTAATCCGCCACTGCTTTCAGGGGCTGTGTACAAATTTACTATTGGGCTCCATCAACAGTAAAATTTCTATTACCACAATATAAGAGTAATTCGCTCTCGTACAAAATTTGTAAGTTCCCTTCTCTCTTTTGTAACATAACTTTGCAATTTAGAATAAAAATGGTGCATTCAATTTTCTTAATACTGAAGAAATATTTATGTTCTTAAAAATATATGAAAAAGATAACATTATTAAAAATTGTATTATACATGTATGAAATAGAAAGCACATAACTTTAAAAATAAAATATAGAAAATAAATGAAGATATGTATAAAAACACACAACACATGGAGTTAAGAGAATTTATCAAAAAGTGACTTTTAACGCCAGTAACGATAGAAACGGAGGAAAAGTATATCTCTGCGATAGCAATATTAACAAAGTAGAGAATTTTATCATTAGTACTTTCTCAGAATCAAACTCTCGAAGAAGAGTGGTATACTTCTTTTCTGTAAGTGAGAAAGCTCGACCAGTCATGTATTGTCAGATTCTTGTAGCGTCTGTGATCTTATAATTTAATTATTACTCATTTGTATATTATCATTGAAATGTTATAAGTTTTTCAGTTTTAAGGTTTCAGTATTTGAGGAAATTTTGAAAAAGGTCAGCTAATAATGTTGGCGATATTACAGAATTTTGTTAAAGGTAATAAGCAAAGATTACTAATATTGTACGGGAATTGTTAGGGGAAAAAAATAGTAACCTGCGGGTGTTATTAACGATTGTTGTATACCCCGAACGAAATGTACGAAATAATAATTAGACAGAAATATATAGAAGTAATAGAAATCATAGAAATAGGAAACAAAGATTAAGGGAGGAAATTATACCTACCCAAATTTTAAACTTTAAAAGGAGGGAACAATGTCGATTACACCAAATCTGGTACCAGAAGTAATATAGAAAATAAGCGGTTTTAAAATATTCAAGAAAATGATAAAAGAGCGTATAACAGAAAAGAGATAATAAAGAGTTTTGTGTCTGTAGTCAGTCACATGGATGGTCCCGAATTGGTTATACAAAATAGTATTTACTTAGGGTCCATTACATGATATACCAACCCATAGAATTTCCAGAAGCTGAAAATCTTAGCATCATGAATTCATCTTTTTAAGAAGAAACTACAAAAAAAATGGTCCCGAAAACAACACAATGGAGGGACCAGGGAAATTGATTATATCTTCGCAAACAAGAAATTGGTTATTGAAGATTGCGGCGTACAATTCAATGCCGGAAATTATCATCGAATGGTGATACGTAAAGTATATTTAAATCCTAAATTAGAGAAAGACAGTAGCTCATCACAAAACAAATAGGTAAGGGGGTGAATTTAAAGAAACTGAAAGAAAAAGACCGAAGCATTGAATCTGGAATTGCTTTTCTGTACTGGAAGGAATTGTTGGTTAGTTGGTGGTACGTTTATGGCGCAAGGACAACAAAGATCATTCTGCTCCAGATAAGGTAGGACTGTACATACAGTTTTAAGGAAACATGGAGGGACTTGTTGAAGAAGTTGATATCTCAGGAGCAAATGAAAACACTGTTACGACAGTTATTGAAACTGCTGGGGAAATTGGTGGCTTAACATATAAAAAGAACAAAAGCAAATTATTTGGAAAGACGAAACGGCTCATAAAAGGACGAAGAGATTCGAAGGTAGGCAATCAGCATGTCACTTCCAGGATTAAGTATGTAGAAGGTTGTAAAATTCTGCGCAAATCATGAAGGACGATATAAAAAGATTCATCTGTAAGTTAGTAAGGAAAGCCATCGAAAACAATAGCCTTAGGGATGTTAAAGTGATTTTTTTTTAATAAACACATCATTGCATTAAAGGGAGATAGTGGCACCCTAACTAGGAATAGGGTAAAAATACTAAGAAGAGTTGAAGAATTGTACAAAAAACTGTATGACAGAAACGGTGGATTAAACGAAAACATCGAAATAGTCGAAGGAACAGCATTTAAAATGTTAAAAGAGGAATTAAGAAGTAGCATTTGCAATCAAAAATATGAAGAAAGGAAGAGCCCCTGGTGATAATGGCATTACATTGGACATCATAAAAAAAGCTGTAGAAGATATAATAGCAAAGTTCTTTACCAAATGTCTTAATAGCGGTAATATACCATCCCAATGGGATTTTGCAGCAGTGGTTATTTTGTCTAAAAAGGATGATAAAATGATTTGAAAAATTACAGACCAATTAGCTTGTTACCTGCTATATATAAAATTTTTCCAAAAGTGCTAAAACATCGCCTTCAGAAAGAAGTAGATACAGTTCAACCAAGAGAACAAGCTGTATTTCGAAGTGGATATATAGTGAAATTGACAGTTCACTTCATGAATTCAATAGTATAACATTTAATAACGTCATTATCATGTGCATGATAGATTTATTTCACAATGTTTTTGTTTTAAAATTTGTTCATTGTACGATGAAGTTATTAAAAATATAGTTCTTCAATCGTAACTGTGAAAGAATTAAATATATGAGGAGCTTTAGTATCAAAGACGGACAACTCCATTTGTTTTTTCGAAATTGAGTTATTGATGCATTCTTATAGTATTTTCCACGCTGAATTCAAATCCGAGGCCCTTTAGTTTCAAAACCAGCTAGAATATGAAGAAAATCGCATTCAAAGATGGGCCTAGGCTATTGGTGCGGTTAACAATAAGTTCAAATTTTCCTCTCTCCTGAAAAAAACTTCAAAATGGAGTTCTTCATCTTTGTTGCCAAACTCTTCAATTATATATTTCACTTCTCGTGATATTATCCTATTTTATCTTCACTGGTTGTCTTTGCAACACTCGTAATACGTACACGCTACAGGTGGATTTAGGTCATATGGCGCACTATGCCAACCCAAAATTTGGCGCCCCCCCCCTGCTAAGTATTAATTATTTTCAAAATGATTCCTTTTGTGGCGCGTTTTTTTTTATTTCTAAGTAATCTCCTCAATAAGCTACTGAATCTTATTGTAAAAAAAAATTACTGAATACTATTACGAGATGGCAAGCCACGATAACAACTAACATGTCCTTACAACAAATATCATGTAACTAAACTGCAAATACTTTTCCTGATGAGTCAAAAATTAAAGCCTTATATGAGTTTCAGTAAACTGGGCTGTCTTACGTACAGTCAAGTAAATTCATCTTTTTTGAAGTAGTTTTCACTTATTAGCCTGAATTTATTCTTATCAGTTTCAGAAAACGTGAGGAAGTAAACATAATTATATATTACATTCAGAAAACTTACCTATTTACGTAAGTTTATTTACACATGTGAAGTACGCATTAAATTTATTTAATTATATTACATTTTATTTATTTTATGTTTTCATTTAATGCATATAGTAACACAAATTGGAAATATTACATCACATGTATAGGTCCCGAGTAAATGCTGCAGCATAACCCGCTTAAGACCCTGACATCGATTTGGTTTGTTGAAACCTATTTAAGAATAAGCGATTAGATTATCAAATTGGACTTAGCCTTGTCTGCATTCCGGAGTAACTAGGCCATTTTGGCGCCCTGATGCGCATTGGCGTACGCAGAAAGTTCATAAGGGGTATTACAGAGCTACAACTCCATGTATTTCTAAGTTAAATATACAAAATTTCATTGCAATGGGTGGTCACAACCCCATAAACACCCCCTGCCACACGCCCCTGCCATCCCACGCCAGCGTTCCATAGCTTGGCGCTCAGTGCGACGGCACCGGTTGCGCCGCCCTTAATCCATCACTAATTCATTCTTAAAAAGTTGTGTAAAATTTCAAACCACAAATTGTACTCTTTAATTTGATATTTTGCATACTAATGTAATAAAAACTTACCAATTATGTATGCAAGTTTTATTATTTTCTGTCTATTTACATATTTATCCAGCTTTACCATAGACCTCCATTAAGAGGTCACCTTTTTATGGAACCTAGGGTGGTTACTCTGGAGGTTTTACTCTGTATCCGATGAAATAATATCGTATTAATTATTAAGTTAGTATTGGTTAAATCACAATATTGTGATTTATAATTCTCATAATATCCAGTAACTGTGATTTTTAATTGTTCTGTTACCTATAATTGCTAATTATAGTTAAAAACAAGAGTATTTTTAACAGTAATGTACAAATCAGAGAATAATATTTATAAAGCGTACAGCAGTGAAATCTGCTTCTAACGTAATTCTAGGAACCGGGAAAGGGTACCATTATAGACAATTTATCGTTATAGACGAGGTTGAATCGATTACAGTCCATTATGAAAATCAGTTATAATTTGGATGCCGCACTATTTTTATTAATATATTCAACAAATTATTAAATAATATTGCATATAAATAAGCTTGAATTACAAAAATCTAATCCTAATTTAATTAATTTGGAAATATAATACTATATGTGTATTTTAACTACAATTCCATTAATCTAAAAGTGCATATTTATAATGATAAAATTAAAATCGGAAATTACGTTTTTAATTTAAAACTGAAAAATAAATAATATATAAAAACTGAAAACATTATGTATTATTAAGTTATATAGACGTATAATAGAATGTTCCATCATTAAATATTTAGAAAAGCCAAGTTTAAAAAAAAAATTAGTATTTATGATAAAGGAAAGTAATCTGATATTTGCATTTGTTTGGTTTGTCCAGGGAGTAGTGGCGCCATATTTCTTAAATCTAGGAAATTCCGATATACATTTGGGATAAAATGTTGTAATATTTCGATCAATTTAACAGCATCTGAGACAGTTAAGCTAGATGATGATTCCATCGAATATTTTGTCTTTTCTCTGCTTTCGTCGCATTTTATTTCAGTCCCATTGTTATGTCTTTATTGGCAATGGAGGATTTCCCTATATGTTAACTAGGCTGAAGTTTACAGCGGGAAAATTGTAAATCTGCCTCTGTTTGTCGGTGTGCCAACTATTGAACGCTAATGACTCTTTCTAAATGCAAATAAACCTCTGTTTTTATGGAAAAATGCATATTCTTCAAAGCTTTGTATACACTAAGAGAATTACTTAGGTGGTGTGTATCACACATTTCCTCTTTAGATATATTCGATTGACTTTGGCCCTCCACTC
>QLNU02015360.1:280063192-280093808 GCA_006491805.2 Dysdera silvatica
TATATATATACGGAGAAAAAGAGCTTCGTTCCCCGTCCTCGATGGCCTACCGGTCAACGCTCCGTGGTCAACGAAGAGACCCTAATTCTAATCTAAGTTAGGGATGATGCCACTTTTTCTCTTAAAACAAAAAGCTCTAGCTTGAGCTAATAAACGTGGGTGTCGGAATTTTCACGTATAATTATTCCCCACGAAAAAACACAAAAAACTCGCCACGGAGGCTTTTTTGCGTTGTTCACTATGCAATTGTGTTATCCCTGTGAAAGGTAATAATATAGTACAACATAAACTTTTTAGCTTCCTCAGTTCGCCACCAGGGGCGCTGCTGTTAACCTTATCTGATGGTACGTGGTCATTTTACTATGCCAATTCTTAACTTCCGTTGCAAGATCTATCTTCGTTCAAAAGCTATTGGCCGCATTCGTACTTTCCAGGAGCGTTCTTTCAGCGTCAGCGGCCCTGGGCAAAGATTTTAGCGACCCTAAAAAATGTTTTAACGTAACACAACGATAAAAAATACTGACCGAAGTTCTTTACTGCTATAAACGGCAAATATAAAGAGAAAATAACGAAGTTAAATTAAAAATAGATATTTCTAAACGAAATTAGCTAGGAATATATTAACCACTTGGCATTTCTTGCTTGACTTCGATTTTGTGGATAAATGAAAGAGTTTTAAGTCTACTGCTCCGCGTTATAAACACAAAGAAAACCAGTACAATGTAATTATAAATTTCTGCTTCTCAGAACTTTGAAATAGGTTCTTTTTTGTCGGAAACCAGTGTCTCGGTAGTGACTGTAAGGCCACCACATTAAGCATGATAATGTGTATGGTCTACTGATGCTAACGCATTTGACTAATAACGTGTATATTTATTTTGACCACCATTTAGAAGCCTCATGAACATTATGGAAAATACAACGCCAGACACAAGAGGTCAGTTGTCCAAATACTCTGGAAAAATATATAAGAACGGCTAAAAACTTATTCCTTGGTGCTTGCACTCATAGACGTATCCAGGGGGCGGTTTTGGGGGTTGTAACCCCCATTGCAATGAAATTTTGTATATTTAACATAGGAATATATGAGTTGTAGCTCTGTAACCCCTCCCATTAAGCCTATAACCCCCCCTTATGAACTTTCTGCCTGAACCTATGCTTGAACTGCATTGTTTCAGCTGGGCAGGGGGCCGCCCAGTTGACAACCCCTGATGACGGCCCTGGGTCATTCCTAGGAACCCTGTATAATATATGTCCAAACATTTATTCCTTACTTCAGCCGCGTTGTAGCTGCCTTTCTTTGCTATGGGCACTACAGTTTAACAACTGGAGTAATAGTAGTATATTTGATATTAAATAAATGCATGCACATGCTGCGTATAAAAGACAAATGTGTTACCCATATGGTCAGGCCACTGATTGGCTAAGAGAGAGGATCCTCTACCAATCGCATAGCTTCTATTCCTAGACGATTGATGACGACCTCGAATTAGTTCGTTAGCTTTAAAAAAAATAAAAAATAAATGACAGTTTCAGAAATTATTGCTAGTTCCCTGTGCTTTTAATATTTAATAATTATTATTAATACTTAATATTATTATATATAATTATTAAATTATTGTGTCCATCCTTGCATATAGATGTGCTTATGTTTCTTTACGGCACAAGGACAGAAATAGTTATGCTGCGTCAGGACCTACAGTTTTTCGAGGAATTCAAACCTCTTGTTATCAAGAACACCAAACCCTGGACTATGGTGGGACGGCATGCGTTCAATGATACCATCAAGAGTTGAACCCGGGTTAATAGAATGCATTACGACTGCGCAACCGTGTGGTAATGGACCTACATTTTCCCGAGTATTTAGAACTTAAAGCCTAGAGAACCAACCCTCAAACTACAATGAGCAATTAGTCCCTAGGCATTTTTTTTTCTCTTCCACCGTTGGAAATCAAACCTAGATTAACGATACATTAAATCAACGTGTTCCTCTGCATCATCTCAGGGATTCTGTCTGTATGTATATCCAAATTAAAACTCATATATACAGTGTGTCTCAGAAAGGACGGATCACCTTTATATCTCGGCTTCTGGGAACCATTAAACCTTCGTTGGGTTCATATTTTAAAAGTTTTTGAAGATGCTATCATTAAATATTATAGGAATTAGGATTCAGCATCGGAGAGAAGGCAAAAAATAGAATTACATTTTTTTCCTGTTATTTCAAATGGTACGGCCATATTTTTTACACCTATATTTTTTAAACTTGTTGACTTGCATTTCTAATGGTAGTGACACTAGATTGTCATGACAAATAGAATGTAAGATATCACGAGTTCCATATGGGTATTCTAAAATACTGACCATGCTGCTACTGGGGGAAAAAAGTCCATCCGGTGCTGGACAGATTTCATTTTCAGATTCATCGAAAGTTAAATACATTATTGACAATGTCGATTTCAACAATTTAAATGGAATATGGCAATAGATTACTAATACAATTAAAATAATAAGAAATATACTAATTATAATGGTTATACTAATATGATTCAGTAGGTAATTTGCAAAAATTTTCAAAGTCAATTGCATGACAATTCGATGTGGCGCTACGCAGATTGTATTTCTATGTCGAGGTCAACGTTATAAGCGCATAAACTGATGTTAAAACAATTATCTGCGACACACGTTTCAGACGGATTTGGCCGTGTGAAACCTACGTCGAAACTAACTTTCTAACTCCACTTTACGCTTATAACATTAACTTCGACGTAGGAAATCTACTGCAATGTTTGATATCATCAACTCGTCATTTCAACTTATGATATCTTACATTCTACTTAACATAGAAATACAGTTTTGATACCTTTGGACAAACGATTAAATAAGCTTGATGTGTGAATGTCGCAGATCTGGAGCAGAATGTGTCGCAGGATGACATTAGGGACGTTTATCACTCCTTACCTAACACATATTATCATACATTGCCGCTAAGGGGTTTCACCAACTATTGATTTGAACATTTAATGTGCAATTCCTAAACATTGATGGATCCTACGGCTGTGTGTGTGTGTGTGTGTGTGTGAAATTTTGATCATTTTCTTACCTATGTATGTGCTGGATGTACATTTAATTTCAATAGAAAAGATCATTTCTACATGGTGTTTCGTTTTTTTTCATTGCAAAAGAGCGCACGCACGCACACGCACACACACACACACACACATACACACATGCATACATACATACAGCCTAGGAAAGTCCGAATGCTGCCAATAACTTTTGAATCAAGATATATCTTGCAACGGAAGTTAGGTTTTGCTATAGTAATATTATTATGCACTATCAGATAAGATAAACAACAGCGCCCTTGGTGGAGAATTTAGGTAGGTAAATTTTATTTCGAAAAATAACAAAGATAGGGAAATATTTTCACATAGAGAAAGTTGTAGAGAATATCTCAGCTAGTAGGAAAAGATATACGGCTCGCATGCAATATGCAGACAGGGTGAGTTCAAACCACCGCACTAGAGAAACATTTTTGAAATAGCCATCTGTTCATTGATTGGACTAATTTCACCAATAAGCGCTAACGAATAAATGCTGGGTTGTTTATTTTTACGAGATAACCTTTTCATTGGTTCTATACTATCAGCGAAAGGGTAAGCCCAATTTGGCGACTTTGCAATCTATCTTCACCGTGTTACGAACAACGAAAATAAAATTTACAATATTCTTACGCGCGAGAATGATCAGTTTATTAGAATTGGCGGCATATCGCTATTTTTTAAATCTCTCCATAATTAATAAATATAAAAAACCTCAGTTTTTAAAAATTATGCACTAGAGAACATTTAGACATCGTCCCATTTGCCTATCCCAACGGTGAGAGGGTGGGGGGTCGCGAGGATTTGACCTCCATCGCCTAGATTTTAACGTGCATTTTTTTTAACATGGTTAATATTCTGGATTGAGGGTTGAAATAAACCTCACCCCCTTCCACTTTCTGGGAATGCTTATGCACCGTCCTGTAAATTTCGAATTTAGTGACCTTTTACCCTAATACAGCGTTAATAATTGTTATTATCTGGTCCGTATTTATCTCGCCCCGGAGGCTTTTCTGTGTTGACCATTATTTGGCAATTGTGTTATCCCTGTGAAGGGTAATAATATCTTACATCCTCATATACGGAGAAAAATGCGTTTGTTCCTGTCCTCATTCGTCTAGTAGGTCAAGACACCGCGGGCTAAACGGAGGGACCCTGGTTCGAATCCAGGATGGGGAAAGCGTCTCTTTTTCTCCAAATATAAAAAAAGCTCTAGTTTGAGCTGTAATTGAAACGTGGGTGGCAAAAAAAAAAATATTGTGTAATTATCTGATTGATGATATTACAACTAATCAATGGTTCCGAAGCTCATCAATTAATTTTATTTTTTTTGTGGGTAGAGGGTAGGCAAGCTCCGCTCCAATCAGCGTCTTTCATAAAATTATTACAAAGTTGTAAAGTAAGTTCATGCGCACTTTTCGTATAACCTAGCATGAGTAGTATATCTTTTTGTGTTTAAAAACTGCTCGGTTTTGGGGGAGAGAGGAATGGCTTCAGCTAATGTCCGGCCCTGAACATTTGGTAGTTGTAACATAAAAACTATTTGTAATAGCACCGGGAGCAGGGGTTAGTCATAACCCCATTGACTTTCCATTTTCCTGTATACAATTAAATTTTGATTGCCGAAACTCTCCCCACCTCTTAGTACACCCATAACCCCTTATAAAATGTTTGCGTACGTTACTGAAACATTGTATTTTCTTTCACTTTATCCAATAGATACACTTAACATAAGACACGTTACGAGTTCCACTGGCACAAAGTCAAGATTCCTCTTTTTCTCGTACAAAAATACGTTGCCTATTAACTACGTGTGGTGGGGCCCGGAATGCAAAATAAAAATAAAATAAATAACATGAGTAATAGTACTGATTGGTTTCTTCGCCAAATGGTTCCACAATATACATTTCATAAGCCAACTATAAAAGTTAAATCGTGTCGTTAAACCTATTCTTATTAAGTACGTTATTTAATTTTTATTAGATATTACTGCAATGCAATTAATATTTTAAAGGGATTTTTATGTCAACAATGTTTCGGTACTGTATTGCTGCATGTATAAATTACGTTTAATTATAGCGCTTCTTCATTTACGTAAGCATTGCTTTGAACCGTTGTAGCGATAAATAATCGCCAAATGATGAATTTTGAAAAAAGATGAGGTCACAAGAAAATGACTGCCAAGGAAGCATTGAATTTCGATTAAATGATAAATTTCGAAATAAGTAAGTTTTCTGCAAAAAAAATCTATAGATTTATCAATACATATGTAAGAAATATCGAAACTTTCCTCTGGAGATCAGGCTATGCACTAATAAGTTGGAATCAAAATCAAACGATATATTTTATTCTGTTTAAAATCTATAAGACATCAGGGAAGTCGTCTGGAAACTTTTCGCTGCATATACGGGGGATTTGAAAGAAATCTGAGCCGTAGAGTCGAAAAGCGGCCCATTGGTGCTTTAACCTGACAGTATCATCAGTTTTCTTTAGCCTTTGCTTAACATTAAATGGTAATACATGGAAAAAATTATTCCATGTAACGAACATACATCGAAACTGATTCTCATGACGCGCAAAAATCGAATTTGGCGGTAAAATAACATATCCTCGCCAAGTTTTCACCAAAGAAAACGCCCTGCCTTCCCACCACTTCCAAATACAGATATCTTGGAGATGGGGGGGGGGGGGAAAGAAAAGCCAAACCACTGTTGCCACCCAGCTCATCAGAACGTGGAATGATAGAAAAAAAAATCCCGTAAAATAATCGGGAGAAGTCTTCGACAAGAAATCCAGGACTTTTCCTGGCCCACCTGGTCCCGAGAAAACCCCCAATGGGCGATAACCCTTCCAAAGAACCCATCAATAAAACTCCCTCTACCGCCTACCTTCTGACCCAATAGGAGAATGTCGAAGAGAAGTGCAGTAAAAAGGAAAAAGAAAAAGCCGATGATTTGGCACTTTGACACTGATTCGATTTTCTCGCAGACTTTATCAAATAATGGTTCCACCATACGCCAGAGGGGGCTATGCCGAGAAATAAAAAAAAAAAAGGAGAAAACTTTTTCCCATGCCTTTTGAGGTTTCAGGATATGCCTAATGAAGCCTCATTTTCAAAAAGATGTCCTTATCAAGGACGAACGTGGCTTACACTTAGCTCACTGATACTTTTCTTATCTGTGAAAGTGATGAAAATATTTTCTTGCCGATGTCAGTTCTTCAATGAACCGTATTAACGCTTGCGCAAAATTGATTTCCAATCACCTTTTTTCATTGATATATTGAATACTTGTTTGTCTGCAAACTGCTGACGTTGTATAGCTTCTGAAGTTGAGTTAATCTAGAAGAATTGTTATAAAAGAATAATAGCAAGACGTTGCAATCTTTTCAGGTATTAAATCGAGTTGAATAAGTGCAAAATGTTGAAACTGACAATAGCAACTGAATAAGAGGAAGAAGCAAACCATTACTTGCTACTTGGCTGTGAGTTGATTTATAAACGATAGGTAACAGTACTGAGAAGTTTACTTTAGATTACTTTGGATGAACATAATGGTATATTTACATTGTTAAGAATAGATAACTAAAATCGCCATTTAGATTGCAAATTGATGACATCATGCTGTGAACAGATAAAGGCAAGATTAAAACCTTTGGAAATGAATGTGGCTTAATCTACACATATTAAAGACTTATCAAAGCAGAAAATAGTTAAGATTCAGTTGACCTGGGATTTCAAAATTTATAGAAAGATATTGATTTGAATTTACGATAACCTACCTAGATTATTTCTTGCACTCGTATATGTTAAAATCTTTCTTAAAAACGAGCTTTTAATGCCATCATAATTCAAAGAGAAAACATTCCAAGCATTGAAAGCTTTTCATTTTAGTAACAAAGAGGCGTTTCTATTTTTTCCATCAGTACCTTTTGTCTACTCACTTTCAATATTCATCAATTTCAGAAAATTATTAACTATTGCTTTCTTTTCGGTATCAATAAATCTTTCGTTTGTCGATAACTGCTGAGAATGGCTCGCATTCCTGCATTCTCAAACTCAACCGCCCTGATGCACGATTCTGCTATTATGTTTTACGTAACGCGGCATATATTTATTTTCTCCACATTTGTACTCTTTCTGGACATTTTCCATGCATGTAATGATGTTCAAAGTGTGATTGGAACGCTTGCATGAGACAATGATTCCCGTAAGGCTTCATTTTTTGTCACATCAATGATCAATGTTCTCAGACTTTAAAATTAAAGAACATGCACATGTCATGAATTAATTACTTGATGTGTGCGACGCGGAATTTCAATGACACATATTAGCACATGTGTGAAATATTCGAAGTTTACATTCACCGCTTTGGCAAGTAAAGTTTTGTATTATATATCTTCATTTTGGTTATCAAAAATAACGAGATTGATTATAGAATTTAATGATGAAATCGAACACTCAATCATAGATATGTGATTGAGTGTTCGATAAAGCTTTGAGGTTGATAGTCATTATTGGTGATACAATTCTAGCGGTAATAAAAGGTTTGGACAACGCAGAACAAATGATATAAGCCCTTCCTTTTATACCGAAAAATTCTCTGAGCACAACGCTTGTATATTATCATGTAAAACTATACCAAATGTTCCAATCCATGTTCTTCTAAAGCATGCAATTAAACCCTTTTCGTACATCTGTCCAGAAATATATTTGTACGTTTTTAGAATCATTAAGCACTAAAAGAGTGATGAGTTCACACTTAGTTTGCAAAACGAATATATATGTATATTTACAATAGTACACTGTATGTCTTCCAGTAAGAATCTTTGAGCAGGCCCGGACTGGCCCGGTAGGCTGATGGGCGATCACCTACTGGGCCCGCTTCCCCGGCTTCTGACGGCCCCTGGGCCCTAGGATTTTTTTTTAATTTTCGGTGGCGTGAGAAACATGAACGACTGAAAAGTATTTTCATATACAGGGTGGTTATAATTAAAGTTCAACTTTCAAAAAGCTGTAGAAAAAAGAACCACTGCTCAAAATTACATGAAATTTGAACTGAATATACTCGAAGGAGGAGGAAATGGTATGGAATTAGAAAAAAAATAGTTCTAAATTTTAGCAATAGATGGCGCTTTAAGCGTCATAAGGTAAATGGGTTCGGCTACAAGTGACATTTGAATCGCAATACTACGGCTATGGCGTGCGTTACATGTTAAACCAACTGTACTGTTCAATGTGCATGACTGTATCGTTTTCTTTTTTTTTCACTGAAAAAATGACTTCCAAGTCATTCAACAAGTATGGCACTGTTAGTGGAAAGCCCATCCACCGTGACAGGGTCGTACCACATCGGATAGGAAAAATCTGTTTTTAATTTTCCTGAGGCTAAAAACCGCATAAGAAACAACAATGAAATCCGTTTTTAATTGCCCTGAGGCTAAAAACCGCATAAAAAGCAACAAAGAAATCGGTTTTTAATTATCGGCAGACTTGCACGAGACATGTTCAATATGCTGTCCACCGTTTTCTCCCACAAGTTGAAACCGATAAACAGCATGTTCCACAACAGATCGGACTGTCTCGGGGGTCAAGTTGTGAATGTATTGCGCAATGCGTGCCTTCAATTCAGCTAATTTTTCAATCGGACTACTGAACACAACACTTTTTAGGTAACCCCACATCCAGAAGTCACAAGGATTAAGATCAGGCGATCTTGATGCCCAGGCTGTTGGAAAATGATGGCTGATAATTCTATCATTTTCAAAATGCCTCTTCAGCAGCTGCTTCACTGGCTTTGCAATGTGCGGAGGAGCACCATCTTGCATAGAAATGCTACCCACACATGCACGCTGTTGAAGTGTTGGAATGATGTAGTTGCGCAAAAGACTCTCATAGCGTTTACCATTGACGGTACAGGTAACAGGACCCGCACGACCCATCTCCTCGAAAAAAAATGGCCCTACGATAAACAATGGTGTCAACCCGCACCACACAGTTACCTTTGCAGAATGAAGAGGTATTGGTTCATGTTAGAACAGGTTTTCCATTACCTATATTCTGCAATTCTGAGTATTGACATGTCCTTGGAGATGGAAATGGGCTTCGTCGGTCCACAAAATGTTCCATGGCCATTCATTGTCCAATTCCATGCGAGCAAGAAATTCTAGAGCAAAAGTGTGTCTTACTGGCAGGTCAGCAAGAAGCAACTCCTGAACATGGGTAATTTTGTATGGATAGCAATACAGGATGTTTCGTACAATTTTATGCATCATGCTCACAGATATGTCCAAAGTTCAAGCAATTCCCCGTGCACTGCACGTTCGCACACCGCTGCTCGTCTTTTCCTGGAATGCTGTGAGCACATCTTCTACTGACGTCGAAGCAATTGGTTTCCTCCCTCTGACAGATTTCACTTCAAAAGAACCTGTTTCTTCGAATTTCTTAATCATTTTCTCCAGACCCTTGGCAGACATCGGACCACAACCTTTTTTTCATACCCTTTACTGTCCTGAACTTCTTCAGAGCTACTGGCGCACAGTCACCGTTCTTATAAAAGAGCTTCACAAGCAGAGCGCGATCCTTCATTGAGAGAGTCATGACGTGCTTCTCAGACGCTATATGAGGAAAACGCCATGTACCCAGCGTTTTTATAACAAATTCAATGTGTCGTGCGCATGACACGTCTTTTATTTTGCATATTACGACGCTTAAAACGATATCTATTGCTAAAATTTTTAACAATTTTTTTCTTATGCCATACTATTTCCCCCTTCTTTGAATATATCCAGTTCAAAATTCAGGTCATTCTGAGCAGTGGTTCTTTTTTTACAGCTTTTTGAAAGTTGAACTTTAATTATAATCACCGTACACATAGCTGTGTGTATATATTAAATGTATATTATAATTATGTATGTCTATATATATATATATATATACATTAACTATCTTGCAGCTTCGAACCTTGTAGGAAAGAGAAATAAAGGAGTCCTCTGAAAAAGAGCAGAATTTGAACAAATTTACATAAGTGACAGACGATTCTCCGAATTCATGCAGGAGAAATTCGTAGATATGTGACTTGACGTCACAATTGAAATGGTGAGGATAAACTGAAGCTGCAGCGAGAACTGTGTCAGCTTGAAGTGTACTTGATGATTACTGTCTGGATTTCTTCTGAATGCCTTCAGCATCAGATGCCAATTCGGCTTCTGTTAGACAGGATTCAGTGGATTGTCACCCAAATGACTCACTTGAGAGGAAGGAGATCTTAATGATCCTATTTCTGAACTCAATTAACAACAACAGCGTGAACAAACCATCTTAGAAAAGTCTATGGAAACAGTCTTTTATAAAGACTATGATGAGGTAATTAAAATTATCCAGACATGTAACGATAAGCAAAAATGCCGAAAGTGTTTAGGAGTTTGTTCGTTTTTTTGCACTTTTGAATTGCTGTATGAACTAAAATCAGAATGTTCCATGTATGGTTCACTACATGTGGCATATAAATACATGCTTACGCTATCTTGCACCTAAGTTTCTTGTGAGAGAGTCTGCTCTGTACTCAAGGTCGTTAAAAATCGCCTACTATCATCAATTGAACAAGAACTCCTTGGAAGTTTCCTGCTGTTCTGTCAATGGAGACCGAGTTTGACCACATCAAAGTTATTGACATAAAGTTCTTCCGTATTATCAAGACAACTTAAAATGCATTGCTGTGTATATATATATATGTTATGCATATTTGTCTTAGATATTAGCTAAATAATCAAGAAAGAAAACTTGTCAAAATGTCAAAGATCAAAGATTCAAAGTGTTTCACTTCATCACGTCATGATTTGCTGCCAAAGCTAATCTCAATCAAACTGAAGTTACCAGGCGCTTACCATTTAAGATTTTTGAAATTAGACTGTTTGGTAGATTATTGTTAATAAAAAACGGAAATTTTAAAAAGCAATGTCCAAAACGTTAGTTGACTGACTGAGAACACTTGAAAATAAACATAATATACAAATACTCCTACACGCATCCACACCAAGTACGTTTTAAGCTAGTTAGCGCCCCGAGCAACATTTGTCCCACCGCGCCTTCTTGTAGCAAGTCAGGCCCTATCTTTGAGTCGTTTGTATATTTCAGAAGGATTATGAGCGGAAATGTAAATTGCCACATAGCAAAGACTGTTATGAAAATAATACATAGAAATATCGTTAAATTTCTACCTATTAACTATGAGTATGTACATAGGCGTAACTTGGGATTAAATATAGCGCAAACTGGAGGAGGCAAAAATTTGTATGGGAAAAATACGATTTTGTGCCTCTTTTCTAAAAACACTGGAGGGCAAGTGCCCCCCGTGCCCTCGCCAGATTACGCCTATGGGTATGTATATAGAACATTACTACTTCAACGCTTCAATATATCCGAAAATATAATACTTTTGCATCTTTCGCAAACTTGAGGAAATAGATTCGAAATTTCGAATGATAAAAGCATTGAAAATTAGTATACGTATCATGAAAATAATTCTGTACTAAACTTTTTCGAAGATAGTGTGCAGGTAAAATAATGAATTCTCTTATTCAATTCCAAATTGGAAAGAATATTATCAAAGTCGTATATTCGCTGTGGTGGAAAATATGTGGTATCAAATATTTCCACTTGTTTTGAATATTTTCAATTATTCGATGCTTTTAACCAGATAGGCACAGTTACATGTTTAGTGAAGGTCTGCAAATCAAGTCACAAATACTGAAAGGATGATTTAAGTAACACAATAGATAAGCAGTCTTTTAAACGCGAATTCAAATAGGGTATTGATATCTACCGAAAACCAATATCACATTTAACATCAAGAACGCCAAGCCACGTGTAGTACCTGCTTTGTTAATATGGGCCTCCGACTTCAGTTGGTTCGCGTGTTTCTGTTGTTCGCTTCATTGCACAAATTTATCGAATTCTGAGCATTAGCTACATTACGTCTGGCAAGTGCAACACCGAAAACCTTCTAAAGCCACCAAGAGCAAATCATCCAAACAATGGGACTGCATTTCGATTACTGATAAGGATTTAAATTATCCGCATTATCGAAATTTCTCGAAAATTATCGAAGACTTATTATTATCGAGGGCATTTGCGAATTGAAACCCATTTGGAACTCCACCGAAATGGGAAACTGTATTTGAAATATTTTATGCGTCGTCTGGCCCATTTTCCAACTGAATTTAATACGGAAGTTCGGCTTACGCAAACTATTTCAACCGCTGTTAAAACACTAGGAAAATTTGGGTTCTTTAAACTTCAATTGATTTTAACTTGTGGTACTAATCCGGATATTGATATACCATGTTTGGTAGCTTCATTTCTTTCAATAGGCAATGTTATTTGAAAATAAAAACAATTATTTTGCGTGAATTTAAAACTGAACGAACGTATGAATTTTTTTTAGACTGAAGTAGATTTGTATGGTAAATGTGAGAGATCAAATAAGAAACTATTTCTTTTTGTGTAGTTTTTCTTCACATTTGCTTAAATAGCATTCCACAGTGGAGAAATATTTGCAATTTCCAATGCGTAAATAAACTCTTTTGAGAAAAAAAAGCACCATGAAGAAATTATCTGTTTTTATTAAAATTAAATATATATCCAGCACATACGCAGGTAAGGAAATGATAAAAAATTCACTGCCATAGAACCCATCAATAGATAAGAATTGCACACTCTGAATGTTCAAATCACGAGTTGTTGAACTCCCCTCCCTGATGGCGATGCATGCTTCTATACGTCTAGATAAGGAGTGATAAAGATTCCTAATGTCATCCTGCGACATATTCTTCCGGGCAGTCCTTACTTGTTGCACCAGCTCTGCGACATTTTGCGGTGCCCAAATCCAGCAGCCTACCATGTCCCATACATGTTCGATTGGCGAAAGGTCTTGTGACCTTGCTCGTCAAGGAAGAGTATCAGCAGCACGGAGGCAGCCCACAGATATGCGAACCATATGGGGCCTGGCATTATCTTGTTGGAAAATGGCCGCAGGCTGTCGTGTCATGAAGGGTAACGCAAACGGCCACAGGATGTCATCAACATATCGTTGAGCTGTTAAAGTTGTATGCAGGATGACTAGGGATAGCACCTTACACCATCACACTAGGGGTAATGGCTGTGTGCCTTTGTAAAACAAAGGGTGGTTGGGACCGCTGGCCCTGGCGCCTCCACACATGGATCCGATGGTCATCTGCTCCAAGACTGAAGCGGGAATCATTGCTGAACACTATGCGATGCCAATTTATTGGCAGCCATGATGATCGGCTACGACAGCACACTCCATACGACTCTTTCGATGGTGTGGGATTAAAGACAGACGTCTTAAGTGCCACTGTGAGTGTAACTCCACCTCAGCCAAGCGTCGTGAGATGGTGGAAGGTGCCACGGGTGGTATGGAAGAGACCGTAGCACGTTGGATGGCGGACAATGATGCCGTTTGGTAAGTTCGGGCTTGTCGCACATCCAACCGAACTTGCCTCGCATTCGTGCACCTCGGCCTTCCAGAGCCTTCATTTCGTCGGTGAGTTCCTCGCAGCAATCATCACTGCCAACACCTTTGCTTAGCCGTGTCTGTATAATACAGTTGGCAGCCTATTACTTGGTAGGACCAACCTACCCCCAATACTCATTGGCTTTGAAAATTTAATCGTTTGCATACTTGGTCTAAGACAGTGGTTCCCAATAGTGGGTGGCAAACAGGTTTCTAGGGTGTCGTCACAACTATTTTTAGTTGCAATTATTTTTGTAAGGAATTTCATACCAAATGTTTCCAACGCTTTTACAACAACATGGCTACACACATTGCAATATTCTACTAATGGTTGTTAACTTTATATCTATAATATATATAATTAATATAATATAATTTTCTATTTAATGTGTTTCCTTTACTCTGTTAAAAATGCTTTTATTATGCAAATGTGGCGGTGGCAGACAGAGGGGGTCGCGGATCTTTTGGTTACTATAAAAGGGGGTCGCGGATTACTTGGCTACTATAAAAGTGGGTCGCGGCTTGAAAAGGGTTGGGAACCACTGGTCTAAAGAAATTTGCATTCGAAATTTCGGGATGGTCGGATTATTCTTTAGGGGTGTTTTTTTTTCCAAAAGAGTATAATATCACTTTGTCACCATAGATAAAATATATCAAAAACTGCCATGTTTGCCTGCAGGATATTTATAACTTTCTTTATGGAAATGACGTACGTTATATCTATATTCATAAAGCCATGTGATACATTTAGTTGATTGGTATCTATTAACTTTTTCTTTCAATTACGTTGTGGAATTACCTATTCCATTGTGAGATGAAAAACACGCAAATTAGAGATATCTGCTGATGTATCATGATAGGTGTATGCCATATAGAACATACACTATCAGTGATTTTTTAAGTTAAAATTTTTATAATCTTTCCCACTTCCTTTCCTAAGGGAGACAATGATTAATTTTAATTAATGATTAGTTTTCAATAACACATACATCTTTCGGGAGTTAGGTCAGAATGAAGATATCATCTCTATAGTTTTATTTCAGTAAAGATAATTTGTAGATATGTTTGCCCAACCAAATCAAATTAAAACGTTTGAACACAATAAATATTAACAAAAGGGCATTAAGAAAGGAGATTTAAAAGGTTTAGTAACACATGATTTCAAAACCTAAGTCCCGCAAACTCATTCAAGTTAAATATAAAAAAGTAAAAAGTACAATAATGTCATACCTACCTATCCGTCCATATAATTGTATATGGAATTATAATATTATAACAATTTATTGATAATAATAATATATTTTGATGATTACACATATGTATAATTGAAATGTATGCTATCCATTTCATTATATTTTGTTCTGAAGTTTATGTAGCTCTCATATGTTAATCTTTTTAGGACAGAATTAATTCATTCACAAACGTGCTACCACGTGTTTTACCGCGGCTAAAATCCACACGTCCTTTGGTCTTTTGAGGATACAATACAAATTTTTGCACTGGAATAAGGTATTTAGTGATTCTATTATTTATACCATCTGCAGGTCACAAATCCTGGAGATACTAATATGACAAACAACGAACTTGCAAGTTCTGAAATAAAATTATGCATGCCATGAAAATATTATTTGCTATGATAAAATTTATTCATCGTTGCATTAGCAGGATTTTGGCCATCGTCAATTTTGTCTGTTTCCTCGTTTGTTTCTGAGAAAAGCATACGACACAAGGTGATGTTTTGAGAACACAATTACTAAATCCTTTAACGAAATGAAGCAAATCAGAACAGCACGAGTTATCAAATCTATTGATCGATAGAAAGATTTTGGAAAATGCCAACTTTGCTGTTCTTTCTCCTCTTTCTTTGCGTTAAATAATTTTTCAATTTTCTTTCGGGCTTTCATCTCCTCCTGATAATGTGCCTTAATTATTGGGGCATTGCACAGATGTGCCTGGTTTCGACTCTTTATTGAGCAGTCAATGGCTTGTGTGCATCCCGAAAATCATCAAAATCTACTTAGGAATGCATTTTTAAAATTTACCACAAATGTATGCGAGATCATTTGAGAGATTCGGCGAGTTATACATGGAATATTGCTCGGCGATCCATGTTAATTAACACCAAACACTACGCGAGTCAGTAGCGAATGCTACTGGAGCGCGATAATGGTCCAGTTTCGCCAAATTCAGCACATATAAATAGTGTTAATCATTGTCAAAAATTATAAATTAACTGAATATTTATAGTGCTTAGGAAGGACAATATCAACAAAGATAATAACGACATTTTGCGAAGATAATCTGCGATTTAATGTGGACTTTGATCGTTTTATTTAGAAATTGATTAGCCCGTTTGGCAAGGCATGCGTGTTGTTCTGCGCTGTATAATAAACTCTCATACATTTCCGTTAATAATTAATCATTTCAAATTTATTTTGTTAAAACCTAATTATGTAAGGATTCAGATATATTTTAACATGTATAATAAAAGGCACTATTTGTTCTACATCTACCGCGTCTAATTGTTTTCCCATTTCATTTTCCGCGCGCACATTAGTTAATTTGCTTTCTAAAATCATCTTAAGCAGTAACCCTTGAAAGATGTGCCATCCATGCCAGTATCCAGAGGGGGGATCTATGGACAGGTCCTCCCCCCGAAACTAAATTTTTGATGGGACTTGCATGCAGTGATTGTATCCATAAATGCTGTAAAAGTTTTCGAACCCCTTGAACTTAAAGCCTGGCTACGTTCTTGCTATCATCGCTTCCGTTTGGTTTTATTTCTTGAAGTTTAATTCCGAGCTGTGTAAATTATTACCTCTTTGGCTACACGTATTTCTCCCTTAAAACAAGTTAAAAGATACCCACCCAATATTATGTTTCCACACACTGTGCATTAAATATCACTAACGGGTTTCTATTGTTCATAACAGGTGAAAAATTGTTCACACAAACACAACTGCACTCCAAGTTCGTCGCTAAACTTAGATGCGAAGTAATCGGGTGGAAAGGATTTGTTAACTCTTTTAAAAAGTTTGAAAATTGATGGTCTCTAAAGATGCGATTAATTATACTTGCTCTAAACTGCTGTATGATATGCTACAATGGCCTTTCTGTGGCTTAAAGGTAACGCGTTCCCCTATCGTACTGTTAGCCCAGGTTCGAACCCAATGATACCATATAAAACGCGTGATGTTTCTGCTACCCACCTCAGTCCGGATTTATTTTCTCCAATCCTGGTTCGGGAAAACTCCAAGTCCTGGTGCAGTATGACCCTTGCTGCTTTTGCGCTGTGAAGCACAAGCAAATTAAAAAAAATAAATACTACAATGAATCTGTCTCCACAATCAAAATACTACTAAGAGGAAAGGGTGAGGTTGAAACTGGATGCGCGTGTATTTACCATTATTTAATACCACGTAAGTTTCGAAATACCCTTTCAATGTAGGATGAAACCACTTTCGTATTATGAAAGAAACTTTTTCGATGGAAATTCGTTTAAACTTCGTTACTTGTTGCAAAATATAGCGAACTATTCAGAAAATTTGTCCTTTTTTTTCGTAATTACCTTTAGAGAGCGAAGCACGTTGAATATCTTTTTGCACATCGTCGAACAATCGTGTAAACGAGAAGGCCGCTAGATTCTTGCTATTATTAGGCCTCCTTCAAAGATTCACAGTTTTCCACTGCCCACGCCATTTACGAAAATTGCAAATCATGCTGCTATGAAACTTCATTAACGAGCCTCTTATATTGGACCAGTCGGGGGATGCGAAGAAAGTAAAAGATGATAAATGAGCTCTCGAATGTTTTCAAAGTTTTCAGCATTAAATTAGAGAAAAAATATATTCTCTGGTGAAAAAGAGAAATGAATGGAAAAAATGTGCTGTCGCAAGCCCATACTCAATTTGTAATACACTGTTTCTGAAAAACTCTGTGGTCAATCTCTCACACATTTACCTTTTATCGAGAAAACACACTGAACGGACAATTTATTACTGACATCCAAATTATATTATGTTATACAATAACATAATTCCATGCACTTGTGTATATTGTATATGTTTCCGGCAAAGTATGAAATGCAGTCATTCTATAGAATGCCTGGACTTTTTAGGCAAAGTATGAAATATCTATTTTATTTTAATATTTTACATACTTTGCCTAGGCATTTTAAAGAATGCCTAGACATTTTAGACAAAGTAGGAAATTAAGTCAAATAGTGATGCAGTGCGCGAAGCTATAAACAATATAAAAATACAAATTGTCACAGTTAAATTTTAACACATTGACAGCCGTTTCAATAGCACATAGGCAATATTCTTTAGAATGAATACAATTAATTTGTTGGCTAACGATGTCAGCAGACATTAGCATCGTGCAGGACGTTGAAAATGGAAACTATAAAAAAAATTAAAATAGAAAATTAAGAACTATATACCTCTCTGGTTGCAGAGGAAGAAAAAAATAAAGTCAGTCGGTTTATGGAAAACGTCAATGTAGTAGCATAATAAGAAAAATGTAGTTAAAGAAAAAATGGTTAAAAATTGAAACAAAAGCGAAATTTGAAATAAAAGCGACTGTCCATTAATTTCGCGCTTATTGCAATTTTTGACCCTTTTTCTTTAAATACCCTGTTTTTATTGTTATGCTATGATATTGACGTTTTCCATAGACAGACTTTATTTTTTTTCTTACTCTGCAAACAGCGTAGTCTCCAATTCTTCGTTTTCTATTTTAATTTTACTTATAATTTCCATTTTCAATGGATTTATGTGCTGCATGATATTAATGTTTGCTGACATCGTTAGCCAACAAATTAGAATAAAAAAATTAGTTGTATTCATTCTGAAGGAAATAGCCTACGTGCTAGTGAAACAGCTGTCAATGTATTAAAATTTAACTGCGATAATTTGTTTTTATATTATATTCATAAAGCATGAAATGTCTATTTTAATATTTTACGATTAATGATGTTTCTAATACCACATGTCAAGGCATGTGATTTCTGACGCTTATTTATGTAAAATTTATTATTGCTATTATTTATTATCACTGTTACTTTTTATTAATATTACTTATTATTACTATTACTTATTACCAAGTGCAGATCCAGAAATCTTTCAAAGGGGGGCGATTTATTTCTGATTCCTAATTTTTCCAAGTGTCCGGTACTTTTTTACCAAACTTGGAGCGTTTATTTTAAAATTGGTAGAAGAATTAAGTAGTCAGGTATAAACGTGAATTTTTATGGGAGTTTAATAATATCGGTGAAGAAACCCAGCTAACAATGAAAAGTAACAGAAAAGCTACGTTTAGTACAGCGGAAGATGATAAGAAAATAAAATTATTTAGGTTTTATGGCGCCGCGACAACTTGCTTCGCCAGGACGCAGTTTTCCCTTGGATCCAAATCCCTGTTCTCAAGAGAAATCGAACCCCAAAATACGGATCGGAAAAAAAAAAGTCAGAACCCGCGGGATTTAAACCTGGGTTTACCCCGTGGTAGATAAACGTGCTAGATCTATGTCGGCGAAAATGAAATTGAAAGTAGACATAATGTACGAAAGTAATTTGTACATATTTTATACAGAAGGTGGAAAAAGCTTTTCTATGGCATCAGAAGCGACAAAAATCAGGTAGTGCGCACTGCTAGAAACAGATCTAGAAATTTACAGGAGTTTCCGACTCTTCTTTGGTATCGAGGTTTGTTGCATTTTTGTATTTTGCTCCCTAAATATGGTTTCTAGTAAAGCCAACAAAAATGTTGAAAGCAAGACTGAGTCTTTAGAAATACATATGCGGCTAACATGTGTTTAGTATCTGCTTTAATTTCATCATATTCTGTTTTTAAAGCATGACTTAGGTGAAGTCGGTCATTTTATTTCGTCGATGCTTTGAAGGTGTTAAAAGCATGAGGTCTGTGAAGTTAAAAACTAATTAAATTGCTTACAACATAAGGAAGAGATTTCGAATAGTTTTAAACATAAATGCAAACCAGGCTCTTAGTAAACAAGCTCTGGAAAAGGAAAATAGTGTGCTTCCCATTTACGAGATTATCTGTTAATTTCTATGGGAAATATCTAAAACCAAAACACGTGCCATGCATTAATTTATTTGTCATTACTGTTTTTAATTAACACCAAAACTAGGTAATAACATCCTAACATCAGCCCAAACAAAACAAGTAAAACGCGACATAGTAAATCAGCAACTGTGGATTATCCGAAATGCAGAACCTTAAAGTTTGGGTGGTAGAATAATTAAAATTTTAGTTTACAAACTTGCCACAAACTTTGTAAACAGTAATTATGCAGATTTAATCTAATTCCTATCTCAGAACATGATTGACATCACGAATCGACCCATGGATTATCAGCTCACGTGCAGGTATAATCCATAACTTACAAATATGTCTACAAGATATCCATCGAGAGCGTGCTTACGGCTTTAGCGGCCCTGGTCAAAACAGATTTTAGCGGCCCTCAAAAATGTTTTAACGTAACACAACGATAAAAAGTAAGTAAATAACTAACGTTCTTCACTGGTACAAACGTTAAAGGTAAAGAGAAGATAATGAAGCTAAATTAAAAATAGACATTTCTAAACAAAGCTAAGGATATATCAATCACTTGGTTTTTCTTGCTTAACTTCGATGTTGTGGATAAATGAAAGTGTTGTATTTAGTCCTACTGCCACATTATGAACCCACAGGAAAACCAGTACAATGTAATTATAAATTTATGCTTCTCAGAACTTTGCAATAAGTTCTCAAATCGGGGCCTCTGTAGTGGCTATAAAGCCACCACAGTCAATATGATAACGTGCATAATCTACTGATGCTGACGCATTTGGCAAATAACGTCTATATTTATTTTAACCACCATTTAGAAGTTTCATCAACGTCATGGGAAATATAACGTCACACACAAAAGGTCAATTGATGAAATACTCTGGGAAGGTATATAAAGGCCGCTAAAAACTTATTTCTTGGTGCTTGTACTGCATTTTTTTAGCGGCCCTGGGCGGCCGCCCAGCTCGTCACCCCGTAAGCACGGCCCTGATATCCTTGGTCGAAATCGCGAGTGAGATATTCACTTGCGTGCAGATATTACCCACATCTTACCAATTTGCGTGCAAGATGTTCATGGACTATGTTGAATGTTCATTGTCCATGGTGTTACATTTGTTAAGCACTCCTCATGCACTCTTTTCATCCAGGGGTGACAAATCTTGGAGAAAACGTTGCGGACGGGCCCCAGATAAGCTACAATCTTATCCATTTTCTTAGACTTGATTTTGTGTCTCAAGCGGGAGGGAGAACTTTGCTTTCGTCCATATAATTTTATTTAAAAAATCAAAAAGCTTTGACAACAAATAAAAAAATTTCATTGATTTCAATTGTTTGATAATTATTTCAACATTGAAGGATTATGTTGCTGCAATAAAGCATAGGTTTGTTTCCTCTTAAATGAAATTCAATTATATCTTTAGAGGCAATTGGGAAAGATATTGGCAATAACAGTTAAGGTAAAGGTAATATATTCTTCTTCCATGTGTATCTCCTTGCAACCTGGCTGGTACCCACATTATTATGCATCTTAAATTGGGTTAATAAATATTATTTTATATTTAATAAGTTACGACTTTCCCTCTCAACTGGGGTCTGCATTTATTTATTGATTGTCTATATAAAGTTTGCGGGGCCTGACCTCCAGAAATATTTTTTGCGGGGGGCCAAAATCAACTGGGCGCCTTATGGAGTGAAGCGCCTCTACTTTCACCAGTAATGAAATTTTGCAGAAATTGTAAAATACGATTTGAAAATACGGTATTGGAAACTTCCATATCTTTTCCAGTGGCATGCCGCATATGCTTTCATTTGGGGGGTTAAGGACAAAATTTGCCATGGTCTTGGAATAACACCCTTCATTTATCATGAAAGTTGGAATTTTTTTAGTGAAAAAATATATTTGGGGGTCATGACCCCTGTGACCACCCCTCTGCGTCCGCCCTTGTCATAGTCATCGTATCATAGTGTGTTTTGTCTCATAGGGCGATTACCTTTCGTTGGACACCCAGTCACGAAGGTTATTCTGGTAACGGTATCGCCGGTAAGTTTACAACTACATCTATATCCTGACATGAATTCCAGGAAAATGACGCATTGCGCATGCCCACGGACTCGATGCCAATGCTCATGAGCCTTTCTCTAGTGGGTGGTATAAGGATTGCGGAAACCCTGTTCTTTGATAAATACATTACGACTATAATCGTAAACAGAGAAGAATAGTAAATTAGTGTTGACGTTTTATCCTGCTTTGGATCCCAATATGTTAGGTATTTTCCTTCTTTTTTTTTTTTTTTAAATGAGTGTTACGATGTGACTGAATTTGTAAATGCATTCCATTGAATACGTACCTTAAGATATTGGCGTAATCTGGTAGGAACTTGCTCCCACCCTCAGTTTTTTTTTAGAAAAGAGGCAAAATCGTACTTTCCCCCCATACAGTTTTGAGTTTTTTCTTTGCCCCATCCAATTTACGTTATATTTAACCCCACCCCCAAGTTACGCCTATGCCTTGGGACTATGATAATCATAAAAATTAACGTTAATATTTACAGAGTTTCTTTGTTACTGCAAGAAGTGAATCTAGAGAGGGATTTCGGTTCAGAGGCGTAGCCAGGGGCGGACACAGACTTTCATTTTGGGGGGGGTCAAGGACAGAATTTGCCATGGTCTTGGAATAACACCCTTTATTAATGAAAGTTGGAACTTTTTACAGCAAAAAAATATTTTTTGGAGAGGGTCATGATCCCTGTGACACCCCCTGTGTCCGCCCTTGGTTGTAACCACCCATCGCAATGAAATTTTGTTGATTTAACATAGTACTATATTAGTTGTAGCTCTGTAACCCCTCCCATTAAGCCTATAACCCTCCCCTTATGAACTTTCTGCCTACGCCACTATTTCGGTGGGGGGAGGCGAATCAAACTTTTTGTAAAAATACCGTCCTTATATGCGGCCCTCGTTATAACCGATTTCCTCCGCAATTTTATAGATTGCAATGAAATACCCACCTCCCCCACCACGTGGATCCGCCACTGGCTATTGTATTAATATCTAACCATCATCTCCCTTAAAAATTGCCAAAATGTCGTAATTCAATACGATCGTTATGTGTGAAATCGAAGTACGACGTTTCCGCAATTCTTATACCACCCCTAGAGAAAAGTTCAAAAGTGTACCGCGCTATATAACGAGAACTACTATTTTCATAAAGTACGTACCCATAAGGATCCTTCAATGCTTATGGGTAGTTAGAAACCACTAGCTTGATTGAAAATGCATGGCTGGCTTTATTTGTTGTAAAATATACTTATTAGTTATTAAAAACAAGGATATAAAAATCACCATGTAATAAAACAGAAATAATGTATGTGACAAATGAGAAAATATGGTAGGAATGGCATTTGGCTGTAATTTTCTTTTCAAATTGATCAAGTTCAAAGTGTGCCTGAACGAACAATATTTACAAATTAATAACTAAGAAAAAAAAATTTCATTTGTACATAAATTATTAAATGCATGGATAACTTTTTTCACCAAGCATAAAACATTGATAATCCAGACAATTGCAAGTTCCAGTTATTTTAAATATATATTAATGTGCCTGAACAACATTAATATTTAAAACTTAATAACATATAAAATATTTTAAATTTGTATTTAAATTATTCAATGATTGTATTGATATATTTTTTTGTTACAGATAAAATAAATTGACGATGCATGCAATTTCAAGTTTGCAGTTATTTTATGAGCAAACATTAATATTTAAAAATTAATAACTGATATAAAAGCTTCTAAATTTGTACTTAAAATTGTAAATGCGTAGATAAACATTTTTTTTTATTATTGATAAAATACGGATAATCCAAGCAATTTAAAGCTGCCATTATTTTAAGAACACAAATTGGAAACTAAAAAGTTATTTAAAACATTAATGATAAGCATTGACACTTTTATTTTACATGTCAAACTTGTTCCCGATATTATCTTATATCGTAATACTCTCAGATGTGAACAAAAAATTTTAAAGCGTGTAGCACATTTTTTACTACAAAAAAAAAACAACCTTCACACAAACAGGTACTTTTCACGAAGTTAAAATCTTTTCGTTTTATTTTGGCTAACCAAATTTTGCGCCGTTCTTGATCATTTTTTCCATTTGGAATGTATAAATAATTTTACTACTGGAACACTTCGATTCTTGCAATTTACAGCACAACAACTATTTCTCACGATAAATAGGCTCCGATTATGTTGAATCTTATAACACTGGCTATCTTTACCAGCTAAGAGTATACTAATACATTGCTGAGAGCGTGCGATAATTGAGCCATAATGGCCGCTCTGTCACTTGCCCATCAGTTAACCAATCAAGCAGCCTGAGCTCGACAACAATACATGACAGAACTCTATATATAGTTCTGGTTGCTTGTGAACGCCGGTATTTTTTTTTTTTCAAACAATCAATTACAAGAGGGATTTCTCTTCCGTTTAGCCCCTTTGTTAACGTTTGCTAAATGTTTTATTGAAAGTTTAAGTATCCCGGTAATCTTGTCATGAAATATCGGTGCTTTAAGAAAAATATGATTTGACATTGATTTTACTTTTAAAAATCGTAAGATCACAGCCAACTAGATTACTACAGGCCCGCTCACGTGAGCCCAACGCCATAGAAAACCTGTCCCCAAATTTTATCAGTGGCGATTCTCTCAAGCAGTTTTTCTCCGACAGATGGCGCCTGCTACCTGGGTTAATATTCTCAATTTAACAGACTATAAATGCCAATTAATAGCCCAGTTTCTGATTACATACAGAAATATATTGCTTTTTGCTCAAAAAGTTATCGTATTTTATTTTCCAACGACGTTGATGTTACCGTGATATGACAAACTTTCGTAACAAATTTTAAACTAAAATTTAAATCTTACATACCTTTTTCTACTCTTTTATTTACACTGAAGGCGGTTTATTGGATGAAATGATTTCTCAGGCATGTTGAATAACTGATAATGAATTGATAGTTTACACTGAAAGCTAAATTGAAAAATGCATATAAAAGCAGACTTTATTTTAATGGTTAATAAAGCAAAGAATTATATAGAATTTAAATCAACTAATTAATAATTTAATTATTTTTATTAAAATTAATTATAAAATAAAGAATTAATTAGAAGGCTTGACACCTGTTTGGAAAGACTTTAATGGAATGTTAATGAAATTAACACATGAATTTACAATAAACTGATGATATAACTACACAATGTATAATATGTTATACATTGTATGATATTGTATATATTAAATACAATGTATAATATTGAATACATGATTTCTAATAACTTTTGACACAAGCCAAATTTTTAATACATCACATAATAAAAATAAAGAATCAGGTATTCATGAATAGCAATTCTTTCCAAAATAATTTTACTTGGAAACACAAACTACATAATAAAGCAGCATGTAACCGAAAAACAAAATATAGAATAAACACTTACTGTGTCCTTAACACTTACTGTGTCCTTAACACTTACTGTGTCCTTAACACTGCAGATATAAATAGGCTACATTTTATGAGATTGGATTGAACGAAAAAATAAACTATTAGTAAAAGAAAATGTTTTTTTTATACACATTATTTATTTCCATGTCTCGAAAATGCACAATAAAAGGAAAACTTTATACAGTAAATAATTACGGCAGTTTACATTCTCTGGAATCTTTATTGATATATCCCTAATAAAATGTAAAGAGGGCACAATAACGCTATTTCAAAAATGTAGAACTGCTCATCAAAATAAAATAATTTTCACTCTAATACATAGCAAGTAATAAAACAGTATGTCACACGAAAACATTCTGAAATATAAAATAATAAAGAATAAATACCTGTTGCTCATATACAGCAGATTATCAATAAATTAAAGCCAAGATTGTTAATTGCCTGCTGAATAACTACAATTTGTAATAACAATTTTGTATAAAATTATATTTTTAAACCTTTCTAGACACAAATTTTTTTTTAAGAAATTTTGTTTTGTGTTCATCAGCCAAATTGGTAGTAGTTTTAGCAAAATTACTTAAATATGGTCTTCAAAACTTCGTTAAAATTAAAAACGACAATTCTTTAAGATGGTCAAACATATTTGTACATCGAAGGACTGGATTTTTGCACAATCGTTTGTATAATAAATTACGTAGTTTGGTCAATGTATTTTTTCCATTATAAATGTTTGGAATTATCAACTGAAGAACATTTTCAATACGTAATAACAAATCGATTAAACATCGTTTGGGGTAAATTAGTCCTCCTCTATCAATATTTAAAATCAGTGCTAAAGAAGGCGCTGAAGTAGATGAAGAAATAAAAAGGTCTTTGCACGAATCACAATCCATATTGTCAATGACAGCTCTTATTATATATTCTGCAATATAGCCCATAGTGACAGAACACAGACTTGTTGGAAGTGAACCTACCAAAATAAAAATATGCTCTCTTTACTGTAATTGTCAATGAACAACGAAAGATTTTTTAAAAGGGAACCGCTTTTGTGGAAGCTCACACTTTGAGACAAGACCAATCACAAACAATAGTCTTTGAGCTCCTTATTAAGAATATGAAATCAGTTTTTTGTGAATAGCATATAAAATTTTTTTTCATTAATATTTAAAGTCCAAAAATCACACTTTTTAGGTGAAGTTTGATATTTTTTTATTCGCACTGTATATGAAGATAATAACTTTTGAACTCAATTCGAATAAAGAGGGTAATTGTATTTAACGGATAAAATTATAAAATTACACGAATGATCATTCAGTGTATTTTAAACCATAATATAAAACTAAGCTTTTTAATACGATATTTGGCATGCAAGGGTCGAAATTTGCAGTTGCCCGCTTGCCCTGGCAATCAAATTTTTAGAAGGGCAAGTTAAAAAAATCAGTTGCCCCCTCGGGCAATAAAAAATTATTTTTTTAACCTCGATATTTATAATATAATAAATCAAAAATATCGTTAAAAGCAATATATAATCAGATTTTAAACACGTGTTTTTTATTGTTAATAGACTTGCTTCTCAGTCTTCCAACTCAGAGTGTGGATTGTGAACAAGGTTTTTCTGTCATGAAAAGGGTAAAAGGTAATTGGCAAAGCAAGCTATGTATTTCCGTTACAACAAACTTAAGAATAACATTACCATCTGCAAGTATGGAAGATTTTGAACCAAAAGACGCCATTTACATATGGTTAAGTGTGAAACTGAGAAATTCATAACACAAGCTGAAAGCTACAATATGAAAGCTGAAAACAAGCTCCCCTTTTGCCAGAAGATTCAGATATATCAATTTAGGTGTACAACTGATGATAATTAAAAATTTGTATCGTGGGTAAATCTTCTATTCCTACTTTCACCTCTTAATATGCAAGTGAATATGGCAATAATTTTACGAATAAATATTTATAATATACGCCCAAGAATGAATTTTTAAAATTTCATTTTGATGTGTTAACATCAATTTTGATTTTATTCAGAACAATTTTGTTTGAAATTTTTTTTTGACGAAACATTTATACTTCATGCCGATATCGCCAATTCTAATAAATAGGATAATCTAATAAATAGGAAAATAAAATACGATAATTTTTTAAGAAAAAAGTAATCTATTTCTGTATGTAATCAGAAACTGGGCTATTAATTTGCATTTATAGTGTGTTAAATTGGGAATATAACTTGAGCAGCAGGCGCCGTTTGTAGGAGAAAAACTGCGTAAGAGAATCGCCATTGAGAAAAATTTGAGGACAGGTTTTCTATGGCATTAAGCTCACGTGAGCGGGCCTGTAGTAATCTAGTTGGCTGTGCCAAGGCCAACTAGATTTACTACAGGCCTGCTCACGTGAGCCTAACGCTACAGAAAACCTGTCCCCAAATTTTCGCAGTGGCGATTCTCGCACGTAGTTTTTCTCCGACAGAGGGCGCCTGCTGCATAGGAAAACATTCCCAATCTAACACACTATAAATGCCAATTAATGTCCCAGTTTCTGATTACATACAGAAATAGATTGCTATTTTTCTCAAAAAATTATCGCATTTTATTTTCCAACGACGATGATGATATCGTGATATGATAACCTTTCATAACAAATTTTAAAATAAAATTTAAATCCTACATACCCTTTTCTACTCTTTCATTTATACTGAAGACGGTTTATTGGATGAAATGATTTCTCAGGCATGATCAATAACTGATAATGAATTGATAGTTTATACTGAAAGCTAAATTGCAAAATGCATATAAAAGCAGACTTTATTTTAATGGTTAATAAAATACAACTATATAGAATTTTAACCAACTAATTTAATAATTTAATTATATTTTATTATAATTAATTATAAATAAAGAATTAATTAGAAGGCTTGACACCTGTTTGGAAAGACTTTAATGGAATGTTAATGAAATTAACACATGAATTTACAATAAACTGATGATATAACTACACAATGTATAATACATAATTTCTAATAACTTTTGACACAAGCCAGATTTTTAATACATTGCATAATAAAAATAAAGCATCAGGTAGTCATGAATAGCAATTCTTTCCAAAATAATTTTACTTGAAAATACAAACTACATAATAGAACAGCATGTCACCGAAAAACAAAATACAGAATAAACACTTACTGTGTCCTTAATACTGCAGATATAAATAGGCTAAATGGAACACAACAAGAAACTATCATTATTATCACAAATAAATATCATGTAAAAATTATAGAAAACCCAGAAACCCTTTTTAATCTTCGGTTAACTGCTGCAAACACATGAAAGCATATGGCATGTTTGTACCTGTGATTTGGCGTCCCCTATGAACAACCCCAGTAATTACTCCAACAGAAAGTGGGGACACCCTTAAAATTCACGTGAGCGGGCCTGTAGTAATCTAGTTGGCCTTGCTTCAACAAAGAACGAAGTGTTGCTAGTTGGATCCCACTTCCGGTTAAAAAGTTGCTATTAATGTTGGTTGGCGCTCCATCTATCGGCGGTGAAACGCGACATTGAAACAGGTGGGGTGGTAGGTTAAAATTGTGGAGCCGAAAGTAGATTTCTTCAAGGTGGATTGGAGTATGGTGTGGATCCATGATCGTTTACAATGTCACCGGAGTAAATTGAATTTTGCAGGGGACTTGGGTTGATGAATGATGGAAGCGTCTTGAAAATTGAATTTATGTTTATGGTAACAGCGGTGAACTTCAGTGGAGGATTTATTGAATTCGGCCTTTTCAACATATCTTTAATGTTCTTTTAATTTGAGACGTCTTTGAAACACTTCGTCCTGCCGATGAAGAAAAGGTTACACTAACATAGGGTTCGTATGGTAAGACGTAGTCTTAATTTTTTAGGAAACTATTATTGGTCCTCAAAAGTCCTCATTTTCACCCTAAATTTGAAAAAGTCCTTAATTTTGTTCTTCTATTTCTCAACATTTTTCTGTAACATATTTTAGTTTCAATTTTTGTTACTGACATTCTTCACACAGTGTGAATCAACATAAAGAACGAATATAAAACTTCACACTATGCGGGTTGTAATATGCCGTTTACGAACTATGGGAACATGCATAGAGGAGCATTCCCTCTTGTAATATACATAGAGAACTCTCCCACCCCACCTTGGAACTTGCTGCGGTATTTCCTTAGAACAAGAATGACCAATGCATCTCACACTTTTTTCCAAACCCAGATTTAAAGCGCGAGGCTTCTTAGGCACAGCTTGAGTGCTTTGAGCATTCTAGGTACCACGGACCGATACCCCAGCTCTCGACACACTGTATATTTCATAATTACATATCTGTTATGAGAAGTTTTACCCTACTTCGTATGTATCTAGCGTTAATCCAATCTTTAGAAGGGGAAGTCGTCAAATATAGTACCCTGTCTTCATAGTGAAGCTAGCTATCTACCCAAGAAAATATTTTACGACGGAAAATCACGGTTGAGAGAGGAAGGGGCATTTATGATTACCTTATATCCATTATTATAAAATAATGATACTTTTATCAATGAATTTATTTTATTTGATGGCGAAATTTTTTATTTTCCTGTTGTTTGAGGAAGGTGATTGTTTTTCACGGAGTGTTTTATAATTTAATACTAAGGCAAAAAGTGGCACTTCCCCGTGGAGGAATGATCGTCAGAATTCTGTGATAAATATTGGCTACAATTTTTTAAAAAAGAGAAAAAATAAAAACGTTACCTTTTAAAATTTTGTGCCTCTTTATAATAAACCCGGGCTTTCTTTCTCCCCATCTTAATGCCGTAGCTAGATGCTTTTTTTAGGGAGGTGGGCCTAGAATTCGCTAATGATTTGAGGTATTTTATAAATATATTTAATACTATCTATGCAGACTGAAAATTTAGCATTAATGAATAATTTTTTTAAACAAATTTTGCATTGAATCAACGATGGGTCCTGTTATGGTGTACTGGTCAGGTGTTCGCTGTTATTCGAGGTTCGACTCCCAATGATATTCCCCTCCAAGAAAAAAGTTTACCATCAAATTGCCAGCAGCAGTTCGAGGGTTGGTTCCCTAGGCCTTAAGTGGTTTGGAAAATTCCTCGGAAAACTAGATCTCCACTCAGAAAGACTCTTGCGCCATGCAACTCACAAACAAATATGAGTTAACGGTTAATATAGTGGTCCGCTAGAGAACCAAGGCAGAACTCTCGTATAGGAGGAAAGTAAAGGAGGTGATAGCGTCCTCTAGCGACAGTTTGTCTTCTTTTTCTTTTTTTTTTTAATTTTCCTTAAATTCTGGACAGGAGTCCGACGGTTTGTGGCAACAATCTTTTCCGCCGATTGAGAGATTCAATTTGGTGACCTAACGGCATTTTTTGGAATTTTTGTTTT
>QLNU02015360.1:280093908-280120259 GCA_006491805.2 Dysdera silvatica
AAGGATACTGTATAATGAGCACCAATAATATATATTGACACACATCATGAGTAAATTTAGACATCAGTCAATATTTTTAAGACGCAAGGATAGGCTTGCCACACAAAGTGCAAGACAAAGTTCGAAGAAGAGTGGGAATACGACATAACCTTGAAATAATACGTGCATATTAAAAGGTTAGTTGAAATTGAATACGATCATACCTTACAATTACAAATTTAAATTGCAACCGAGTTACTAGTGTACATCTGAACAGAAATTCAGTCTCAATCACAATGTTGTGACAATCACTCAAACATAATTGTGTCGACACACCCCCATGCCTAACGTTTATATAGATTATATACATTGTATATATTGAACCGGTATATAGCGATGTGATAAAGTTTTATTTTGTACATCCAAAACTGTTAATCGTTATACATGTGGGTTAGCTGTGTGTTTAAGTGTATTTGCCTAATAGTGTCTTCCTTTTAGATAGAATGACCACTCGTGTTGACAATTAAATGTAATAAATGATTATCAGTGAGTGTGTCAGGTATTGTAATGATTATAAGGGAAATACAATCAGAAATACAGGGGCAAGTTAAATAATAATATGACATTAATTAAGTATGATTATAAAAGTGAACGATGGCCGGTTGTACTATTGTGGCGCAAGGACATCAAGGGTCATTCTGCGTCATGAAACGAGACCATTGGAATGGGACAAAATATACATAAAAATAGATTAAATCAAAACTATATCCATGTTTCCGTAGTGAACCCGTACAAATTGTCAATATATTCTATATAAGAGCATAGATTTGATTAGTATTTTTTACCCAGATAATAATTAAGATTGTCATGTTTTCACTTATTTAAATCTGCAACTCAGTAAACACAAAAAGTGATTAGACAGACAAGATGTGAAAAATAGTAATTAAACATGCATTTTTGTTGGGAAATGACAAATACATTCTGGGAAAATCTTATAATCATTTAAACTAAAACAGGCCAACCTAGGAAAATACCAACTGCAGCAGCCCTACCACCAATTGGGCTCTTTTAAATTAATTAGGGGCAAATGAAGAAAACCCCAATTATGAATAATCCCAACATTCTTGGGAGCCCCTCCCAGTAATTTTAAAAACTCTACGTTGCTGCACATATTTACAATTAGTTATTAAATGTATTTATTCACAGGGTCCATGAAGATTTCATAAAAAAATTCTAAATTACTTTTGATACATGCTCATTAGGATTATGTCATAATTTTTATCCTTCAAAAAATTTTATTTAACAAGAGATTGGAAATAAATGTTGACACAATATTGAAAAAATATTTGAAATTTTCTTTTTTTCTTTTTTTTTCCAAAAAATATAATTTTTTCTGACATGCGCGGCTCTGCTGCTCTCTCTGTAAGACCGATGAAATAATTATCCAATAAACTTAAAATTTTTAATCCAACGTACATAATAAATGAGTGTCAAAATCATATTTTTAATTAAGGATTCTATAACAACGCCATAGGTGTTATAATTAATAAAATAATTTGAATTCACTTCTAAAAAATCGAAAGGAATTTTTAGGCAGAAATCATAATTTCGACAGTAAGGACTTCGCTGTCGACGAACTTGAAAAATGAAATATTTCGTTATACGAGATTCCAAACATCCCCTTCTACGACAATCTCGTTACACCGGGAGAGAGAAAGGTCGGTATGCTTACGAGCAGTGACAGCTGATGGGTTATTCAAATGTGGGTTCACCAGTGGCACAGCTGATACTTTTGTTTGCCGGGAAAACTAATATTTTGACGCCTCTCTGACACAGCGTCAGCCCCCCCATTGTCCTCCCTACAGACATTGCATGCCATGGCAGCCAGGGTATATGAAAAGAAATTTTCACAGGTCAACGAAACGTACAGATTAAAATATATTGTGTTTTCTTGGCATAAAATCGAACAAATTTGCAATGCAACGGTAAAAAATACGTTGTCAAGATATTGACGAATATCAATCTTTCCAAGGAGACCGAACTCTGATATGGAGTTTAAATGCGACTGCAAGCATTAATGTTTCTTTATTTTTGAGTTAGGTGTGACAAATTGACGGGACCATAACTCACCCAACTTAAATCTCCACTTCGTTTTGCAAGCAGGAGACAGTAAAGACAAAATAGCCTGTTAGCTAATTCACACCCACAAATCCATAGATTTTTCTCATTTAATTCGGGTTTCAATTCTTTTTTGAAATCCTTAGTTTTTGATTTTGTTACCTGCATAAGGTGAAGCCCAGTATTGACCTAAGTAGTTTTATTTCTATTTGTCTTTCCGGCGGTAATATTGAAAAATGTAATTGTTTCAGCTCCGAAACACCTATTTTGTTAAATGCAATCTTAACTATTAACACGTTTGTACAAACAATAATAAAACTAACCATAATAATTAATTAAAAAAATTAAACTAACCGAATGTACCAAGTAGCAAACAAAGTGAGATCCTTGGCGAAAAAGAAACCCAATAAACAAATTGCGTTCTATCTCTCGCAAAATCTTTACTGTTTGTTTGTTTGTTTGGCTTTTTTATGGCGCAAGAGCATCTGGGCTATACTGCGCCAAAATCTTTATTTTGCGAACGCTAATTCCATAGACCGCGAATATCCCATACCCTCCCATGCCTTCAGTACTAAACCTCTTTCTAAGATCAATTTTTTAAATCGCAGGTGCAACAGGCCCAACACTCTCCTCCATGCATCTCGGTTAATAAGGTCACCAACCAAATAAAGTAATAATTGACTTACACGTAATAAATTTCGTATTTTATACTATTACAGTTCATATTGCGTGTTTGGTATTTTATTTTTCTTAATTTCTCTTCCATATTTTAGCTACATCGGTCGCCGTAAACTGAACATTGCGTGGCATTATGATGCATGAACGCGGGGTTACTTCTTCACTACCTCTTATAGCGCCTTAACGATTACGTCAGATACTTGGAATTAAAATATGCAAATTTTTTACTTTCGCGCGTTTAAACCAACTTTTTGTTCCTGTCCATATTATACATTTGAGACACCTAGATTTCATAACTTTATTTTAATTTTTGTATCAAAAACGATTTAAAGTTTATTTACGTATGTGAATCTTTATCATACTTATTCATGCAAACTTTCAATTTAATGCATTTAGATTTTGACATTTATCCCACAAAATTTGTTGTCCATATACTTCCGAAACGGATTTTAGCATATTATTTACTTATAAGGCGCAGCTTTAGGGAACTCAGTTTTTTTTTCTGTGCTGTTGTTTGTTCCTATGATATATATAGTATTTGGTGGCAAATTGTAATATTTTTAAGACTAGTACTTTATTGTTATTGATAATGAAGATACCAATTAAAGTATTAGATTATTATTCTCTTTCGGGAACAAGAAGGTTTGTATACCTATTAACATGAGGCCCTACGATAAAGATTATTCAATTTAGTGGGGAATTGCGTACTGAACACCGAGAAAGGCCCCTGGGTAAAATTACCTCGAACTGTTGCTCTAGCTACGAACGTGGATAAAATCCAAAGTGCAGTTAAAGTGCTTGCCTTAATTGTAAATCCTTCACTAACGTCCGTTGGGCATATGTAAAACTACTTCGAAATGTCAGTAAACAATTACACGAATCTTCAAGTAAGGAAAAGACGATGGCTCGCAATACAACGAATTTCTCTCTACGACTGTGGTTTGGAACTAATGTGTCATATTAATGGAGTACGACTACACGATGGTTTTAGTTAACACCTTGAGGTCAATTAAAAAGATATCTAAATATTTTTATTCATTCATTGATTCGACTCTGACACTGCAATCATTTTATGGTGAAAATTAGTTTGGAGATTTAGCCTAAGCAATATAGAAATGGTTTTAATAACGAAGAGGAAGATAGCCTAACATACATTGCTCGCAAAAATTCCAGTATTACAAAGAAATCATGGGGAGAATACGCGTGAGGGCCTTAGTTACCCTAAGAGGACTCGTAATTACTACGTAATTACAAGTTTGTGAGGGCTTTAGGGTAAAAAATTATTCGTAATTATGTAATTACATTACTTTCTCTCTATGTATACATGTAGATAATGATGGTTTGAATTTTACTTCTGGAAAATGCTTAGTGGGTAATTTGAGAAAAGACTGAAGATTTTCGTGACCTCTGAGTAGTATTTAGGATTGCTTATATTTAACTGAATTCGAACTGCGTAATGAGAGTGGCTATAACAATGTGGTTATAGAAATAGTCTGCATGCATAATAAATTAAATTCGTTTATAAAACTGCGAAATATTTAAATATGTATAGTGTCAGTGCGATTTATCGCCCGCCAAAAATTATATTAAATTACTTTTACCAAGTTAGGCTTACATTATGAAACTAATTATTAATTCAAAACTTGGGGCTCAAAGCTAAATTACACAGGGTCTTTCGCCATACCAGATGTTTGTTTGTTTTTTGGTTTTACGGCTCAAAGACTACAGTGGTCATGCTGCGCCGGGACCTACTGTTTTCCGAGGAATCCGAACCTCTTAAGGCCTAGGGAACCAAACCCCGGACTACAGTGAGCAGTGCGATCTTTATGAGATCTCTGAGTAAGCGTTCTTTTTGCACTGCTGGGAGTCGAACCCGGATTAGCCGCGCAATAGGAGAACGCGTTACCACACTGCGCCACCGCAGGACCCCCATACCAGATGGAAACTATCATGTGAGTTTATCAATATGTGACAAATACTGTTTCGCTGTTTCTTCCCCTGTTCCTTTGTATTTAAAAAAAACAACCCATCCATTGTCCGGTTCAATTGGCAATGATGATGCAGAGTAAAGAGTCGCTTTTGAAAGAAATATTAAAACATGAACTTTGTGATTAATCGATCATCAGACACCATAGGACAGAAGGGGGTGATAGACGTTCAACGTTATTTATCTTCAGCTTGAATGAACAGTTTATTTATCATTTTAATGAGGATTTTAATTATTGTATGTAATTTAGTTATTTATGTAGTGCATTTAGTTAGCTATATGGCTCATATTACGGAATCTGTAAATTGGAGCTTGTCCTTTATTGCTTATCCTCCTCCTCTCTTCTTTCTAAGCAAACTGGGCAAAGGGCAAGACAGGGGACTCGAGCAAAAAAGAAATGTGCACGACAGGGGTCTAAAGAATTCTTTCACAATATAGCAGTTTTCCACCACCCATTTAAAAATTTAAGTTGTCCTTATCAGCAAGCGTGGATTGACGTCATCAGAAGGACAGCCTGGACGCCGGTCAATCACGTGGGCGTCAACCAATGACCTGTGAACCCTGTGTGACGTGGAGGGGAAAAGTTTGGTTCAGCCAATGAAAAGAAAAAAAAAAAACTCTCGCGAGACCGAGGTAAACAACTGAAATAAAACGGAGTGTAGTGCTGGTGGTTTAGTGGAATAGAGTGTGGTGCTTTAAAAAGACAGTTGGTTCCTGAATTTTGTTTAGCGAGGACGGAAGCAGCTAACCATGTAAAAATTAGTTTTTACAATTTTCGTGCCGGGACATGAGTCGCTGGTACTGATAGCGCCGTCATCGATCTACGTCGCAACCTGAAAATTTCTATTAGATTCCAAGCTGAAACAGGAGAATTGAATTCTCCAGGTCAGTCTTAAAGATCAATTTGCAAGTAAGCAATCTCTCCTTTTATTCGTGTGTTTATATGGAATCGCTCGTGTCTAATTGTAGTCAAGATCTTGCCAGGCACCTAGCAGATATCCTGGATATTCGTGATTTGAAGAAAGAGCCGATGATGTCTTCCTTTGTCTTCGTGGGACGCTATTCGAAGACGACTTCGGAAAGTAGATGCCTTTATCGCCGATGGTGTTCAGCGCCGGACAATTAATGCCTCACTCCGCAAGTCCTTCCTTTACCTTCCCTTCTATTAATTCCTCGTGCCTTGCCACAGTGCATTATAAATAATTGTTTTACATGTATATATAGATAATTATATGCTATTGTAGTGTAAGGTTTATCTGTGTTTGCTCACATCCCCTAGTTAATTATTAAATGTTTGTGTTATGTTTAAAAAAAAAGGGTTCCTGTTTTTCTTGTTCTTGTGCCCTTACCTACGTTTACTAATTAGTAATTTTATATATAGCACAACGGTAATTAAACGGTAAACTTAACCATACGAGTTAAAAACCTTTTGGTCTAGTTTTAAATAATTATTCCAAAAGCCTAAGGTCTTCAAAATTAATTTTCGGCTACATTAATATTCTAACCAATTCTTGAATGTAGAAAAAGCTATTTAACAATAACATATAGTAATCAACTTTTCCTTCATATGCAAAATAATTACTTGGGGTTAATCATAATTTTCTATTTTTCATTATAATCTAAGGTCAATTAATACGAAATCCATCTATATATATATATATATATATATATATATATACATGGTGTCCCAGAATAGACGTACCTCTCTTATTAACTAGAGTTCTTCTCAACGTTAAAAGTTCGTTGATATCTCATTTTATATGTTTTTGATTGCACTATCCTTCTAGATCATGGAGAATTTCATAGAAATGTCGACGATGTGTTAAAATACAGAAATGCCTTTGCTCTCTCACTTTAAATTATACTCTGTCTTATTTTAAATCACAGTAAAGATTATTTAATTACACGTGTAACAAGATCAGAACGGATTTTGTACGGAAAATAGAACTGGATATATATTAGAAGTTGAATTTCAACAAATACATCAAATCGCATAACATTCCTGGTTGAAAATAAATTCAAATTTTCGTAAAAATCTCTAATTCCAGGGCAAACTAAAGAAGAATTACAAAACGAAATATCTAATACCTAAAATAATTTCATTATTGTTAGTTTCTGTAATTGCCTAAAATGTCGTTTTTAGGCGTTATACTAACAAGTATGATAGTTTGTGCAAAACGTCTGCTGTAATCTAAGCCAGATGAGAGAAAAATATTTCTTTCGACACCTTACTAAGGTTAAAACAGGCATTTAGCAAAAAAATATTGGTCTTTACAGGAATATTGAAGAAGAACAACAGTTTGTTTGTATTTCTATTTTTAATTTGTCCTATAATTGGAGACCTTTCACGAAAATTCGAAATTGCTTTCATCTAGAAGAAGCTGTGCGACTTAATGCATTTGTTAAAATTCAGAATAAAATATCTCCAATTTTATTTACCGTACAATATTCGTTATGATCTTATTTAGAAACGTAATTTATAATCTCTATTTTGGTATAAAATAATACATAGTGGGCAATTTGAAATAAGAGAAAAAATTAGGCGTATTTTGTTACACTCTCTCCGTACTTTTACAGGATTCTCCATGACGTAGATAGCGCACTCAAAAATCTATAAAATTAAAAATCAAGGAGCATTTTTCGGTTGAGATGAACTGGAATTAATAAAGGCGGTACGTTCATTCTGGGGACACCCTATATATATATATATACAGTGTGGCAAGGAATTTTTAAGACTGGCGCTAGATGCTAGTGCACATTGGCTTGATCAGCGTAATCGCGCATGCGTGATAGACCTTGATCGTCTGCTGACACACTGCCAAAAGTTGGACTGATTTGCCAAACTAACTCAAACGATATGGCTGTTTATTACAAAAGTAAAATTCTTTCATGTTGAATTATTGAGATGGAACAAAGGGGTATAATTAAATTTAATGCAAAACTTGGTAAAAGCGCATCGAAAACGTACCAATTGATGAAATAAGTTTACGGTGAGTTTCACTTAAGTGGATCAAATGTTTTTCTATGGTACAAACGTTTTTTGGACGGAAGAGATACGCTAGAAGATGATAAGCATACTGGAAGACCAAGTTCATCCAGGACACCTGAAATTATTGAAAAAGTGCGTGATTTCGTGGTAAACAATCGCTGTGCGTCACTAAGAATGATGGCAGAGTTTTTAAACATCAACAAAGAAACGATTCGAACCATCCTGCATGAAGGTTTGGCCAAAACAAAAGTATATGCTAAATTTGTTCCACACACTTTAACCAACGAACAAAAAGCAAGGAGAAGTGCACATTGCAGATATCATTTCAGCCGCTGAAAATGATCCAAACTTCTTAAAAACCAATGTTACAGGCGATGAAACATGGTGTTTTCAGTTTGATCCTGAAACAAAGCGTCAAAGTGCGGAATGGAAGGCAAAAAATTCACCACTAACCAAAAAAACAATAAAAGTTCCATCAAAAATCAAACCAACGCTCATTACATTCTTCGATGGTCAGGGTATTATCCATAAAGAATTTGTTCCAACTGGACAAACAATTACTAGTGAGTATTACTTAAATGTTTTGAAGCGTTTGATGGCCAGAATTCGTCGTTTTCGTCCAGTATATCGGGATGAAAACTGTTGGTATTTATTGCATGATAACGCATCCAGTCACACCTCACTTATGGTTCGTAGATTTTTGGCAAAAAATAAAGTCTGTGTGTTGAATTATCCAGTATATTCGCTCTTTATTCCCAAAACTTAAAATGAAGTTAAAAGTTTGTTATTTGATGATATTTCAACCATACAAACAGTTTCTACGCATGCTTTGGAGTCAATTCCGCAAAATGAACTGGAACAGGCATTCGATTCATTATTAAATCGCTGTAATAAGTGTATTGAAGTCGGAGGGGCTTACTTTGAATAAAAAAACAAAACGAACCATAATTTCTTGTTTAGATTTCATTTTACAGACCCCGTCTTAAAAATTCTTTGCCGCACTGTGTATCTATATTTACAAAGGATTACAACATCTTTATCATTAAATTAAAACCAATTTGTCAAATGCAAATGCACAGGGTTTAAACTTCTAGTTTATTTGATGGTCAAATTGAAATTTAAACAGACTCTGTTGTTGTCACTCGTAAAATATTTTCGATCCTATTTCGTCGTATATAGATTACCCTAATAATTCGTCGCAAATTAATTTGAGAAAGTCAGTGTAAATTCGTTGCTAGAAAATTCACCGCCAGCCTAAGGATTCTCCATACGAATTCATCGCGCATTTTGGGATATCTTGTATGTATGTGTCTGTGTATGTGTGTGCGTGTATGTTACCCCTGTAGTGCCTAAACGGAACAGAGTTATTTGTTTCAGTAAAGAGTTATGTCTGTCTGTATGTACGCATGCATGTATCTGAGTGTGTGTGTGGGGGGCTGCTTGGTTTTGTATAATTTATTCGTAAAATTCCTTTAATAATGTGCTGACATCTAAATTCACCTTTAAAATTCCTAATAAAGAAATTAAGATTACCTGTGCTCTTTTTAGTCACTTGTTCTTGGACAGAAAAAGTACAAAAACTTGAAAATCTGTCAAAAGCTGCAAAGGATGACGGCGAAACGCTGAAAATCTGATATTTCGCAGGTGGCTACTTTCTCAAAGATTGGATATTCATAATTTTCTGCGAATAATTGGGAAAGTTTGGCTCGACTGATTCTAACATGACCAAAAGCAATTTATTTCTTAGCGAATAACCAGCTTGCCGAAATGATCATAAATCAATGGAAATGCCGTCTATCAATTGCTTTGGGTAAATGAGATTTATTTTTCTTTATATCGGCCGAAACTTGTTTTTAAATGGAGGCAAACAACAACAGCTTTCATCTAGTGAGATATTGAATGCTTTGCGTATTAAAATAGTCTCGAACAAATCGATAAACATTAGCATTTGCTTTCACTATTACGTTCGCAAGATTTAAGCCAGAACACACTTCCCTAGTTTCGAGTTTTTGATCATTTAGCGGAGAGTGGATGGAGAGAAACAAATAAAAAAGAGAGAGCTCTTTCAATTCCATAATGCAGAATTCTAAAAGCATAGCAAAGGGTCTTCCCGGCCATTTTTGGAAAACGGTTAATACTTCCTCTTAAATTTTAGGTTCTGCCCTGATGGTTTTTCGTTTGTTGTTTTATGTCAAGATGCTTATTCCCTTCGTCCACCACGAAGTATCTGTGTCCTTGAAGAGCGAAGTTTGAAAATGAGAATATACAGGGTGGCTTGGAAGTCACTATACATGGAGACTAGTCTATTTTTGTTCTGGTTATTCCTTTAAATGCTTTTGTCAACAAAGAGCTATAAAAATCATCCTCACGGCTGAATCTATGTTGAAAGACTTTGAATAAAATGGTAATTTATTAAAAAAGTTGACATGTGTATAATGACCTTTAAACTATTCTGTAGGAGTTGAACATTCGCAAGCAAGCAAAATTATGAATAACAGACTGAAAAGTACCTATACCTCAAATTCAAAGGTAGCAAAATAGAGTTAAAAGTACGTTATGTTGGCGCCTGACGGCTAACAATCGTATACAAATCGTATTACAATCACACCGCCGGTGGTCCGTTACAATTATCAAGGGAACCAACCCCCGGACTATAGTGAACAGCTCGTCGACAAGCGTTCTTATTCTTTTAGCATCGTTGGGTGGGAGTCGAACCCGGGGTAAGGGAGCACTAGACTAACCTATTACTACTGAACCACGGTGGGACCTCCAAAATTATTAGCAATCGAGATTTCATAGGCTTTATCTTGTATTGTGACTATAGTTCTGATGTCATAGATTGGATCAAAAAAGTAGACTTATAAAGGGGGCCGACAAAATAGAGCCTTACACCACTACGCTTCCTTCCATTGAAATTTCTGTTTGAACAATAAAATATAGTATATTATCCGTTCACGTAAAGAAGTCCGATGGAAGAGTTAGGAATAACGGGGGTGACGTCACAAATGAGCTAGCAGCTTACAGCAGAGTAGGACGCCAATCTTAGAATTCGTTTTTGGCGATCGCCAAAAACAAGTGTTAAACTTAGAGTCCTAGATTGTTATAAGCGGCTAGCCAGATTGTTACGTCAGTCACCTCCCAATATTTCTAACTGTTCCATGGGACTTCTTTTCGTGAACAGACAGTACTTGTGTGTTGGAGCTCTTTCTCTCTCTTTATGGAGGGAGGGAAGAAGGGGGACATGGGAGATCGAATGAAACCACCGAGCTACGATCCGGAAAGCCATCCTGATTCATCCACGCGAAATATAGAAAATGGACAAGACAATAATGAATCAAATTCAAGTTTTCATAAATACCTACCTCCGGACAATATTAAACATACACTGTCTACAAAAACAGGTAACTAACATAGAACTATAAAATATTTGCTGGCAGTAATAATTAAGCTAGCTAGGTTATGCGTTCAGGAAGAAATAGAACATTGGTTGTAACCAAGCATTAAGCTGGAGTCCTCGAGGAAAGAGAGAAAAGGGAGTAGACCATGAAATACAGGGAGAATCTTATGAAATGAAATTAAAGGAGAGGAAAAAACACAGATATAGAAGAGAACAAGGAACTTGCAGAAAAGCGAGATAAATAGAAGTCCTCGGTAAAGGCCCAAAGTGTTGAAGAAAATAGGGAAAAAATATGCCGTTTTAATTGCAAAGTATACTCGTATTATGTGCCCCTATTTTTTGTATATATCTGTGTTTATTATTTTTTAGCCTTGCGCTTGGACCACCCATATAGATCAAATGCATAATGTATGCATATAAAGAGATAACATTCTGTGACTTTACTATGTTTGGAGCAGTATAGCCCAGATGCTCTTGCGCCATAAAAATCCAAACAAACAATATAAAGAGATACTCTAGTCTTCGAAAAACAAATGTTTACAGTTCTTAAAAAATCCAACTGTGTCTTTCGATTACTCTAATTCGTCCCTTTTCTTCTTCAATAACTGCTTCATCACCCAATGAATGTGTTCGAACCATATCCAATCAGAATTTGCACCGTATCTCAACCAATGGAATTCAGTTACGCTAAAGCTCAAAACCGGATGTACCTGACATTCCTCTCTGGTTCCGTTTTAAAATCGAAAATGCAGTCGTGGTTCTTTATTGGATGGAAGCGTTTTCGTGAAGGAAGCACTCCATTGCGTCCTTTGACAGTCGATATTCTGAAAAAGAGAGTCACAATTTTGCTATTACCCTTCTGATTCTCTTTTGGTCGCACGTCTGTCGTCTCCGTCCAAAATACCTAAATGTTGCGTATTTCCTGTTATTTCGGCCGTCATTTAAAATAACGGAAAAACGAGTTCGGATGCAGTATTCTGCATTTGCTGGATGGCGTTATTTTGACAACTAAAATAAATCTTGGAGCGTATTTGCGTTTCAGAATGGAGATAAAATTTCCAGTGACTTACGTGCATGCTTGCTCCGTAAGCAATTGCATATTTATTCCTATTTGAAGCAAGGAAACAAATAGGGTGTACCATTTGTATTTATACCTTACAGCGAAATTGATCTAAGGCAATAATCTGTATGAAGGGTGATCGTTGGATAAGTTATTTAATGATAAAAATGTTTGTTTGTTTGTTTTTTGGTTTTACGGCTCAAAGACTACAGTGGTCATGCTGCGCCGGGACCTACTGTTTTCCGAGGAATCCGAACCTCTTATGGCCTAGGGAACCAAACCCCGGACTACAGTGAGCAGTGCGAAATGATAAAAATGTATGGGCATTATATGTACATATAGACAGATATTTTCCTCAGTATTTTGCTTTTTTTTATCCTGTACTTTCCTCTCTTTTTGTTCGTTTCAGCGCCAGTGTATTTTATTATCTACTGATCAATATAACAGCACTCTATTGTGGAAAAACACAGGACACACCTCTAATAGAGTGAAAGCCACGAAGCTTGATGAGCAAATGCCTTTCAATAATATCTGCAAAGGATTGTAATTTTAGTGCCAGTGAATACATGGAGCGTTTCTGGAGTGTATGAGAAGAGGCGATTAAGAGTTAATATAAGGAGCGACGTTCGCACCGACGGACAAATTTGACGGGTCTTGTTGTTCGTTATGTGTGATAATTTCTCTACGACGCATATGTCGGATGTACGAGAAAGCGAGCGAAACTTGAGGCAGGTAGCGCAATCCGGCTGCAGTTGTCAAGCGGCATACGACTGTCACACCCGTGGTTATGGTCTGGGAGGCCATTTCCTATGGCAGACATTTTCCTAGTTTTGCTACAAGGTACCTTGATACTGTGTACGGACGATATTCTGTAACCATTACTGCATTGCCAACGTTGTCACCCCCTTCAAGGGCTATTCATTACCATGCTAGACCTCACGCGGAGAGATTTTGACAACCATACCGCCGTGAGTTTCACGCCCTCCCATTATTAGCCAAGTCCCTAGATCTCTCGCCAATCCTGCATGTCTGGAATGTGCTTGGGAGGCAGTTGCAGCGATCACGGAACGCGAGCGATCTAGCCAGCAATTGCAGAATATCTGGCAGAAGACTGCAGCAAGATAATATTAGACTATTATTTGGCTCCACGATATACCGTATGCCGAACTGTAGCTCTACCAGATGAGGCTTTACTGTTTAGTAGCATATGCCATTTATGTTACTATGGTTCTATAAAAAAAATCTTTCAAGATGAAAATACAACTTTCTTCATCTTTAGAATCTTGATACGCTTCGAAATCGCAAAGCCACAAATCGCTTTTACACACACATACAATTATGTTACGTCAAATCCTTTAATGACCGGGTCACCGACCTATATTGCTCGTTCATGATAGACAATATCTTTAATTGATTCGTTCGACGAAACTTTTGAGACACCTGTAATACAAACAAGCACAGTCATTACTTAGAAACGACTTCATTTGTTGAAATCCCAACTATTTGTGGAAATGAACGTATATTAGAGTGTCTAAAGTAAGGAGGTTGGTGGCATTTTTTCATTTATTTTATTTTATTTCCTATGTGTAATTTTCGTTCCAGTTCATGAGCGCCCATGGGGGGGGGGGGGCTCGAGTCCCCCCTTAGCCGTTTAAACGTTTAAAAATTTGATTTGCCCGACACTTCCATGCAGTCACTTTCAAAAGTTCATCGGTATAGTAACATTTTAAAATAAGGTACTTTTTAGCTCATTACTAATTGTCAAACAGTATCAATTATTTTTGTAGCGTTTTGGTATCTTGTACATTCACTAAACTTCTCAACAGCTTTGAGAAAGAGGTAATTTTTCTCAGACCCCCCCCCAGAAGTACTCGTATGAATGCCCATGTTCCTGTTATATAATAAAACTTCGTAGCAGGGGAGCTACAATGTAAAAATATGTATAAAGCAATAGTACGCCATTGCTGTCAAAAACCAAAGGAATGTCATAGAACTGATAAATGGAATATGAGAACAGAGTAACCTGGAGAGACTGCTCGATACACACACAGACAGACACAAAAGGAAATTGAAAAATCTTCATTAAGAAGTGATTGGGTAAGGAAGGGGTTGACGATGATAATGCGGTTAAATTATCCACGTGATCAATATAACCGCCCCCTCCTTGTCGCTATATTCCAATTCCCGATATAATAATACTGTCCCCAACCTGTAATAGACAAACTATCAGTGAACGGATTACCTCATGATTAAAAGTCAATCTCAGTTTGTCATTTCAACTCGGGATTTTTATTTCAAAAGTAGAGAAAACAATTTTGGATTTGTTGGATAAGGAAAAGAAATATATATTTTTTCTTTCCCTTCCTTTTCTTTAATCGACTGCTAGTCACCATGACTAAGCTAACCCATTCATCATTCGACAGAGGGCGCTGCATTCCTCCAATCTCGGAGTGCTGCCCTACAACAATAGTATTTGTCTTTCTAAGAAATGCTGAAAAAAAAAAATTCTCTTGCGGACGGAAAAAACCGAAAGCTGACGCTAGCTTTGGTTACTACGTTGTCATAAGAAGGGTAATGTATACGCTCTAATACAGCAAAACATTTCTTTTGTGCATTGTGGCGCATACATGAGAATTTTATAAGCACAATAAATACGATGAAATGGAAGGTTTCGAAGGCCTAATACTTAGCGACAGATTGCAACCTGTCCCATTAATATCGTTGTCGCCCATTGGTGCGTAAAATTAAACTCTAACAAATGAAATAAAAAAGCATGGCTGCACCTATACGACGAACAATCTGAAAGCAACGAACGTAAAAGGGAATAAAGCAGATTAATTCGAATTCAGTAATTCATGAATTAGGAAGTAAAAAACAAGTCAAGGGTATAAGAGAGTCACGTTTGGTGTGAGTAATAAGCCCCGTGAAACTTTACATTATTTGTGAATCAACCTTAGAAGCTTAGGGTCTGCTAAATAGACCACTACGTTCTCCTTTGAATGGGGGGCGTGAATCCCCGGAGAACGATTGATTGATTGATTGTTTGGCTTTTTTATGGCGCAAGAGCATCTGGGCTATACTGCGCCAAACATGGTCCCGGCGAACGAAGCTTACTTGAAACGGCTATCTCTGTCGGCGAAGACAGGTGATCTAAAGGGAAATACTATAATGCGAAGTTCTACCTCATTTACTGACATAACTTAACTATCTTAACAAATGTCACGGGACTGCAAATAAGTACTAGGAGGTAGGTAACACACATAAAATATTTATTAATAGCTAAACATAACATGAGACTAGTAGAAAGCATGAAAAATGATAATTGTGATAACTTCGTCTGAGGCTTAACTATGGCGCGGCTAAACATGCCGACATCTATTAAATAGCTCATCTGAAGTGAGCTTACATTAGTTTCCTCTCTAAATTGCTGACCTTTCGACACTTTTTTTATTCTAACAATTTGACTACGGTAGTAGCCTATCTTGGGTATTACACACATATCATAAAACGATCAATTATAACTGCATTATTGGAGTTCATTTTAGTTTTGGAACACATATTGCAATCCATAGCAATCATTACGAAATACATTATCAACAGCAATAATATCCAATAATTAAACTGTCATGTGACTATCATTAATTATGTTGCGTAACTAACTCTATATGTCTAATCTGACTCTTAGGGGACGATTGCCGGAATTGACGAGACATGATCAAAGTATTGTTCTCTTACCCGGCTCTCGCAAAAAATTCGCCTCGACATCTCAGAAGTTTGCTATAGCTGTACGAGAGGCATATCAATTTGGTCGACATCACTGGCGGAGAACGTACGTGTTCAAGGGGCTATTCACCTCACTTTTAAAATATTGCTTTACCATCTTTGGGTCCCATCTGGTACTGATCTCATACTGATCTAATTATTCTCGTCTTATACTGACTCTGATCTCATGCACTTCTGCCCTGAAACTGATTAAACTTTTTAAAACTTCAAAGTAAGAATGGCGTTTGGACCTGTGATTTGTTATTGGCTTAATCTATCAGTGAGGTGTCCGTGTCTTACGGTTTTGGTGCAGGGAGGTCCAGATTTCCCTTGCGGCGACGCCTCCGTGGAAAGGCAACAGCCTCTATTGACATTTACGAGGTTTCTTCAATTGATGTAAACGACTTTTATGGATAGAGATTCTATGTACGGGCCTTTGAATTATCCAATTAGCAGGGTTTGTATTGTGCAGACGCAACCCTAAAGAGACGGCATGTCCAGGCGCGGTGATCAAAACCAGGGCAGTCTTTATGCGTCTGTTCTTTACTTACGCCATAAAATCTTGGACCATGGTATCAAATATTCTAATAGCAATATATGTAACTGATTTTAGCTTGGTTGACTGCACCATTATGTAAGATGCAGGGCTAGAAATAGCGTTAAAGTAAGATGGCCTGATACACGGCACCACATGTAAGCTTAAGGTCTGGAAATATACCACTACGTTCCCCCCTTCGAATGGGGGACGTGAATCTCTCGCTTTCTCTCTGAAAATCTGAAAATCTTAAAATAATAGTAGCGATATTGAACAAACATTAATTTTTGAGAAACTGTGTATATTTGTTAAAAGCATATATATATATTTATTTATTTATTATGTAACTAAACCTGAAACTACCGAACAAAATTAAAGATTTGATTATAGGAATAGTATTTGTCCAGATATTACGGGAAGACCACCCACGCAGCGATGGCGAGAATTTTTCCATTGTGGTCTATTCCATCGAATGGTTCACATACAATTGTATATTATGTGGAAACTAAATTGATCGTTTGTCAGTGTGTTAAATACGATTTTCCGCACTTTTGAGGACTTCTTTTTAAACCCTATGAATGAATTGTGAGTTGAAATGACGTCAAGGATTTAAGCAAGATTCGATTTTTATATTCACGATTAATCGTAAAATCGTTAAGGCTTCAGGATTAATCGTTATTCCCACGTAGTGCACAACTGCGTTGTTTTTAGCAATCGATCAGGCCTGCTTTTTTCAATTTTCCATGTTGTAATTTGTTAAGGGCAGATAACCCGGAGTTCAATATATATTTCTTTAAGTAAATAATATTTTTCTCATCAGATATATTAATACATGACATGCAGAATAGAATAAGAAGAAACGCAGTAAAGGAGACATCTTTCCTCTATTATTTTTCGGGCTCTAATGTATAACACTTGACGAACCGACCGTTCTCTTTCAATTTATGGGGCGATACAGCATGGCATGCATCATTAAGAAATGGTTGACTAGGATGTCTGAAGTGAAACACTCAGCATAAATAAAAAACATTTTACAAATGTTCGTGTTGTCAAGATGCAAGGGTAGCACTGGTCGTACTGCGCTGGGATCTACATTTTTGCAAGGATTCCAGGCTCCTGCTACCAAAAAAATCATACCCCTGGCTAGGGTGGGCAGAAGGGCACAATATGTTCTTTCATACCACTGGGAGTTCCAACCCGGGCTAATTGCATGGAAGACGAATGCGTCATCAGTACGTCACTGTAGTGCAGTGGGCCCCATAGCCGACGAAAGAGGGGGCAGCAATGGCTGTATTCCGGGGGCCTAGATGAAGTCTAGGGGCCCCGAGCTGGCAAGGACATATGCTGTGTGGGGATCGGGCCCAAGAAAGGGGCGATGGGGCCTGTCGAAGGTGGGGGGCGCTTTGGCTCTCGGGACTCCTGAGTGCGCCTAAAATTTTCCGGAGAAGATAGATTTAGGAAGGAAGGGAGTTGGGAACGATACAATAATCCAAAGGTTCTGACATCCTTACAAGCCAGGGAGCCAACTTTCGGACTACAGTCTTCGGAGTTTTCTTTGTTTTTTCACGGTTGGCTCTCGAACCCGAATTAATGACAGACTAGTTGAACACGTTACATCTGCGCCACCTCGGTGCCAATTTACAAATAAAATCGAAAATGTGCTTATATGCATATATCATTTTTTATTTAATATTTATATTAGCGTTAAGTTTGCTAATTTCCTACTGTCTTTGGTCTTAATTTTCCTCATCTCTATTAGTTGAGTTTTCCTTAGCAAAAATTGAAAATTTTAAGTCATAAATATTTCTATACGATTTTGGACTAATCTGCGGAATTCGCTTTCGTTAAAGTTTGTTTGTGGTTTTACGGCTCAAGGACTACAATGTTCGTACTGCACCAGGACCTATTGTTTTCCGAGGAATGCGAACCTCTTATGGCCTAGGGAACCAAACCCCGGACTACAGTGAGCAGTGCGATCTTTATGAGATCTCTGAGTAAGCGTTCTTTGCACTGTTGGGAGTCGAACCCGGATTAACGGCGTACTAGGCGAACGCGTTACCACACTGCGCCACCGCAGGGCCGATTCTGTTAAAATAAAAGCGTTCAAAAACGTTCACAGAAAGATCTAGTATATGTGAAAAGTATGGAAAGATTCCAGCGTGAATTCGATCATTGAGCATATTGTCCTTTAGTTGGAACTGGCTTCTCTCAAACGGTTCAAAAATTCACTTGGCGCAGTATAGCCCAGATGCTCTTGCGCCATAAAAAAGCCAAACAATCAATCAATCAAAAATTCTGACAATGACCACCGATGTACATCTGGGAAGAGATTTTCCTTCAAACCTTGAAAATTTCGCTAAAAATACGCTTCTGTAGAAAAAATAAAAATGTTCCTAATTAATATACGGTTTTTACTCATATTTCGTTCACTGATTTAAGGATATTTATTTCTCCGCGTTTTGCTCTTCTTTCAAAACTTCTAACTGGCAATAAAACACCTGGACTCTGAAAAACTGTCATTTAACCCGCGAGCAGGCGCGCCGATTAGAGGAACGCGAGAACGCGCGCGGGGTGCTTTACACCCCATCTAATTATATAACATTATATTATTAAAAACATCCACTTTTACAGTGAACAGTAAGTAGAATATTTGCTTTCTCAGGCTACCCCAAAAGATTGTCACTTTGAAGGAAACAGGGAAGAGTTTGGCCAGCTTCAGATGCAAGGGTGGACTGTTCATTTTCACAAATTGTAAGTTGTGGGGTAAACACCCCGCGTGCCTGTTCGCGGGTTAACTACGCCTGAGTATTATAACGATTTGTTCATTTACGGTGGTCTCTAGATTATGTTCAATAGAGCACTGTTGTGCTTGTGGTCCTTAACCCGCGAGCAGGCGCGCGGGGTGTTTCACATCCCACAACTTACAATTTGTGAAAAAAACCGTCCACCCTTGCTTTTGAAACTGGCCAAACTCTTTCCTGTTGCCTTCAAAGTCACAATCTTTTTGGGTAGGGCGACAAAGAGAAAATTCCACTTATTGTTCCCTGTAAAATTGGACGTTTTTAATGAAATAATGCTATATAATCAGATGGGGTGCAAATCACCCCGCGCGCGTTCTCGCGTTCCTCTAATCGGAGCGATTGCTCGCGGGTTAAAGCTCTCATCTAGATCGTAATATAATATAATAAAAGAGGCTTTATGCTTCATTTTAATAATTTGTAGAACCACTGGTACCTTTATTTGAAGCGGAACCTAGTTTCGATATACTCTTTATCGATTTCCAGGAAGTGCCTTTCGTTCATTATGCATAGCTATTCGTAGATCATTTTGAAGAAGATCCTTTCTGTCGAAATTGTAGTCGTCACTACAGGGCATGGTATCGTTTTCCTTTTTTTCCATTTCATGGCAGGATGGTAGGCCTGTATTTTACCGATGAATCCTAACCTCTCAAGACCTAGAGGGCCGAACCCTGAACTTCAATAAGCAATTAGTTGATAAGTGTCCTCCACCTTTTTTCCACTTTGCACCGTTGGGTTTCGAAACCGTTTAACGTTGCGCTAGGTGGACGCTGCTACCACTGCGCTACAGAAAAGCCAGATCTTATTTCACATTCATGTTGCATGTTTGATACTGTATATGCTTAAGCTTGAAAAAAGCATTGTTATTCATGGTAGTGGTGTTCGGCTTACGTGAAGCTGTTCTACCATAAAAACTAACGCTAGTTTAAAACTCTCTTTGGATGGTTATGATCATAGACGTAACTAGGTGGGGGCCGGGGAGGGCCGGCACCCCCCAGAAATTTTCCTGCAGTTTCATTTTTTTATTGTGGATAAATGTAAGGCGCGTTAGTGCTAAAACTCTAGCTGTCCCGCCAAAATTTCCTAAAAATGCAAATGTCAGTTTTGTATAATTTTAGGAGAATTGTCCTTCTGTTTAAAATTCGAGTTAAATATTCACAAGGTTTGAAGAACAAATGCTTTGTTTTTTTAACCTTGGCAGATACGAGTGTTCTCTTTTCTTTAAATTATTAGGGGAGAATAAGGACATAAGTCGTAAATTTCTGTTACTTTTAAAAATGTATTTAAAAATGAAATATTCTTTTAAAAATGTGAAAAAATATGCATCACTTTCAAAAAATAAGATCTATTTAATGTAATTTACGGTTTGGAAAGCGGATGAAGTTAAAAACAAAAAAGTGGCTTGTGCGCACAAGGGGAGTCGAACACGGAACTTGTTGGTTTGAACGGGGTTAAAGTTCGTCCAATGATAGGGATTTCTTAAACAGATGAATGAAAAATTAACTATTGGTTTATGGGAGATAAACCTTTCTTCTTGATTCTAGAATAGTTGCCCCCCATGTATAAAAATAAAGTTAAACATTTATAAGATGTATAAAATATTGCTTTATTCTTTACCCTGAAAATGAGAAACAGATTCCTTCCTTAAATTATTAGGGTGGGGGAGGGAACTAAGTCGTGAATTTCGGGTACCCTTCAAAATGGATTTAAACATGAAACATTCTTTTTAAAAATGTGAAAAAATATGAATTGCGTTCAGGACAATACGGTCCACTTAATACAATTTATGGCTTGGAAAACCGATGAAATTTGAAAAAAAAAAAGTGGTTTGTGTGTACACGGGGAATAGAACCCGGGACCCGGTTGTCTGGATGGGATTAAAGATCGCTGCAATGCTAAATGTTTCTTAAAAAGATGACTGAGAAATGACCTCTGGGCTTAAGGGAGATTGTTTTGAGTGCATAGGCTGTAGAAGAATATGTTTTAATTTATGAGTCTAACATAAAAGACCGAGATTTGACGTCGAATTTCTTAAGACGGGAAAATAGATTTCAAATGTTATGAAGAAAGGCCCTTTTTCAAGATTTAAGGATAGTTGACAGGGACACGAACCCGGGACCTGGTGATCCGAATGGGGTTAAAGATCGCTTCAATGCTAGATATTTCTTAAAAAGATGAATGCGTAGTGAACAATTGGCTTAAGGGAGATCGTTTATGATGCGTAGACTGTATAGAATTATGCTTTAAGTTATGCAAATGACATAAAAGGCAGAGGTTTGAAGTGAACTTCCTTACGAGTGAAAAATGGATTTGAAACGTTATTTAGGAAGTCCCTTTTTTTTCCAAGATTTGATAGTTGCCCTTCTGTTTAAAATTCCAGTTAAACATTCACGATGTTCGAAAAAATGCTTCATTTTTTTTAATGTTGACTGATGAGAGAGAGCTTTTTCGATAAATTACTAGAGAAGGATAAGTAATTAAGTCTTGAATTTCAGGTACCCTTAAAAATGAATTTTAAATTGAAATGTCCTTCTTAAAAATGTGAAAAAATATGCATTGCATTCAGAAAAATACGATGTAGGCTTATTTAATGCAATTTACGGCTTGAAAAGCTGGTGAAATTTGAAAAAAAAAGTGAATTGTGCGTACAAGGGGATTCAAACCTGGGCCTTTGTGCTCCGAATGTAGTTGAATTTTGCTGCAATGCTCGATATTTCGTTAAAAAAAATGAATGAGAAATGAAATATTGACTTACGGGAGATTGTTTTGGTACGTAGGCTGTAGAAGAATGTGATTTAATTTTAGCATATCACATAAAAGGCAGAGGTTTGACGTAGAACATACGACGGATCATACGACGGAAAAATGGATTTGAAACGTTATTAAGCAAGACCCTTTTCAAGATTTAGGATAGTTGTCCTTCTGCTTAAAATTCGAGTTGAATATTCACAAAGTTTGAAAATAAATAGACCCACTTTATTTTTTAACATTGGTAGATGAGAGTGAGCGTTTTTCTTTAAATTATTGCGCGAGAATAAGAACTGAAGTTCTGAATTTCACGTACTCATAAGAGTGGATTTAGAAATAAAATATCCTTTTAAAAAAGTGTGAAAAAATATGCATTGCATTTAGAAAAGTACGATATATTTAATGCAATTTACGGTTTGGAAAACGGATGAAATTTGAAAAAAAAAAGTGGCATGTGCCTACACCGGAAATATAACCCTGGACCTGGTGGTCTGGTTGGGGTTAAATATCACTGCAATTTTAGAGATTTCTTAAAAAGATGAATAAGAAATGAACGGTTTGTTTAAGTTAGATTGTTTATGGGGTGTAGGCTGTATAAAAAATGTGCCTTAATTTATACAAGTGACGCAAAAGAGATTTGAAGTGGAATTTTTTATTAGGAAAAAACGGATTTGAAAGGTTATTAAGAAAGCCCTTTTTCAAGGTGTTAGTATAGTTGTCGTTCTGTTTAAAACTTTATTTAAATATTCACAAGGTTTATAAAAAAATGCTTTAGTTCTTAAAGTTAATCAATGAGAGAGAGAATTTTTCTTGGAATTATTAGGGGAGAATAAGTGATTCGGGAGAAATTCGAATCGTGAATTTCAGTTGCTCCTAAAAATAGATTTAAAAATGAAATACTATTCTTAAAATGTGAACAAATATGCATCGTATTCAGAATAATACAATCTATTTAATCAAATTTACTGCTTGGAAAACCGCTGAAATTTGAAAAAAAAAAAAATGTGTCGTGTGCGTACATGGGGGAATCGAACCAGAGAACTGGTGGTCCGAATAGAAGTAAAAGATTGGTGTCATGCTAGAGAGTTCTTAAAAAGGTGAATTATAAATCAAAGATTGGTTCAAGGGAGATTGTTAATGGCTTGAGTGATGATGTCCAAACTAAAGACACTGAAGGAACATGACTCCAAGATTTAGGTACTCTTAAGAATGATCCATCTCGGCCTTGAGTCAATTATCCAAAGAGTCAGTTGAGAGATAGCGATCCTTTCCAGCTAAATATTATGATACACATACAACTTGCTTAAATATAACATAAATGAAGACACAATCTATTGCGTTATATGCAGGCAATTCTAGATAGGAGGCATACGTGAGCAAAATGAAAAGATTGTAAACCATGGATTTTGCAAATGGATAAAATTAACTGAGGCTCTTAGAAAACACGAACAGTTATTGTTTATATTCGCTTTACTGAGAAGTTTATAAGCGGCGTTGGCATCGCGAAATGTGCAAGAAAAAATTGTAAAACGATGTGAAAAGGAAGTAATGCAAATTAGAGGATATTTGATAAAGCTGATTGACGTCATTTTGTGCCTCGTACATCAAGGCGTTTCTATGAAGGAGGTATCATCTACCCTTTCCACCTACACCCATGCTTGTGTAAAATTATATAGGAGGCTAAAACTCAATAGGCTTTTACAACTTATTCTCATATAAAAAGAATCATACTTACCCTCCCAGAAAAGTGTCATAGTTACGTATATGTATCTACGATCATTCTTTTTTTTTTTGAACATTTAATCAATTAATACAAATGTCAACTTCTGTCATACGCTAATATGTTAATGAATAGATCATAACTCTACTAGGAAAGGGGAAAGTTATGTGTTCCCTCGTATAGTTCAATAAAAAGGTACTTAAAAATTGATTCTTTGAAATTAGGGACGTTTGGAAGCAGCAGGTTTATCGATACGTTTTTTTAGGAATAGGGATTATCAATGCGTTGTTTGGAAATATCGATTAAAAAAACGATAAGATTTATGGGGGCCATGCCCCCCACAGGAAAATGTTGTAGTTACGCCTATGGTTATGATGCTGACATAGGTGCAAAGTTCATTGCAGAGAACGAGAGAGTGAAAAAGTATTGGACGCATTTTTTTTGTAATTAAAATGCTTCTCGCATCCTCAATAAATTTGTGCGGCCTTTAAGGGAGTTTTTTGTTTCAGTGCTGACACTTTTTTTTCGTATTTTATTAACATCCATCTTTGATTTGAGTACGTTTTGTATGTGTACTTCGATTTTAGAGCCATGCGTTACTAGCATGGCGCCCTCCTACAACTAACCCAAATTAAAAAACTTTTAGGTTCATTTCAATTCGGCATATTGTCATAAAATACAATGCAGTCACTAACAGTGGTCAAGTTTTGAATTTTGGCTTCCTAAAGTCATAGCGTAGGCTCTTATGTATTCACGAATTGCAATCCTGGAAGCGTCCATACGCTTTTGGCGATACAGTGTACGTCAAATAGTGATAAGTTGCGCAAAACTAATAAATAAAAATAAAACACAAGTTACCACAGTTTAAGTTTAAAAACATTGACAGCTGTTCCAATAGCACGTGGCTATTTTCGTCAGAATGTTACAACGCAACGTTCTAACTCAACTCGCTGTAACATTTTGATGAAAATAGCTACGTGCTATTGAAACGGCCGTCAATGTTTATAAAATGAAACTGCGATAATTTGTGTTTTATTTTAGTTTATGATACAGCGTATGTTTGAAAGTAGACTCAGGTTTTAAAGGATTTTTAGCCCAGTACTAGATCCCCAAATCCTGTAGCTTACGGGTGGGATACCATATATCCCAGCAGATTTACCTTCCAAAAAGACGGGGCTGGGATATACCCTAGCATAAAGATTCCCTTCCCCCCTTTCGTGTCCCTTCCAAGTCAATGGGTAGTCTAGTAGTACAAATGACTTGGCGAGTGGTAACGAAAAGGGTTGTGAGATAAAGACCTATTGTACAAATTTCCTGCTTGGCCCTTTCCCCTTGCTTTCTTTTCTTCATCGCTTTGTATGGGAAGTAACTATCTGCTATTACAATATCAATCAACGTTTATTGGCGTAGTGATACCAACGCCGATGGTATGGCGTGATTAGATGGTGAAACGTTCGAAAGAAAATAAATATTTCTGCCTTCGGTGGGACCTGAACCCACGACCTTCCACTTGCCGGGCGGAGGCTCTACCCACTGAGCTACGAAGGACAATATATAATCTCTTTACGAACGTATATATATTGTTGCCAGTTATTTCGCAGAATGGTGTAGTACATGGACTACTATTTAAACCAAATTGCAAAGAGACTGGTATTAAATTGATCGAAATGCCCGTTGCAGCATATGTATTTATATAAATCGAACACTACGCAGATTAAATCAAACAACAATGTCAATCAATCAACGTTTATTGGCGTAGTGATACCAACGCCGATGGTATGGCGTGATTAGGTGGTGAAACATTCGAAAGAAAATAAATATTTCTGCTTTCGGTGGGACCTGAACCCACGACCTTCCACATAGTAGAAGATGTTCGTTTAAAGAACATCTTCCTTTAATCCCCACTTGTAAAGAATCATATCCCTTTCACATAAGTTAAACCTCTTGTAAATTCAGCCCTTGGACATCGCATCGCGCATAACACAAGTCTTAAATTTCTTTCCCGCTAGAATTTCTCTCTGTCACCGCGTACTCTCTCAGCTTCAAATTGAAATATCCTTTCTTACTTCCCTTCTAAATACTAAACTTGATTTTCTTACCATGCTCCTAATTAAATCCGCTACTCGCTCACAAGAATCTAAAATCCAAGAACACGTTCGTCTTACTCATTCACGTAAACTTAACAACCTTAGATCTTCTATTTCAAAACAGCCAAAACTCCTTACAAAAAACTGGATACTAAATCTGTCAAATAAAAGTCTCACACTACAACAGCAATTTGTGCTATCTCTCGGCCTAAATTTCTCACCTGCTCCACTTAAAATTCCTACACCACAGATTCTCGCTTCCATAGAAAATGCCCTACAAAATACTCACACCGACGAACGTGTTGCAGCTGATACCCGCTGCACAGTGGCAGGACTCCTTCGACGTCCAAAACTTCCTGAGGACAACCTAACGCCTACGCAAAGGGTTGCCCTCCGGGAGCTACGGAACGACAAGGACCTTGTCATACTGCCAGCTGATAAAGGCCGTACTACAGTCGTCTTAAATCGTCCAGACTACTTAAACAAAATTACT